>CP092091.1:31577990-31750490 GCA_029203775.1 Neoneuromus ignobilis | reverse complement strand
ATTATTATATAGCCAAAAAGGTTCATTTGTATATTCATTATAAATTATATATTAATAACATTTAATTTTTTCCAATAATACTAAAATTTTTAAATTAATTGCACATTAAAATTATATGTGAGTAAATTTCTTTTTTTTATTGGTATTTAAAATAACAATTGTATTGAATTTATTAATTGGTTTTTTCGTTTTTATATACGTAAAATGTATTGTAAAATATTTTTAAAAATGTTTATTAAATCAAAACAATGTGTTGAGATTTCAAATCTAAAGACAATAATCATAAAGAATATAATGTTAATGAAAGCTATACATAAAAGAGGCAAAAAAGAAGATAACAGTCAATTTAAGAAGATGACTGTTATCTACTTGATTCAATTTAAGAATTGAATTAAATAAAATAGATTTAAAATAATTGGCTAGACTTTGACATACTTTTTCATTATGTTACTGGTTTCAAAATTCAAATTCGTTTTTCTCGATTATTTTCCTAGTTTAAAATTTATTTTAAGTAATGTTAAAATGTTCGATCAAATTGCTAAATGAAAACAATGTGTAATAAACAGTTTATAGGTTTAATATGTAATTAAACTTTAATTAAGTAAACGTGTTTAATTAGAAGAATCGAAATTAAAGATTGTTAGTGTTTGTGATTGTATTTTCAGCTTTTAAAAACATACAGGCATTTAAATGTTATTTTTCTTTTTACTTATATTTAATGTTTTTGTGCAGTTCATTTTTTAAAATAAATTCATTGTTTGTAATCAATACAATAGTTTTCATTAACGCCACGTAATTTTTAGCAAGATTAATAATTGTTGTTATACTAAATTCTTTGGAGTACATAATAAATAACTCATAATTATTATGTTTATTTATATCAATATTTGAAATATTTAATAATCTATCAAATTATTAATTAAATCATGTTTACTATACATGTTTTTTTTTTAATATTTTTGGTTGAATATCAACTATAATTTAATAATAACATGTTTTAATGAATACATTTTAACTCAATATAGTTTATAATTGTGACTAATTCACTTTTAACAATATCATAAGATTTTTTTGCAGTATTTAAAATTTATTTATTGTTTACACTTTATTGATTATACGCATTTCGATGGAAATAACATCTTTTAACCTCTTATAACAATTTATATGCATTTAATTAGTAATTTATTACTCAATAACTGAAAAAATCTTGTATATTAGAGTAATTAATTATATGTGAAAACTATAATTAATATTAAGAAAAAAATAATTGTTATATTTTAAAATATTTAAAGTGTAACAACTGTAAATTCAAATGACCATTTATTTTTTTATTAATTTAAAATGAATATTTATTCTAAATCATTTAACATTTTTCATTTTGTGCCTATGCAAATATGTATTTTAATTTATTTTTTTCTCTGTAAGTACAGTAACTTTTCGATTGAATATTATTGGTTTAGTGTTATGACTAATTTACATGTACACAACTGAATTATTTACCTTAATAGTACATGATTTTATAAAAGTGTTCAATAATCAGTTCTTATTCATTTTATATGTCGCACAAAAATATATTTAACTGAATAACAGTCTGACATTTTATACAATTGTTAAATAATCTTAAAATTTTAATATGTTTAAAAAATGTACAAAGAATGGTTAAAGATATGTATTAGTTTTATATTAAATATTTATATTAATTAGAAAAAAATCATTTATTAAAAAATCAAGCGATTCGAATAAAACGATTCAATATGACTATTCAGTAGTTACAATCACAAGTTTTATAAAGTTATTGTTATAAGTTTCTTTTGAAAGGAGCAATTAATTTTAATGACTCATTCGTTTAGCAGTTATCGTACGGTACTTGATTGTCAAGTGTGTTTAAAAAATAGAAATGAATATGAATTAAAAATGTATAATCTAATCAATGTACAACTTTAATAACAAAGAACTTCATATAAAAAGTACCAGAAAGAATTTAGGTTACTATATAGTTATTTTTAAACGATTTTTTTTAATTTGGATATAATCTTCAATGATTAATTTAAAAAAGTATTCTCCCTCTCACTCTTTATATATATATATATATAAATATATATATATATATATATATATATATATATATATATATATACACTCTTGAGAAATAAAATAAGCACACCTGGTAGTTATGAGATTTTTTTAAATATGATTAATTAGATTAAATCTTTTTCTATCGATAATTTGATTTTATTACATACTTGAAGAATTTTATAAATAAGAAATATCAATTAATAACAAAAATATTATTGTATTTTTCTGAAAAAATACTATTTAAGAATGCGACGTTAAATTTGTTACATCATTTCTTGTTCGATTTTCTAAATGATACTAATTTTTGATGATATAAGTGGTAATATTGTTGCTGAAATATCCATGTCTGTTTTTCCGCAACATTTTCGAATTTAGATTTTTGTATATTCAGAATTTTTCTATTTTTGAGCATTTTGTCGACCTTCCAAATACACAAATGCACGTCTCAATGACACTGACCTTCATAACTCAACTGACTGAAATATAACATCGTGCCAAAAATAACTTCTATTTCAGCAAATCATGATAATAGCGAAATCCGTCAGGTTTATCTAAACTGAATTTTTTTATGTTATAACATATTATCTGGTTCATTCAGTTCACGTTAGATGATATTTCCTAAATAGCAAGTGAGCAACGTGATGTGATAAAGAATTTTTTTTTTCATTTTCTATCTTTTCATATTCGGCGACTGTTTAATAATTCTTTATATTCACTTTCTGAAACATCAATTTTTATTTTGATTTACAAAGTAGTAGTAGTAAAGTTAGATGTTTCTCCAAATACGATTCAATTTTCCCTTTTTGTAACAGATCGTCTTGTTCGTCCCTTTCCATTTTTTCATATGTTTTAGTATTTTTTAAGAAATTAACTACAACATTTATACTACTATTTTTTTTATCAACAGCACAAATAGACGAGCCCTCTTCAATCAAATCTTGGATTTTTCTATTTTTTTCTAAAGTTAAAATTTCACGACCACTTTAACATATTCAGTTTTACGTTTGTTTAATTTTTTTTTTTAAATAATTTTAAATATAAATCTTCAAAAACTTCTTAAATTTTGTATCTAAGGCTAGTCAAGAAACTTTAACATATATATATATATATATATATATATATATATATATATATATATATATATATGTATTATTTAATATAAACTGGTGTATATTATGTTTATAATATTTATTAGTTGTATTTGTGTATTTTATTTTTAATAATTGATTATTCATGGACATTTTTTTTAAAAATAATTTTCTTGAAATAATTCATACTCATTAAGGTTTATTTATCACACTTATCAAATATTATTACGAAAAAAATCTTTTCGTTAAAAACATTTTTTTTATTAAACTAATCTATATTGTCATTATGGAATGTTATGAATTTTCAACGGTTCTCTTTGAATATAATCTGGTTATGAATCTTTATTTTTTTATCAAAACATGCCTTTGAACTTAAATCCAAGCTTAATTATACCATAAAGTATACATTTAAACGTATGTGCACTTCATAAATATAATTGTGTGTCAAAGGAGCCATTAAATGGGGGGTTCAGTTCATATTTTTTAGCGTTTTATTTTTGGTAATTTAAAAATGAGTACCGTTATAAATATAGCTGTTTACATATGCATAAGTGTATATATATATACACATATATACACATACATATGTATATGTATATTATGCGTACGGTGTACGTTATGGTCGTCGAATGTGCTAATAACCTTCTCAGTAGGTGCGTGTGTTTTTTCTCGTGTATATTAATAGAGTGTGAAATTATCTTTTGAGTTCTTAAACCATTATTCATATATTAATCACCTTGTGCCGTGTGAGCAAATATAATTTTACGGTCGACGGCTTAAAAAGCCTTTATTACGTATCATATTTATTGTATTTGAGAATAACACGCATAAAAAAAATATATAAACAGGATCAGTCACCATGATAGGTTATATTTTTTTAGGTAGTAGAGCACGACACAAAAACTTGATAATAATGTAAAGATAGCATAAATACGATCTCGTTTGTAACCAATAAAATAATGGTAATAATTAACTGAAAATTGTATTATTTTTAGGCATATTTTTTATCAATATTTATGATAAGAAAGCCATCGATATTTAAATTGCGATATATGTATATATATATATATATATATATATATATATATATATATATATATATATATATATATATATATAAAAGCTAAATAAGATACATGTTCAAAATACTGAGCATCGGAATTTAAAAAAAATGTTTTATATTAATATTTTTAATGTTATAAAGATGAATAAATTCAGTGATCTTAAGTACTTTTTATCTAAACTATTATCAAAATTGTTCATTATGTCATTGAAAAACGTAAGATTTTGTTAGTAAACAGTGATAAGTAACAAAATTTTCTTTGAAATGTTTGAATTTCAGTTATAATAGAAATAAATAATGAAGAATAAGCAATAAGTTATTATTAAATATTTTAATAATGTTTTATTGTATTTATATTGTAATTTATTTATGAAAAATATTGCAATGTCTTAAAACAAATCTCTTGGTAACTTTAAAAAAAAATCTTTCAAAAGTACGAATATTTAATTTATTAATATATCAAGATTTTTTGCCTGTATTTGTATGCCTGACAAGTAGATAAATAATTACTTCATTTAAGTTCTTTTAATGTAACCATTTTTTTATTGCATTCCTTATTAATATATATATATATAAGTATGTGTGTGTAGTGAGGTATATGATTAATTCAAATTACTTTCAATTAAATTTAAAACTGTAATCTTAATGTAAAATTTTTCATAAAGTTAATTATATCATACACATATCTGAGATCTAGTTTAAATAATCACCGAACATACATTTTTAAATAATCTAATTAAGGTCTACATATTTCTCGAACATCGTCAAAAAAAAATAAAATTAGGTTTAATACTAGAAAAAAATATTATGCTAATATCTAATTGATGCACATGTCCAATGTGATAGTCGGAATATCTATTAAATTTTATAAATATATATTTTTTGGTTAACCAATTGTATCTGTAATACAATCAGTTATCCTAACTGTGAATGTATCAATGGTACAACATTGTAAATAACCACGTAAAATATGCAAATAGTTAAACGAATACCGTTAAAAATTACCAGTTTCTGAAAACACGCATCTGCGTTTGTCGCATTGCAACGTTTGTGTATTAGGATTTGTTGCTGCAGCTTGAATGCACTGGTCAGTAAAAAAATCAATAACAGACCTTGCATTTACAATTGTAATGCTACAATTTATACAATGTTTTATATATATATATATATATATATATACACATACGTACATATATCTGGAATGTTCGAAGAGGCTGTTTTAAACATAATAGCCTGAATACAAATACTCGATTATTTCATTTTATGCAGTTACGTTATAATTTTACTACATGTTTTGATCTGTTTAAGAATAAAGTGACTTAAACTTCATCAACTTTAATACAAAAAAATGTTTTTAATACAATTTTTAAATCTAATTTATTATTTATGACAATAAAATCTGTCCATTTGTTATTTATTTTTAATAGATGAACAATCAGTAAGTGAATAAAAAATAAAAAGAACTATGTCAATTTATCTCAAGAAAAAAATCGATTGTGTAGTTAAAATATAAGTTTTCTGTTCTGTTCACTGTTTGAAGTTTATAATACATGTAAAAAAATACTGATAGAAAATCAATTGAAGTTGTTATGAAATGGGGTTAAAAAACTAAACTCTTTAAATTAATCTATGTCATGTCAAAAAGATATAAAGCTATTTTAAATTTATGAAATACATTTCATATCTTAATTTTTTCTAGTAACATTTTTATTTATATAATGATTGATCGTGTGTTTAATTTTTTTAAAAAATATTACATAAATCTTTTAATATTCAACTAAATTTAATAAATTAAGTGTGAAAGAATATAGTCATTTTTTTTTACATAGTTAACAAATTTCTTGTACTTTAGTAAATATGTAGATTAATGGACATTTTAAATATCAAATGAATTAATAACATGAAAATGTGATATTTTTTAAAAAAACCTAAAATAATGTAATATATTTTTATTGTGAAAAATTCATTGAGTTTTAAAAATATATTGTGAGCGATGTTCGTTTCTATAAACATGCATAATGATACATTTTCATTTTATAGATTTTTCAATGATAAAGGTTTTATTTTAAGAAATACATTGTTTTAAATAATAAAAATTAAACAATAAGTTTGAATTATTACTTCGCATTAACCAAAAACAAACATTTGAATTTAAATAGTCATTATATAGATCTTTATTGTGTTCAGAATATATATATATATATATATATATATATATATATATATATATATATATATATATATATTCATGAATCTTAAGGTAAATATACTAGTTTTATAAAAAGTAAAATTTATTAAAGGAAGTAATAATGTATATTAATAAATGTCATGTTTTAAAAAATAAAATTCAGCTTGGTAATATAGGATGTTTATTCCAATAATTTAAATATTTAAAAAATAAATATAAATTATATATGAATATATATACATATATTTATAGGAAAAAGATAAAAAAGAAATGTATTTAATTATTAAAAAAATATATTATTTTATATATTCACTATTTTTTTCTTGATGTATTTGTCGTCCATTACCTGTAAACAACAAAAATTAAATAATAAATAATTATTCAATCTTTTTTTTAAATATGATGTTAATGATTTCTTTTTGAAAATGTAAATTAGCCCTTATTCTTAGCTATATCATATAAAAAAAAACAAAGTTTTAAACAAATAGTATATTCTTTTGATTTTGTATTTATTTTAAGAATCTGTAAAAAAAATTGTATTTTATAAAATATTTATATATATATATATATATATATATATATATATATATATATACATACAATAGTTCATTCAATTCACATTCACCTCAAATTTAATCATATATACAATGATTGTGTGCTTAAAACTATAACTGTTTTTATAAAGTTCATAAAAATATGATTTAATAAAAGTGAATGCGGTGGGATTGTGACTTTTCTTGATACAGAACATGCAACATTGCATGCCATAATGCACGATTTAGAATGTGATATATTTATTTAAGGACAGGCCTTTTTATTTACACTACAAAATTGTGTTCTAGTCAACCAAATGAATTAGTTATAAAAGAAACAAAATGATATGTATTCATCGTAAGAATTTCATTTATGCATTATAAAAGATTTAAATTTAATCAGTCTTTTAGAAGTCTCTATTCAAACTTCTAAGATGTATTCTTGTGAAATATAAAGAATTATTTTACTGAAAGAAATAATACTTTCCTTTAATGGAAATAAGAATAGAATGAATTATATATTGGGTTGTTAAAAAAGAATTTTCGGTTTTGATGTATGAAGTGAAAACATTTTTTTATTTCATGTTTTTATTCATTCAGCTATATAATTTTTATTATTTCTTACAATTGCATTCCATCTTTTTGAGAGTTTATTAATTCCATTCTCATAAAAGATGGTTGGTTGGTTTTTAAAGACGTTCTTGATACATGATTTTATTTTTTTTATATAAATTAATTTTTTATGTTAATATAATTTTGTAAAAATTAGAATAAATGATAACCCGAAAACGTCAGATTGAATAGATATGGAAAATGTGTAAGAATTTCCAGACAAAATCCTTCGGTTTTCTTTGAGTATTCATAGTCACAAATACTATTCCAGTTCACCAAATCAGTTTTTTATATACAGTGTTTCATTCAATTCAATAAATTGTTATTAATTTTATCAGTTTTGAAAAAATTGAAAATACACCATGCTCTTGTAATCGTATCAACAGCAAAACATCACTTTATTTTAGTCTAAAAACAGATTTTGTTATCTATTAAATTTCTAAAAATTGTATAATCAGAATATTATACACATATAGTATTATGTACCCAAATAAAATTAAATTATATATGAGACCATTTTCAAAAGTGATTGCAAACGACTTCGTGCAATATTAATCATTAAAAATCAAGGTTTTACTATTATTCATTTAAATAAAACTCTTCTTTCGATTCTTAATTGATACAAACCAGCATAGATATTTTTTAAATGTTAATTATAGTCTTTAAGATTTTTTCATTAATCGTTTAACATTTTAATGTCGTCAATACCACAGACGTGGATTTATACTGAAATATAATCAAACTGTTGCGGCGATTCAAACGTATGTGGTAGATCCGGTTTTCTGCACCCGGAACGCAAACGATGCGCGCATTCCGTCGTCTTAAGTCGTCCAGCTAGAATCAGAGGACACACTTTTAATGAAAAAGAGATCGCGTGGATGAATTTAATTGCATATATATAATTGATAAATATATCTTCTATTTATTGATTTACTAATATCACTCGTATTAATTTATTGCATAACAGTAATTTTGCATCATTCTATACATTTATGGAATAGTGTCTATCTGTTATGATCAATTAATAGAAGTTTATTATGTTTATTGCTTTTGCTATATATAAATAATAATTTATGGTAATAATTACAATAGCATATGTGGTATAAATCTTGTTCTGCTATGAAATAGTTATTTATAAATGAACACATAAATTGGTAAAGTAATTGATTATGAAATGTAAAACCTTCGTGGAAATTATTTTCAGTTATACTAATTTCAAATCTGGTGTAATTATATTTAATTATTTTACATCTGCCATGTAAAGAATCGAGTTGAAGTATTATATATGTGTGTGTGTGTGTGTGTATGTATATATATATATATATATATATATATATATATATATATATATATATATATATATATATGAGGGTCGTTTGATAAGTATGGTAAAAAAAGTAAAAAAACTAAATTTGAAAAATTAAATTTAATTAATTAAATTAAACAATAAATAAATTTACCATACTTATCAAACGACTCTATATATATATATATATATATATATATATATATATATATATATATATATAGTGTTTTTAAGCGTGATAGAATTTTAAATTGAATCCCTATCAAAAATTCTATCTAATCTTAAAACACACACACACACACACTATATATATATATATATATATATATATATATATATATATATATACGTGTGTGTATTTGTGAATGTACATATAAAGGTATGATAAAAGGTCTTTTTAGATTAAATAGAACTTCCAGTAGGGATTCAATTTAAAGTTCTATTATGCTTAAAAACTCTCTCTCTCTCTCTCTCTCTCTCTCTATATATATATATATATATATATATATATATATATATATATATATATATATAAATATAATTAAAATAATGTTCAACTGATAAATTTTATATATAAAAAATTATGTAGATTGTGGAAAATGTATGTTTCAGAATAAAATAACTACTTCATATTTAATTATAAATATTATTTTATAACACAATAAAATCTAAATTAATTGAAGGTTTAATAAAAATGAATTCATTGAACTAAGTACATAAAATAAATTATAAATTGTCACTTTTGATCATAGATATCAGAAAATAAAAATAGAAAATATAATTTCTGGTAAACAGACAGATCTTTTTGATGTATTACAAAGTAATATAGTCGAATATAGTCAGGTCATATCCTGTTTATAAATATTTTTTTAAATCAAATGAAGATAAATATCTTTTACTAATGATTTTGTTATTTTCGAAAAAGTATATCAAGTACTTCACACTAACAATTTGGTATTAACTAACTAATAGAATGTTGTCTTAATTTTTATATATTAGAGATTATTTGTATACTGGATTTTTTTTTACTTTAATTGAATTAAAAAAAAATATTTAATCAGTTCAATCAAATGTTCTACACGCATACGCACACACACACACACACACACACACACACATATATATATATATATATATATATATATACACGAGGGGTGTCCAAAAGGATCCCAAAAAGTGGTTATTATTCGTAAAAGAAATAATATATTTATTATATAATTAGTTGATGCGAGTGTAAAACTGTTTAGACTTATGTTATCAGGCATTCGTGACAGAGCTGCACAATACGTACACGTGGTGTTATGTCAGTTTGAAATTACCCTTGTATTTGCAAACATGGATTCGGTTAAAATTGAAGTGCACGTTAATATTAAATTCCTAGTTAAATTAGGCTGAAAAAACCTTGATATTATTAAGGCTATCATAGATGTTTACAGAGGCAATGCATCAAAGCAAACGATTCTTTATGAATAGATTAATCGTTTTACTAACAGTCGAGAGAACATCAAAAACGATAATCGAAATGGGAGACCGTCAACTTCTGTTTCTGAAGAACATATTCATGTTGTGGAAACTTTAGTGAAAAAATAAATAAACGAATAACAGTGTAAATGATAGCTCAGATTATAGGCATATTCGTAGGATCAACACAGAGCATTCTGAAAGATAACATGAAGAGAGATTATTGATTGGGAACCTAGATGTATAAAAAGGCTTAGAAGAGATCTATAGATAGATGGGGCAGAGATATAAAAAATCATGGAAATGGATTGGAAAAATGCATTGGATCGGTCGAATTGAAAATTTTTGGAAGAGAATTTCATCTTGTATATATATATATATATATATATATGCGTACGTGTTAAATTATATAATTTCACAAAATTTATATTGCATAACAAGAAATGCAACACTACAAAATAACCAAATAGCACAAGCGTTACATGAATAATGTGATGTAATCACAATTAGGGGAGATAACAAACATTTATTAAATTTGAAAGCTCCATTTGTCACAGTGAACATAAATAGTGTATATCCATTAAATCCAAACATTTAGTAAATGTGTATAGTAAAATTTTTATCACAATCAACTAACAAAGATTAATTGCATCCATTACAAGCATGTTTTGTTTTTAAGTAGTCTCAATGCGGGACATAACAAATAGAATAGTATTATACATAATTTCTAATTAACTGAAATTTATTTTTCATTGTTAAGCATGTAAAAATAATAAAAATGTACATGTCATGAAGAGTTTCGTATTATTTTCTATTCATTTTTATTATGAACTTCTATACGAAGAATGGTTTTTAATTCCAAATTTCATTTCTATAAAATAAATTATGTTTTATTGAAAAATAATTAATAGAAATCGATATATTGTCAATATATATATATTTATAGTATATATATATATATATATATATATATATATATATATATATATATATATACATATATATTTAAACATTTTATAAAATTTACTAGATTCAAATGCAGCGTAGTTTTACATGGATTCAAAGATGAAATAATAATGGAATGTAAATTAGATTTCAGATTAAACACTTTAATTGCAGATTTTAATTAGACGCGATTACGACATTTACACATTTCACAATGTATTCCTATGATGATGTATTCGATTTTGCTGAAAATTACAAAATTAATCTAAATTTATCTAAAATTAAATCTGTTATTAAATACACTTCAAACAAAGCCGTATCGTTAAATCGAGAGTTACTTCAAACACTTTTAACAAAAGTTTACCGCTGTGTCATTACATTGTATAATAAACGACAAACAAAATTACACGGTTGAACTCGCGACCTTTGTGATTGTCATTGACTGATTAGTTTCTCTGTGCTACCGCGTCAAAACTAGGCCTATTAAAATAGTTGAGTTGGTCTGCATGCGTTACGATGCAATTCGTGCCATGTGGTATACTGGCACATTGGGATGGAAGTCAAATCCAGTTTGTTTTTTTTAAATATTCATTTAATGCATGTATGCAAATGTGCTTACATGTATATATATATATATATATATATATATATATATATATATTAAAAATTGATACGTATGTCTATCTCTTGTATAATAAATATGAATATATACATTTAAAATAATTTATTTCAAAAATCTATCAAAAGGACTTCACTTAACATGTAAAAATAATAAACCTTTTCAATGTCCCTAACTTTTTGCTGTTTTATTGAAATTATTTTTTAAAATTATTAGATTTATCTGCATAGAATATATTGTGTACAGAAAGTTTCATTGACACTTTAAATAATATATTTGCTTATACAAACTGTTTGCAATTTACAAAATTGAATTGCAAATATTTGATTCTGTGGAGTGTTATTTACTTTTTATTTTAATATTCTTCTATATATTTATTTCTTCAATTCAAACTTATTTGTTATTTCCTTTCAAATTTGTTTTATTATTTGTTCAGGTATTGTGGAAGATTTACTGTAACCAAAATGAATCATTCATATCTAATATATCTCAATATTTTTTAAACTTTAATAATATATGTTCATCGTTTTCAATCTAGATTTTTTTAATGTATCGCCTGACGAAGATAACATAACTTTCTAAATGTGTGTTAACAAATAAAATAAACAATATCTGAAATTGAATATTTTTATAAAATTCTGTAGAGAGTTGAGGTGAATGATTCGTTTATGTAAAAGTATTTATCTAGAAAAATATTAATTTAGTATTTTACATAATTAAAAAGTTATGTTTTAAAAAAGGATATATTAAAGAACAAAAAATTCTGGTCTAGATTCGGCCTTAATTTTATAATACATCACTCACAATGATAGAATAGCAGTCGTTGAAATATGCATAATGGAATAAAGTGAAAAATAAATGATTATTGGAAACTTTTAAAAAATATTGTGGTATATTGGGTGCATAACCATTTGTAAAATGTATTTATTTATGCTTAACAATTATTAGACAAATAAAAGTATCATTATTGACAAATTAATGTAGCCAATTATAATTAAATCTCTAACATTGCTCAATTATTTTAAAATTTGATCGGTTTTCATAGATGATTCTTGTTGATAAAAATAATATTGGAATACAGAGAAAGGCTCTAACAATGATGGCGTCGCCATCGAAATCCATCATCCGATATAATTATAGATTATATAATTATAAATAATAAGTGAACAATAAGTGATTATTGAACACTTTAAATTATTGTGGTGTTGGGGTTAAAATTCATTTGTGTAAATTTGAATACAGTTTTATTCAAAATTGTTTCAAAATAGAATTCTCATTATGGTTAATTGACTTTTTAATAAAATGATCGATTTTTTTAAAAAATATGCTTAGTTCATCTTCCAAAATAATAGGTATTACTAAACATTAACATAAAATCTTGTGCTGTAGGGAAGCAATTACTGTATTCAAAAATATGATGTTTTAATATTGCGAAAAACATTCCTGTAATAAAATATTCATATTTTAATTCAATTAAAAATTATAAAGAATCAGTCTTTCAATTAATGCTTTTTTTCGTAATTAAAATCTATAAATGTCTTATATTTTAGTATTTAAGTGGATTTCTATTATGTAAGTAACACACATGGTCACATTACATACACACACACACACACACACACACACACACACACACACACATATATATATATATATATATATATATATATATATATATATATACATATATGCAATATATTAGAGTATCATTCTTCAATATATACCAAATTGTAAAATATCGAAAATTTTAATTAATAAATGATGTCAAATTGAAAGGTTGACATTTAAACAATTATGTGTGTATATATGTATGTATATATTAATGATGAACATTTTCAATAATATTTAATAACGAGATAGTGATGTATTAATATCATATTATTAAAAAGTTATAAATATCTTATATTGAAAACATGTCATATACAATTCTATTTTCTATTTCATAACAAGCATGTTTACTCATCCTAGATTAAGTGAATGTAAAAGTCGTGTATTAAAAATGTCATTATAATAGCGATATTTTTTGCGAACTAAATAGACAACTTTCATAATCAATATTTGATATTAAATTGACAAAACATCGTGGATTTGTTGAATTAAAAAAAAACATTTTATTACATTACACGATGTCTTTTTAATTGAAATTATATAACTTATGTGAAGAGACGACGACCTTACTTTTTGATCTAAAAAAGTATTTGAAATTTTGTTATTTTTTTAGAAAAAATATAAATTTTAATTATACCAGTCGTTCTCAAGTTTCAGTAATAAATATCAGTTTAACACAAATTAATTTTTATCCCCAAAACCACAATGGTTTTGAAGTGTTCAATAATCACTTATTGTTCACTTTTTGTTTATAACAATAGTCGGTTAATGCGCATTTCGATGGCGATGTCACCATCGTCAGAGCCTTTTTATTAAATTGAGATTTTAACAACTATTTTATTTATAATACCACAATATTCAGATCTTATCAATGACTTATCGATTCAATGAAATTTCCTATAGGATATTGTTTATATTTTATTCATATAATTCAGTATTATTCAATATTTTTTCTTCCCAATATTCTCTGAAAATGTGTTTATTAGCAAGTACCATTTAAAAATATCATAACGTAGAACATTAATAAAAGATTTTGCTTTGCTACATTATTACTAGAATATTGTAAAATGTGTACTTCCCGAAGAACCCACACTGTCTTATATTATTAATGGACGTGATGTTGACAGCTTTCTAAAATAATCTAATATAGTTAATTAATTATGGTCTGTACATTAACAACGTCAGTGAAATGTCGAATCTGTCAATATAAATAAATCAGAGCAAGGTCAGTGGTTGCATATTGGAAATTTATTAGTTGGTGAGTTGTTTCATTCAGTAATTTTAAACATAGCTGCTATTTAAATGTACCTGGATGATTATGATAAAATTAATACCAAAATATATTTAATACTATGTCATTATTTACTGAAATATTTCTGCTAATAGTTTTATATAATAACATGTTCAAATTCTTGAAATATCAATCGATTTTTGGTATTGACGTTTCATCGAAATTGAAATGATTGTAATTATATACACACAAACACATGAGTACAAATATATACTTTTATATAATTATGGATATTTTTTATAAACAAAATTATTTTATAATTGATTGTAAAGGTACATAGTATAATTTTTATATTTTTTTCATTAGTTATCTTGTTTGTACTGGTAGAAAATATGTTGATAATTAAATTTAAAACTAAAGAAAATCCACTGAAGTGTTTTGTGGAATAAAATTAAATTTCATTCCACAAATGATTATATTAAATTTTCTTTGTATAGAATCAATTATAGTCTGTCTGAAAGAGACTTACAGAAATGTCTATTTCATTCTTATTTCTTTGTAAAATTTACTATTACTATTTATTTATTATTTTATCCATTGATAATTATTTATTATTGTCATTTTATATATATCTAATTGATGATTATTTATTACTTTCTAAAATATATTCAAAAATAAAAAGGCTACTGTCCTTTTTTATTTTATGAATGAGCGTTTAATTCAAATAATTTAACATATAGTTTATCTTTTTGTGTCCGCTGTATATCTGTTTATTATAAATTGTTATTATAAATACATCAATTCACACATTTATTTCTTAGTAAATATACTCGTATTTATGAATATATATATATATATATATATATATATATATATATATATATTTAAAAATCCTTGTTATATTATTATAGCAATTTGGTGTTTCAAAGATTGTTTTTATGTATAATTTATAAAAAAAATAATTATAAAATATTCAGTTAAATTATACATTAAATGACTCACTCGCTTACAATATCAAAATTGTATAAAAAAGTTCAATAATCATTCATTGTTTACTTTATTCACTAACAATTATACCATTATTGGAAGATTTTTTCATACAGATTATAAAAATATGTTATAAAAATACATATTAGTGAATAAAGTGGACAATAAGTGATTATTTAACACAGAATCTTGTGGTGTTAGATGTGAGTGAATAATTTGTGTTTAAGGTATTTTGACACAGTGTAGAAACAAATACCTTTATGTATTTATATTTAAATAAATAAATATAAAGCGAATTCCTTTAATTTAATTCAGAGTATTTTTTCGAATCTGTTTATTATCTAGCTATTACTCAAGTTGCTTAGTAATTTTATTAATCATTAAAAACATCTTGTGAAAAATAACAATAGTTTTAATGACCAGATTAATGAAAAGGAATTTCAGATTTAAATTTAGCTGTTCAAATTTTTTTATTGAATTACACAAGGCAATATGAACTGAAACACCATCATTAAAATAGAAATTATGAAAATTATTAAAACGACGAAATTTCAAATTTTAAACAACTCAAAGCAAATGTAAAGTACATTTTTTAGAAATCCACTTAAAGAAAGGAAAATTGACACAAAATAATATATATATATATATATATATATATATACATACACACACACACACACACACACACACACACACACACACATAAATAATTAATCTAAGTATTGCATGAATGTGAATTATTCGAGATAGTAAAAATATATGGAAGTTTAATAGCTTCTTGATTTAAAATAGTTTTGAAGTTAATATTAATTGTGTATCTTAAGTAGGAAATGAATCATTTGTGATTATAGATATATGTGAGGTACACTTAATCACGGTTACTCTTACACACAAAAATTATATATACTCTGCTTAAATTTGTAAGCACATCTGTTATATTTTATCCATCTTTTTTAATTCACATTGTATTTACATATCAGCAGACATCGTAAAAAAAACTTAATGACTTAATTTATTTCTTACAGTGATCTATCATAATCCGATTAACACATCATAATGAACGGAATGAACGGACACGCTAACGGCGGTGAAATGAACGGATGTGACATCATCACGCAGAATCAAATGAAGGGATGCTGGACCATCGGTCTCATCAACAGTGGCACGTCGAAATATTTGACTGCCGAAACGTTTGGTTTCAAAATAAATGCTAACGGCGCGTCGCTCAAAAAGAAACAGATATGGACATTGGAACCGATCATCAGCGGCTCGGGCGGTGAAAGTGAGTCTCTTTGAAATATTTACACAAGTCTTAAAATTTATGTAATTTCTTTTGGTCGCGAGTCTGTTTCGTTTCCGGTTAATAGAATCGATTTGTTTTGTTTAGTCTTTTTTTATCTGTTCACCGGATTTAGTTTATAAATAGTCGTGTTAGCTAATGGTTGTACTTATGGAAAATTCGAATCTGGCAAATGATCAACTATTTTAATTGATTGTTCGTCGTCGTTGTATCGTTTTAATTTGACATTATTTGATTTTTGAAATTTTTGGAATTTCTTTTTTTTACAAATATATAAAATGATTCAAAAATACATTACTAATGAAAACGACAAATAGTATTAATTTCGAATAAATTTCCTTGCTATCACTAACTAATTATAAATATACGAGTAACTATGTTGTACTTTAAACTATTATTAATGTTACGAAATTGTTTCATAAATGTTAATTACGTTTTTCTGTTGTTGATTTCTTTAATAATAGACTTCAGATTAAAGTACTTAGTTTTCATTTTAACACAAAAGATTAATTCGCCTTAGTAACTTAAATTTTTAAAATGAAATATAATTATTTTAACATAATAAGTTTTTAAAAGAAGATTTTAATTTCGTTAGTTTTCATTTTTAACTACTTTATATTTTAATCTTCTTTATCATCAAAGAAATGTAATTAATTTTTAAATTTATTGTTAGTATGTTGATCATTTACACGGCATGTTATTTAGACATGAATGAATATTTATAATATTTGATATAAAATTAATATTTTATTTTTTTAAAAAAATAATAAATTTGTAATTCGTTTATTATCTATTTTATTTTTTCTGTCGGATTATTGATACATAAATAACTAAGTAATCTTTTAATTCTATGTCATAAATTATTACAGCAAAATTCAAGGACACGTAGGATTTATCAGTATTTTCTACAAATATTTTCACAAAAAATTAAAAAATTACATTACTAAATGCTTGTATAAAATTTTATATTTTTTCTGTACATTTTTTTTCATTTAATAGCATTGTAGAAAATAATGTTCTGGATGTAGTTCGTAGCTAAAATCTTCATCGCCTTAATGAATATCACTGTAGTGTGTTTATTTTTTTAAAATCAACAGAGTGCGTACTGAAATATAATGATTAATAATTTTCCAACTACTCAGTTGTACTTGTTTTAAACTACTTTGTATAAAAGGTCGAACTAATTTTTTTTTCTTTAATCATACTAGCTTTTTTGTAAGAGTAAATTAATTTTATCGGATTTTAATTTTTAACTGCTCTTTTATGTTTAAATTTTTTTCTCCATTAAAGGTGTATACATTATTTTAATACTTTATATAATAAAACCGGTTGTAAATTTTGTTCATGGTTATTAGAATAAATTACTAAACAGATCACAGTAGATAATACTCCCAAAGAAAATATGTGTTCGTATAAACGATTTACATCTATTGGGTATTATACAGTTGTTTATCATATTTAATTTCGAAGAAATCGCACTGTAATTTACATAAAAAATAATATACGATTAATGTTAAAAAATAAATGAACAAAAAATGTACAAAATTATTAGATTATATTTTCATTTTGTCGATACTCTTTAATTTAAGAGATTCGATCTACCGGTAAATAAATTATCTTCAATGGAAAAGTAATTTGATTTATTGATCTCTTATTTTTATATTTAACTTTTTGTTAAAAACATATACGTTATTAAAAATGTATATTGTAAATTTATATTTATTTATTATACATCAAAATATATCAATTTATATAATCAATAAATATAAAAGTAACTGAATAATAAATATATAAATTAATTAAAAACGCGATATTTTATAAAACTTTTATTAATTATTGTATTTTTCAGATTTTTTTCTTACGCGTTACATGAACATCTCAATATTTCAATCTTATTATTCATTTAATTATTTTATCTTTTTAGTTTTAAATTATCTTGAATATCGTAAAATTATATATACACCCATCCCTCTATTTACGCGGGACTTTTTTTACGCGGAAAATTATACCTCTATTTACGCGGTATTGATTTACACGGCACTTTTTATACGCGGTCAGATAGATTCATTTTATATAATTTTTCATGGAATTTATCATATATCAGAGTGACGCAAATTCTTACTTGAACGTATAAAACACGATATAAATATATAAAAGGTTGATTGTTTTGAATTACAGTAGCGATAGTGACACCGAATAAAATTTATCTACTTCTGTTTTCTAAAACGTCATTATTTTTTTGTTAAGCTATGTGAAATAAATATGTGTTTCTACAACTTTAATAGCTTTTATTTTCAATATTTTTCTATTGTACTGACAGACTCAATTTACGCGATTTTCATTCGCGTAAAATAAGTCCACGTGGAACGGATAATCCGCGTAAATTGAGGGACGGGTGTGTGTGTGTGTGTGTATGTGTATATATATATATATATATATATATATATATATATATATATAATTAGAAAATTAGTTCTTTAATAGTTACATCATTCAGTTGAATTTTATTTTATTTATAAATCCAATCTTATAATTTTGGTTTTTTAGAAACTAATATTTTATATTTATTAATATCTATTTAAGAAAATTAATAGTGTAGAAACGATTAGATATCTTGTTTTTCATTCAACAACTCGACAAATATGTACAGACGTCTTTTACTACACTAGAATAATAAACATTATAAAATTAATATTCATTGAAGATAATCGTTTATTTCCATTTATAGGTTTCATTTACCTTCGATCACACCTCGATAAATATCTCGCCGTCGACTCTTTCGGTAATGTGACTTGTGAATCCGAAGAAAAAGATCCCGGAAGTAAATTCCAGATCTCCGTGTCTGAAGATGGTAGCGGACGATGGGCGCTGCGCAACGTAACACGTGGTTACTTCTTAGGCTCCAGTTCAGACAAATTAACTTGCACTGCCAAGGTATGCATATTTATAAATTTAGTGATCGCTTATCTCGACCTTGTCATGTAAAACTGTCTCGTATAGGATTTAATTTGAACTAAATGAAATAATTATCAACTGGACATTAAACAATTTGTTTTACTGATAATTTCAAAATACACATTTGAATATGTATTGGTATTTTGGTTAATATTGACAGTTCATTCGATATGTCATTCCAATATGAACGAATGTGCATCAAGTTTGATATAAAACATATAAATTATTGACGTTTAATTAACAATTACTGTACTTACAATTCGTTTATTATTTGTTTCATTTATTTATTTATTATTGACAAGTATAAACAATTATTTTATAATTGTATCTTTATCTTTTTTAAAAAAAACTAGTGGGGATAAATTCATCACCATTTTCTATATTTACTTTAAACATAGAAAAAAAGTTACTACGTATTTGAATATAATATTCTTATATTTTTAAACTGTATTTAACTAGTGTATGGCATTATTGAGAAAAATCTATTGATTAATCTGTAGCTAAGATAAACATCATCGTAGCAAATGACATTAAATAGGGTCATCGAAATGTGACGCTTTGATTTGTGTTTTATTAAAAAAAAACTGTACACATATTTCCCTATACACCACCCTATACACATGTTTCTTTTTATTAAAACACAAATCTATGCGTTACATTTGGATGACTGAATATATATATATTATTATTATTATATTATATATGAGCCGTTGTTTCTGAAAATCCGTTTATTCATATATTGAGATATTTAAAGGTTTGCGTTTGAATTAACATTAAAATATTGGCAAACGTTGGTAAATTCAGGTTATGTTTTTAAAACTATAAACTTGTTAAATTTTATTATGTTATAATAATTAATAAAATTGTTAAAGAAAATAACCGAATACTGTGTTTTCATAATCAGATTCCATACACTCTCACAGTATTGCTTCTGGTTTATTATTATTTAAATTAAGGGTAATTAAATTAAATAATAAACTTCAACTTTAGACGATGCAGTTTTATGTCCAAGGTCTTAAAAATGTGTGTTTATTGGTTAAGTGCCAAATTATAAAAAATACCACACACACACATCTATATATATATATATATATATATATATATTCCATTTCCAGCTTTGAAGGTTAATCAAAAATAAAATATACGCAGTAACAGAAAACATTCCTGTATTTCTTCGATGCATATAATTTGACAACGAAGAAATATTGATGTATTTTTATTTACATACATGATCATTTTTTAATTTAAATTCTAATTCGTTTTTTTTAAATTTAAAAATGTTTGATGTAACAAATTGTCTCTTATTTTATTATTCATTGATTTTGTTTTTTAAGTTATTTTTTAGTTATAAATAATTACTTGCATTTATTATGAAAATAAATTTGAAATTATTTAAATATTTTGTTATCTAGTTTATCTTAATATATATATATATATATATATATATATATATATATATATATATATATATATATATATATATATATATAATGTCATAATAAATCTTTCGTTATATTAATTTTGTGAAATAATTTTTAATAAATCAAATTATATTTAACTCTACAATATTTTTCAATTTTATGTCTAAAGTAAAAAAATATTTATAATTAATTAAAATAAGAATGGAATTTAATATGTAATGAGTATTAATAATGAAAATGTTAAATAGATCATATATTCAGAAATAATGTATGATTAAAATATTTTAAAAAAATATGACTTAAATATTTATAAAAATATATGGCTTAAATATTTTATTAAAATATGACTCTACAAGTCGCATTCAAATCAGCTGCGCTATATATTTTTGCATAAAATATAGGCCGGCTAATTTGTCACTTACCATAACATTATAAAATTGACACTTTCATTGATTCTCATGATGATGAGATAATTGATTCATTTGTGTGAAAATGAATTAACTACAATATCGAACCAACAGTAATAAAAACTTTCGAAACATTGGAAATATAAACTTTTGAATATATTCAATAGTTGACAATAAATATTTTATATTAATTATATGTTCATTACATTTTCATTTCCTTAATAATTAAATCCAAAATTGAAAAATATCTTTTCATCTTTCCAGGTGCCAGGAAATTCTGAATTCTGGCACGTTCATTTAGCTGCCAGACCACAGATCAATTTACGATCTGTCGGCCGTAAACGATTCGCACATTTGTCGGAGAACTTAGACGAGATTCACGTAGACGCCAACATTCCGTGGGGTGAAGATACATTGTTCACACTCGAGTTCCGCTTCGACGAATCTGGCAAATACGCTCTGCACACGTGCAACAACAAATACTTGTCGAAGGATGGAAAATTGTTAGACACCTGCACTAAGGTAAGAACGATTTCGGCGCGTCTAATAGATATACATCCGAGAAATGTGTGCTTGATGAGCAATGCATTTATTGGTCGTGTGCCAGACCGTAAATAAATAAATTCCGCGAAGGGTGCATATACGTGTACTGAATTTCCAGACTTGAAGGTCACGCGAAAATAAACTGAATATATATATATATATATATATATATATATATATATATATATATTCCATCAGGAACGTACATCATTCATCTCTCAAAAAACATTGCTCATTCAAAAAAGATGCATTTTATTTAAAATTAAGTAGTGCGCTCCTAATGAGATATCCTATATTAGTATGTAATTCGTCAAAAATCGATAACAAAATTTATTTTTAAAATGTTCAAAATGTGTCGAATTATGCATTAAATTTATTTATTAGAATAAAAATATATCTGTAAAATAACACCACTGAATATAAAATAAATTTTATTCGCTTTTTTTATGACTAAAGTAATTTATTCCAAAACATATGGCATGTGAAAGAATGAAATTAGTTATCAATAATTAATGATATCAGAATTAAAGGTGTTTATTAATGTTTATTTTAACGGTCTTTATTACGAATTACTTTATACATTTATATTGAGTAAAATTTGTAATATATATATTTAATATTTCTATCTATACAAAATGCAATTTATTTATATCAATGAAAACCCACGATGAAAAATATATCCAAATATCTTTTTTATAAAATAAACATGTTTTAATTTAATCTTCACTAAATTTTGAAAGTTTCATCCAAATCTCAAACATTTCAACAGATTCTTATCTTGGGATAAAAAAATCTAAAACTTTCTTAATTTGTAAATAAAATATTTGTACAGATGGATAGATTTCGTTCACTTGAATTTTTTAACAGGACTGTCTCTTCTCTGCCGAATACCATAGCGGTCAATTGGCATTGCGCGATAGAACCGGACTGTATTTGAGCCCAATTGGCTCGAAAGCTTTACTGAAAACACGATCAACAACGGTCACCAAGGATGAGCTGTTCTCCCTCGAGGATTCGCTTCCTCAAGCCAGTTTCGTCGCTGCACTGAACACGCGCTACGTCTCCGTCAAACAAGGTTAGATATATTCATTATTTTTTTTCTCTCGACTCACATTCACATCAAATATTGATTGATGCCTGTTTTTAATAACATATAAAGTACCATCTTGAAACGCCGGAAGTTAAAATGAAGATAATTTTCAATATGAACTTGATTTATTTACGACCTGCTTAAAAAATAGATAATGATAGCGTTTCGGTAGTAATCAATTTTGAGATTTTGATAATGTATACACCATAGGTGAGATGAACATGAAAATACAGGTTTTAAATATGTCTCTATTTTTCTAGCTTGTACTTGAATTTATAACAACTGATCAAATTTCATTTTGGCTTAGATTACATGTAAATTTATCACTTAATTTTTCAACGTCTATGAAATTTTCAATACATGTCAAATCGATCACATGTATGTTTCACAATAAAGATTGATTTGTTGTCTTTTTTATATTTACATATAAAAATGGATAAGTTGTAATCCAGAATACATATGAAAACGCGATAACAAATAAGCCGTTTTTAATGAAAATAGATTACGGTAACAATATTTCAATACAAATTCACAATTCTCTTTCATTTTAATAATAATAATTCTCAATAATGAACATACTTTATACATTTTAATAGTAATAAAAAATAGTAATTATTTTTATTTTATATGATTTTTATTTTTATAAAATTGCCGTTTTTTCTATAAATTAGATTATTTTTTTATATATGTTTAGTTTTGTTTGAACATAAAATTGATTTCATTTTAATTCAATTTTATTAAACTACAAATTATTAAACTAAATGCATATAGATTAGATTTCTTGTGCAGCATATTAATAGAGTTTCGAAAACAGATTTACATATCAGGATCTATCTGAATATAAAGTAATTCGTAAGGAAAATAAAAAGTAATTGAGTGAATTGTTAAAAGAAGATTTGAAAAATATCAGTGTAATACATTTTATCCATCTAGAAGATCATAGTCAATCTTAGTGTGTTAATTTTATTTTAAATTTATTGAAGATAAAAAAAATAATATTTAGTGAAAAAATATAAAATTGAACATTAATAATTTAAAAATATTTTGACATGTTCAAAAAAATTAAATTTGTTTCAAAATTTATTTGTAGGTAACACATTTATTGACTATAAATGATTTTATGTATCAAGTCTCAGAAAGAAATTCTCGTTTGTACTATTTAATAAAAATTATAAATTAGATGGTTATTAGAGATGAAAAATACATTAATGAAAAATAGTTTAAAAATTATCTACTAAATCTAATAAAATATAACAAAAGTTTTCCTTGCATTTTTGTAAAGCAAAAATAAGTGTTTAATAAAATTGTCAAAATGTAATAATAAAAATAGCATGCATGCTTAGAGTTTCAATTTTGAAATAATCTTTATATTAATACATTTCATATCTCTTAATCTGATTTTTAAAAGTCTTAATTAAGAAGGAAGTCTGAAAATTCTGTAATGAAGAGCATTCCAAGTCCGAACAGTAGTGTACAAGATTAAATTTTTTTCTATTAGTGGTTTGTATGTCCATGATTTAATTTTTAGCATATGAATATTTCTGACACAGAAAACAGAAGCTATTTTTTAATTAAAATCATCTCAAGTCAAATATCTGTCCAATCATTTCATTAGGACTACTCATTCTGAAATATCTATTTAACACGAAACGAGCATCCTTTTTCTGATTTTTTTTCTGTGTTTCGTGTTTTTGTTATTGTAGTCAGATCCTCTACATTCTCACAGCACTCAAGAAAAGATCTCACCATTCAACATTCAATTTTTTTAACAACCATACTTCATCCTTTCATTGTTCTTTTTACAAAATTTAGGTTTTATGAACTTTACTTATAATACTTGAAATTTATCCCACGATAAAAATGGCTGTAATGTGATCCTAAGATATACATATTTATACGAACAGATGTTAATAATACTACACCATCGATAGAGCAGAATAAATAATTCAAATTTTGTCTCTTAGTAAATCAGACAAATATTTTTCGTATGATTTAATTCCATACCGTTATACTTTATCCAATTAATAATAATATAATTATCTGATAAATCTTGAACTAGGCTTGAAATCCGAGTTTCGCATGAATAGTGAGATATAAACCCATGTTAAATTGTGTATAAAATATTATTTGACTTGCAGTGTTGTTTTAAGTAAACACTAATTACTTATTTTATTATTTGATATATCTGACTAAGGTTTATAATCCGATAATGAATGAAGGAAATTACCAAGATTAAATATGTGTGTAATCGTAATTTTAATTATCATATTTTATTAATTAAAAAAAATTAACGATCTAGAAACACATTTTTTAGACAATTAAATTGTTTGATTTATCTTTGAATCGGTTCATCACTGGAGAATAAAAAAGATATAGTTCAATAATTTGATACGAAAGAAGATTTGGAGGTGATTTAATTAATTATTGAAATTGTTCGTTTTCTTATCTATAACACATTTGTTATACTATTTTTTTCTACAGTCCATGTTCAGTTTATTATTTTTGAATCTTTCTCTAGCTGATTTTATTAATCGGTAGTTTTTAAATACTAAGACTGCGATTCAACGATAAACAATAGAAGAAGAAAATACAACTAAAACATATTAATAAAATTAAGAAAGAGTACAATAGAAAAAGTTATCATCAATATGGTTAAATATTTAGATTTTACTCCTATACAGTACATTTCAAAAAATATCATGAAATAAAATGAATATTTTCTATCGTTGACAATAATTTTATGGCCTTAATCCTCGGTAGAAAAATACGAAAACAAAGACTCGCCCAAGGATAATAAAAATAAGTAGTAAATTAGGCCTATTTTATAAAAATCACCTTACATTTTAATAAATGAAAAATTCCAAAAATTAAAATTTTACAATTTATGTTTTTGTTTGTTTAAATATCAAAATTTATTAAAAGTCTCGTCTTTATTTAACATTTCAAATATTATAGTAAATGTATATTTTACCGACAGGTAAAGATCAACTTTTATTATATTAATAATGAATCAAATTTATTTAAGAATATTCAAACATAGATCATTTTATTGACTAATGATTCATGCATTTAATCCATGTATGAATTCGCTACTGATGTTGTTATATGTGAATAGAAATTGACATTAAAAATTATCGTAGGGTACATTTAATGTTTATATGTCATCGGATACGAAACAATAAGTTGTTTCTTAAATGTCACTTGTACACTTTTCTCGGAATCAAAACAATGCAAATAAGCTATTATTCATCTCCATAACAAACGTGTTTAACATTTCAATATTTTGAGTGAATAGCGTTGTGTTGTGGTGCAAAATTAAACTTGTTTATTTTTTTTCGAAAATGAAAAATTAATAAAACGAGCACGTATCGAGCTTACTTACAAAAAGATATCCAAATAAATTATAAATTCAAACGGTATTCTTTCATAGACGACATTTATACATTATTTACACATACACACAAGTATGTGTATACATCAGCAGCCTCTTTTTATTTACTGTTGGATGAAAACCTCTCTTAATACTTTTCTCTTCGACCGATTTAATGCCTTTCTCTTCCAGATACACACACACACACACACACACACACACACATATACATATATATATATATATATATATATATATATATATATATATAAAGATATATAGAGAGAGAGAGGATGTTTTAAGCGTGATAGAACTTTTGATAGACATTCAATTTAAAGTTCTATCAAGCTTTAAAAAACACCTATATATATATATATATATATATATATATTTGTATGTATAAATTTTTATGTGAGTTATTTATTAAATTTATTTATTCGAGATTTGATTACAAGATAAATCCATTCATGATTTTACATTTATATCACAAGACTGTTTAATATACATAGCTAAGAATAATACAGGAAATGCGTGAGTTTTCAAATTATGCATAAATATATTCAGCATGCGAATCTGTAATATCCGCTTATCTGATATAATTTGTATAACATTTTCGTCAGTGATTGGAACGAATTTATGATTTTCATTCGTTCATATTTTATATTTAATTACAAAATAAAATATATTATTTAACGTAAGGTCAATGTAACTAGAGAAAAAAAACTCTAAATAAGTATTCAAAAAAAATTGTAGTAAAAGAATATGAATACTAAAATGTATTTGCACGCATATGACTTATATATGTAACTGTTCGAAAAGTCTGTAACCAATAAAATAGCATTAACAATATTCTGAAACAAAAATTATTAACAGAGATTAAGAAATGATTTTAATAATACTTTGGATTCTTTTTATGATGATTGGCACTAAACGCATCCACTATTTCTCTCTGTCTCTACCTCTGATCACTACAATGAAAAAATATCTTTACCTGTCATCATTATTATTAGTACTATTTTTCACTTATAAAAATATTTTTACTATTGGTTCTAGACTTTTTAGAAACTGTGTATAACATCATCGGTCTCTTTTTATCCACTGCTGGATGATCTCTCAAAAACTTTTCATTTCGAACGATTCAGTGCCTTTATCTACCATTATACTTCGACGAGTTTTCTTGTCCTATCCCATCTATCTATGAGTCTTTTTCTGGACGTTTTTACATCTCTGAGTTTCCAATCTCAATAATCTCTCTTTTCGTTGGTAGTATTCTCTTCTTATTATAACATCGGCTTATTTATATTTTCAGTTTTTCACTTTATGTCCGTAATTTAAGTTTTTTTTCTAATCCATTCGTTTCTCTTTCATGTTATTCTTTATATGCATCTTTTCACATTTCTCTATATTATTTGTAGTCGCTGAATTATTCTGGAATTTAATTTTATTGATTAAATTTTCAATCAATAATTTATAATATCCATTTACTGTTTCTTATTTTCACAATATAATAAATTATTATTTAATTATTGACCTTTTGTTATTCTTTTTTTCTACTACTTCACTTTTTTGTTTAGAATTATTAAAATGTTTTATTTTAGAGATTAAGATTTATTATTCTATTCATTAGGATAGATAAAATAATAACTATAGTTGAAACATTTTTTTATAAACAAAACGTAACGTTCAGTACAAGTACTAAAATTATGTACATATAATACACAAATGTTACATATATATATATATATATATATATATATATATATATATATGTATATATGTATGTATGTAAATTATATTTTAAGTATATTAATAGAAACGGCAATTGGATTTTATCGAACAATAACGACATTAATTATAGAAAGGTACAGTTTTGGAATTTGCAATTAGTGCTGCACTTAGACATTTAAGTGATCTTTCCTTTATACATATTTCATTACTTAATAAAATTAATGTATAATTAAAGGTGAATGAATTACACGTACATGTACTTAATGTTTTAATAATTAGTAACAGTATAATTATTAACATACACGTTGTATGTAAACACTAATTTATACTTTATATTATCAAATATACTTATGTATCTTAAAAAAATATTTCAATTCCATTGAAAATATTTACGATAGGCGGTGAGAAAACATAGTATTGTTTGTTAGGACCGGAAAAACGGGACATTTTACATATGTAAACAGACACACACACACACACACTCATACACACACACACACACACACATATATATATATATATATATATATATATATATATATATATATAATTATCATCAATGGCTCCACAGACTATTCCAGCCCAGGCCTTTCTGATAATACCAGATTAATAGAGCCTTTTTCTTGTCAAAGCTTTTCGACAGTTATTTTTTTACAAGATGAGGTTGTTAGTCTCATGCTCAACCTTCGAAAATGAAGGACTATATATATATATATATATATATATATATATATATATATATATATATATATAAATTAATACCAATGGCTTATATGAAATTCTGAAAACTGTATTGAAATTAGTTACAATAAATATAAAATTCATTAAAATATATGAAATGTGAAAGTTCATCACATGAAATTGTTTAAATGCGTGCATAAATGAATTAATATTTTAATGTTTATTTATTAAAATATGTGCTTTATTTATTTCAATTTAATAATTTCAACGTTTCTATAAATTTAGTCTTTTTCTTTAAATAAAGGATGAAAAATGAATTGGTTTTCATTTTTTTTCTATTTTAATAATTCTTACTGGCGCTAAAATAATCAGTAATATATATGTACATATACTACTACTACTACTACTAGTACTGACAGCCCACATCAGCCCACTGCTGGGCGAAAGCCTCGTCGAATGTCATAATTAAAATAAGAAGAGTTTTCCGAGCCTCTTCCATTCTTTCCTGTCGCTGGCCAATCTCATCCAGCCCTGGTCTCCACAATACTTCACAATTTCTTCTCTCCATCTTTAATGTGGCCTTCCTTTAGGTCTCTTTTTTCTTAATCAATCAAATTCTATATTATGTCCTGCCCATGTCCATTTCAAAATATTATATGTTTGTAATATTTATATCCAGTTTAGTAATTCCTAACATTATATTTCCATAAGTTAGTTTCTGTTTATTCTTATATATGCTATATATATATACACATTATTATATTTCATAATGTATATTTTCATTATACTATTTGTGTTTTATGTAGCTTTGTTTTATGGCCATAAATCACCATCGTATTTATAGTTTTCCCTAGGTTTTCGTCCACTTGTTCCAGTAATTCTCTAATTGTATGTTACTTCTTTCAGCGAAATTATTAAACATGACCTTGAATATTTATTTTTAACCCTACTTTTCGGCTTTTTTTTTCGAGTAATGTTTTGTAATTCTTCTGGTTTTTACTTATAAGTAGTATATCATCCGCAAATCTTAGATGACAGATATATATATATATATATATATATATATATATATATATATATATATATATATCTGATAGGTCGTGTATTTTAATTTGCGCTGATGAACTTTTATTTAACAAACATGTATCTTTGCTGTATTTAGATGAAAAAATGATATGTATAATATATATATTATGATATATATATAATATCATTATTATTTATGTTCTTCTTTGCTGTATTTAAAACTTTTAATTGGACTTAAGTCATTTCTCTTTATGCATTTTAAGTTACAACAACAACATTTTTAAGTATATATATAGGGTCATGTAAATGTGGTGCCTAAATTTGTGTTTAGGGAAACATGTGTATAGTTTATCTTTAATAAAACACAAATCTAGGCGTCACATTTGGATGAGTGTATATAACAACTAAATATATTTTTAAAATATAATTAGAATACATTTCTCATTTTCATTTATTTTTAATTTAAATTTCTTATCATTTTTCTTTAACGTTTTTGCAAACTATAACTTTGTCACTAGACATTTTAAAATAATAACCATTATCCAGAAGAGTGGTTATAGAATTGAAGTGCTAAAATACAAAACTGAAAAAATAGGATTTTTGTTCACATTATTGGTATCATTGAGGTACGTTTGACTTTACCTAATATTACTAAACAGTTTAAAAGAATTCAGATTTGAAACAAGTATTTCTAGAGATATGTGTAAAAATATATAAGAAAATACTAAGTGTGTTTTTTTCTTAAACAATCATTGTAATTAAATACAAGATTAAAATGAAGTTTAACTATCTACACAATTTTCTAAATAACTACATGCTTATAAAACTTTCGTGCACATCCACTTCTGTTTTAATTATACGATAATCCTTTTAATCTTCTAAGTACCAATTATTCTTAACACGAAGATAAGGAATAAATCTGTAAAAACAGATAGTAATACGATAATCCAGTTAGTGTTTAAATTACCATTTACACACTTTCTACTGCACTTGATGTTAAGAATACATCTATGAAAACATATAAAAAATTATAAACAAAATAATAATGAAATTACATATCTATATTTATATATATATATATATATATATATGTTTGTGTGTATAAATGTTTTTAGTAGCTGAATTTATTTTTTTAACTATATTTAGATACTTAATATAGTAGTACACCTTTAGAATAAATAAACACTCGTAATAGGGTTAGTTTAATATGTGTCACATTTCCACGGTTGGTGACTGACATTTCTGACTCATGCAGACACACACACATATATGAATCAGCATAAACCATCTACTAATTGCAATTTCAGTTTCTACCTGAAAACATATTCTGCAAAAACATTCATTTGCATGATGTACACGAACGTATTATTAATGGGAAAAATAGTAATTAGTAGATATTTACATAAAAGTGTCATTAATAATAACGGAATTATATTTAGTTGAAAAAACATTATTTAATTTGATACGAATATTTTTTATAGTGTTTTATGAAATATTATATTATATTCGATATAACCATCTGTAATTTTATTATTTAATTTTTTAATCCTTTTTTTTCTTTTGATTTATTCCTTGTTTTTTAAATTATTCATTCTCTCTCTCTCTCTCTCTCTCTCTCTATATATATATATATATATATATATATATATATATATATATATATACATATATGATATTCAGAAAAAATCGTTTTTTAGAGCGAAATTTTTTAATCTAAAAATAATAAGATCTAATAAAAATGATGATAACCCAATTAAAATTTATCAATTTTACCAAATTTTATAAAGTACTCATGAAATGTGCAAAATCATTATTTTTCTGAGTGCAAAAATATATTGTTTATTATTGTTTAATTTACTGAATTTAATCTGTTTTATTATTTCCTTGGATGGAAATTTTAGAATTTTCTTCATAAATCTAAAAGTAAACAAAATATCAAATTTTATTACCTCCTGTACTTATTAAAGACATACACATATGTTTTTATATTTATTTATTTTTGTATCATATGTTTTTTTTTAAAAAAAATTAAATATTTACTTTGAACTTCAAGTTGTTGTGCAATGAGCTAAAAAATTTAAGGTTCAACAAATTGTCTTTATCAAAACTTATATAGATCTTTCTCTTTACGACAAGGAATATATTTCTACATTTATTTGTTTTTATAGCAATAATTTTTTTCTAGAAGTAAATAGGATTTTTCACTAGATATTAAATTATTATAAAAAATGTTTTTAGAATTCAACGAGTTGCCCTTTTGGAAAATATTGAATTTTATATATATATATATATCATCATCATCATAACGCCCACATCAGTCCACTACTGGACGAAAGCCACAATGAATGCTAACATTCATTGGTATTTTGGTCATATTCACCACGCTGACCAGGCGGATTGGTGAAGATTTTTTTATTCGGGGTTTACTCCCTTCTCGACAGTTATTTTTTACAAGATGAGGTTGTCGGCCTTCATGCTCAACCCTCGACTTGAAAACGAGGGACTCTTCGAACGCAATCTCCCGCATGACACGCGGTGATGCTAACATATATATATATATATATATATATATATATATATATATATATATATATATATATATATATATATATATACACACATATACATATTTACTTGTCTTTGTCATAGATCCATCTATATTTTTAAAAATAATCTATGGATTTTAATTAATAACATTTTTAAGAGTTCAAAATTTTATTGATATTAAAATATTTACAAAAGTTTTATTGGAGTGCATGTTTTTGTATTCATTTATTTTTATAAGTATTTTTATTTTTTCAAGATTTTATTTTTGTTTACTGTAATTGTGTTATTTGCAAAAAATACGATTCAACCAATTGTTGTTATTAAAAAAATGTATAAATATTTTTCATTATTTAGTGGTGCATGTTTTCTTTCTTTTCGTAATAAATATTTTAAATTATTTTATCGAAAAAATCAATTAAGATTTATGTACGGGAATTACAATAAATTAATTTCATTTTTAAAAAGATTCTTAGTTGTTTTTATTTAAAAAAACATTCATAAACGTTTATTCTTTGTTTAGAAGTTCATGTCTTCATATTTATTTGTTTATGAAGTAAACGTGTCTATTTAAAAAAAATCCTTGAATATTAAATAATTACCCAAAAATTACAGGCTAATGAATTATCTTGATTGAGAAATATATGAATGTTTATTTTTTTTGTTCAGGTGTCTGTGTTATTATATTTATTTGTTTTTAACAAATATTTTTATAATTCTTTTTTTAAATAAAATAATGAAGTGTTATTTATAGATATTATTGACTTGTACTCTTTTTTAGACTTATGAACTTAATCGTGTATTTGTCTGCATTTAAAGAAAAAAGGTTAAGTAACCCTCCTATAAACATACCAACCGATTCCGGTGTCAAACACGTTAAATATATATATATATATATATATATATATATATATATATATATATATATATATATATATATATATTGCATTTGTGTTTCTAATGACAGTCATTACAAATACATCTGTCATCACGACATGTGCCATTTTATATTTTTTTCAAACTATAAGTAGACGACACACTGTTTCAGATTTGTTATTTACACAAACGCAATTGGTATAGCTGAGTGAATGACACGTTATTCAGTATGTCGAAGATCTATAATAGCAATATCTAGATGACGTTTTAAGACCATTTACCATCTGCTGTTTAAAAAGTACCATCGAGTATATATACACACACATGTATATATATATATATATATATATATATATATATATATATATATATATATATATATATATATTAGATTCAAGGTCACTGGGTGCATTATTTTCTCGAGTAATAATTATTCTTTTATATTTTATTCTTCTGAGATCCGATTAAATTGTACGAAATTATACAACCACCAGATGTGCATAATAGTGGAAACTATTTGGTCATCGATTACCGTTAGCGATTAAATTACCTGCAATTATTTCCGTTTTAATTGTGTTGTCTTACGGATAAAAAGTTTTGCCAACAACAAACTAGATGTAGTATCAAATATGTATTTAGTTTAAATTTATTTTCTTTTTGTGTGGGCATATCTGATAAATTAAGTGTAACGTTTCCTGTACGGTATCTTTCTTAAATCGCATCTTGTAAAATATTTACACTTTTACAATTTTTTTTATAAGAAACAGAATAGTTTAAAGTTGTTTGAAATATATAGTGCGGTATAACTGTTTAAAACTAACTTTAACTTTAATATAGATGCTGACTTGTATTTAAAAAATATTAAATAAGAAAAGAATAATTTTTTGAATAAAAAAAAAACAAATATATTCTGTCTGCATTTAATACCTATTATTATTTCGTATCTGGAAATGTTCGTAATCTTGACGAAACGGTACTTTTTACTATTGTTCTTAATTATATAGCAGAAATAAACTTCAAATATTAAAAATGTATGATTTAATGAAGTCGAACAACAATGAAGTATTTGGAACTTGTTTGTAAATCCAAATGATTATTATTATTCTTTTGTATAAAATACATCCCGTTTATATTATTGTCGATAATATAATTTAGATATTTTTAATGTAAATTTACTTCTTCATGAACGTATGTATATATATATATATATATATATATATATATATATATATATATATATATATGTATGTATATATAATGTGTACTTATCTAATATGACAAAATGAAAAGAATTATCTTGTATTAACGGGGATTTTATGGTTTATTATACTAGGAAAAAATAATCTATATATAGTCAAATATTAATCCAACAAATTACTATATATTTTCATGCCACAATTAAGTATCGAATTTGGATGTTAACCAAAAGATTGTTGGTTTGAGCCTACCTGCAGCTTAGTGTAGTTCGATGTTATTAAAATATATTGGTATTTTATTTATTTATAATATGGTATGTAAAATTATTTTCATAATTTTCGGTGATAAATTGTTAATATTAAACTGTGAACAGGAGTAATTAACGGTTCTATTAATGAACAAATTCTTATAATCAGTACATTTTTATGTGTTTATGTGTACGTGCATGAATATATATATATATATATATATATATATATATATCGTGCTCAATACAGATATTTAAAAAATCATAACCCCGGGTGGGCTTTTATCTACCAACTTTGTATTTAAAGCCGAACGTGCTAACCGTTTCTTCATGAAGACTTTTTATCTCAGCGTGTAGTCCAAATTTTTTTTAACTTGATTAATTTCATTTTAAAACGACAGTTGTTGATTATTTATGACAAACAACTGATCAGAAATAACGGATGTTTGATAGCAGTATATATATATATATATATATATATATATATATATATATATATATATATATATATTTGTGTGTGTGTACACATACAAATATACATATGTAAATGAATATAGAAAATAAAGAAAATAATAAATAATATAGGGTCATCGAAATGTGTCTAGATTTGTGTTTTATTAAAAAGAAACTATACACATGCTTCCCTATGCGCCACCCTATACACATTTTCTTTTTAATAAAACAAATCTAGGCGTCACATTTCGATGACCCTATATAATCATTAAAGTATTTTTAATAAAAAATAACAAGGAAAACATATTTTTTATTATACAATATCCATAGAGTTATATGTTACGAGAATTTAAAATTAATTGCATTTTAAATTAAATTGAAAAAATATAATGAATTCTGTTCTTAAAAAGAGTTATTTCAATATAGTTAATTTTATTTCTATATAAAAAATTGAATTACTTCTCCAGATGTAGTTTTCATATATATGATTATTAATTATTATTCAAATGTTCAACAATTGCTTATTGTTCACATTGATCTCTCTACGTACATTTTGTATTTTTTTTTGTTGAATGTTCATAAAGTAAATTGTTGAGTACTGCGGTAAAGAAACGTCTGTAGTATATGAGGTGCTAATTTGTTCATTAGAATTAATTTAATTGCAGTAGTAAACTATAATATTCACTTCAATATCTAAAATAAATTATTTTTTTTTAATATTCTCGGCTAACCTATATATATATATATTTAGAGTGAGAGAGATTAGATACTATTTTAAAACAAATGATATTACTTTTTGGTAAATCAAAATATCTTAACAGTTGAGTACCGTGAAAAACGTCGAAATAAAATACTTTTTAACGCCCCCGGGTGGGCTCGAACCACCAACCTTTCGGTTAACAGCCGAACGCGCTAGCCAATTGCGCCACGGAGGCTTATGGTAGATAATGTTATGTATGATTTTCTTGACTATTCAAAAAACATTCTATTTATGACCTTCTATTAAAAATATTCAATAACTTATAACTGTATTTTTCAATTATATGTGTATATTTTTTTAAATGATTAATAGAATTCAACTGTATGTCCGACTTGAACATTCTATTGAAATGAATCACTAATATTTCATAGTTGCAAAATTTACCATACCAATTTTTGAACTAAATTTGTCAAACTGAAACTGTATTTGACGTTGAAATATACATTAAAAAACTAATATGGGAATATATTAATAAGACATATTTACTTAAAAAGAAACTACATTACTCAAGGATGTTTTTTCTTACCTTTTATATACAAATAACGGATACCAATCGAAATCAAATAAAACCCAGTCAAATATTAAATTTATGATTTTTCGAAATATATAACTTGAATAACTAAATGTAAATAATTTATCAAAATATTTAACTTGAAGTTAATAACTTGTCAAAAACGTCAATCGTCGAGTCTATTAAGAAATAATTAATATCGTTTCATTAGTAATAAGTATCTGATCAGATATTTAACACCGAATAAAGTGAATTAATATATTAATATCTTTAATTATATATGATTTTTTTATTATATGGTATGACAACACCTAAAATATTGTATTACAATTATATATAAATTAAAATTTATTATATTTATTTAAAAATGTTTTATCAGTAATTTTTAGAATAATAATTAGTAATTATCATTTTAATAAAAAGATTTTTATTACCATTTATTTCTAGTCGGAAGAGCTTTGAACATTTAAAATAATATTAAAATAATCTACAATATTATATAAAATTATCTAAATAACTAAACAAGTATATATATATTAAATAATATTTATTATTTTCTAGTATTATTTTGTATTAGCGATTTTTATAACAACCTACATTGAACATTTGCTAAGAAATGGAATTTAATTGAATATTCATTTCGGTTAAAATAATCCTTAAAAAAGGATTAAAGCAATCAATTATTAGATTTTATTCAAGAACTTTGGATAATTATGTAGTAATTAAAAAAGTATATAAATAAGTATATTTAAAATAATCAAATCGCTTTTTAGCATTTTTACATGGGAAGATTTGAGGTAGAAAAAAACTTTGCTTACAAATAAACTACTTATATATATATATATATATATATATATATATATATATATATATATATATATATATACACACACACTCATACATACATAAATGCAAGATTTTTATATTGAGGCAATACTCACAAAAAGCAAATATAAGAACGGATGTTACTGTTAAGACTTAACATATTAAATGTACGCGTTAAGGTCAATAAATTAACGGCCTTAAATAAAATACATGTCTTCAAATATTGTTTTTCTCATTACTTTTTATTATAATTGCAATATTTGTATTTTTTTTCACTGATTTCTAGAAATAATTAAAACAAGTATGCACCTTTTTCTTAGATTATAATGGTCATTTTTTAAACATACTGAATGCACGAGATCATTTTTGAGGGAACTATTATATTTGGTTTTATTACTCTAAATATATATATATATATATATATATATATATATATATATATATATAGAGAGAGAGAGAGATTTTTATAATGAAGTGGCATTTATAAAAAAAATATTATTGAGACTACCAGTATTAAAAATTAACATTGGAAGGTCAATAAGTTATCGTCTTTAGATAAAACACACTTCTTTAGATAGTTGTACGATTTTTTAAAAATATAATTATGTTATTTATATTTTTTCCATTGATCTTTAGAAACAAGCATGGCAAGTTCGTATCTTTCAATCAATATGTATGTATTTATATTTTGAAAGCAGTGGAAATATAAATCGATTTTTCAAAAACGTCAGACGGTTATATTTCCCACATCATAATACATACATAAAATTATATACATACATTCATATATATATATATATATATATATATATATATATATATATATATATATATGTATATATGTGCGTAAATGTGTATGGTTAATGGGATGACTTTTAAATGCCAAAATAATTCAACTATTCTAAGTAATATAAAAAAGTATGAAAAGATGCATATTAAGAATAATATGTAAATATAAGAGAAACGAATAAATTCGAAAAAAATAAAAGTTACAGATATAATACTCAAAGGTTTAAAAATGAAATTTTTAATTCAAGTTTAGATAATTTTCTACGCTATTTTTCCATAAGAATGGAATGTATTTCGTTCAAGATATCATGAAAAATTGATCTTGAACTTCTCATAAATTCTTAATGCAAAAAAAAACGTTTTACATTAGTTCTGCTAACTATATTTTATTCTAAGCTTTACTATCATTTTTAATAAAATTGTGTGCACATTTATTTTTAAATGATTTAATAAGAACGCAAAAATATGAATATAATATAAATGTTAATTGTACGAGTATTTAAGAATATTTATTCACAAACAGTTTTTATTTTTGTAACCAGATTTAGAATTTCAATAACTCATTAAATATACTTGTAGTAGAGAAAGAATGATCCTTTATAATTTACTGAGTTAATTTTATTAACAATCCTGTATTTTTTTATAAAAAAATTACTATTGAAACTATTAAAATAATTTTAGATTATATATTCGACTGAATAGTCTTTTAGTGTAGTTATAAATCAGAGAAAAACTGATATTACATTTACATAAGTGGATTTGAAATGTGTTAAGAGATATTTATTGTGTATATATATATATAATTGAAATAATTACTCCTATATAATAAAGATATCTCATTTCCAAAATAAAGCTGTTGTGCTAAATGTCATCTCTTGCAGTTTCGGTTATAAACGAACTGTGTAACAAAAACGTGCTTAATAGCACTATGCAATAGATTCCAAAGTCGATTGTCTTCATCTTGAGAAGGGTGTTGCCATAACGATACTTACTTGAAGTAGAAAATGACATTTGCACGACTCGTCGATCTTTTCGAGTGACAAACCAACCACATGTCTTTTTTTTTGTACAATATGTATGCGTGCAATGTATATATGTATTTTTTTAACCCATACGAAGAATTTGACATTTACATAAGTTTCTTTTTTCGTATGCACCATATTGAATATGGTATACAATTAAGACTTAATTGATATATTTTTTTAAAAGTGTGTAATTAAATTCCACTTTTAAATGTAACTGAATGTAATTTAGATTGAGGCTAAGTTTTTTAAAAGTCCATTTTTAAACAAACATCATACTTATGTATATAAATATTATAATTAATATTTGATATTACATGCACTTCAGTGGCGTGCTATTTTTAAACAATATTATATATATATATATATATATATATATATATTTATATAACATATCAATATTTAATTTATTTTCTATAATACACCGGTATTTATATAGTAGAATATACGTAATCAACATTTTTACAGGAACAGTTTTCGATTTATAGCCATTTACCACCTCATTGAACATTAAAAAAACACCATAAAATAAAATCAGTGCTATAAATTGAAACGGTATTTTACATCAAAACATAAATTTCTCCGTCAGTTTAAGTGTCGTGAAATCGGAAAACCATTTTTTAGTTTGATAAATTGTTTTGTATTTATCGGTTCTATACTTTTATATTACAATATGAAAAAATTGAAGTTGTTATCGGTTAAATAATGGATGTTAGAATAATATATATATATATATATATATATATATATATATATATATACATTTTAAATTTATGAATAATTTCGATGTAGTAAAAAGACTACAAAGAAAATATATATTCAATAGATGATTGATTATTGTTCGATTCAAGCGTTAATCTCTTACAATAAAACATGTTTATTGGTATTAGTATTGAAGAAGTTTTTATATATTTCTTTTGTTAGGTAATATTAAATATTCAATATTTTATACACACATACACACACAACATATATATATATATATATATATATATATATATATATGTGTGTGTGTGTGTGTGTATGTATGTGTATAACTGAAAATTTAAAAAAAATATTGTGAATAGAAAAGTTTTTCTTGAAAGAATATCTTACTGAAACTTATTAAAATATTGCAAAGGGCATTGAAAACACTTTTACAACAAATATATTAAGATTTTTAAAAATAAACATTAAAAAAATGTATCCAATAATTTGTTACTTAACATTACAAATATAGACATAAAAATGATATTATTAGAAATACAATTGGATAATATAGAATGGTCCAAATGAAATTGATGGTCCAAAATGATATTGGTTGTTATGGTGGTTCAAATGATAGTAAATGTATGTCTAAACCCTTCAGTCTCTTTTGGGTCACTATATAAATAAAATTGTTTTTAAATAAAACCAACAGTCTATAAACATATGAAACATAACAATGAGTTTTTAAATATAGAAAAAATAAAGAACGATCATAAAATGAAAACACAGAGAAAATGAAAAAATGAACTTAAAAAAGAATAAAAGAAACTATTAAATTAATTATAAATGAATAGTACAGTAATTGTTATGAATATATTTTGAGGAATTAAAAATATAATTATTCTTTTAACTGAACAGAAAAAATCTTATATATTTGTGATAAACGATTCATTATTTGTTTTGGTATTGTAGCAAATTCACTTTTACACAAATGAACCACTCACCTTAGCATCCAAGCTTTTATAAGTGTTCAAAAATATTTTATTGTCTACTTTATTTATTAATACTCACTTCGATGACTATTTATATTAGAGTGTTCCGACGAGATAACATGGCTATCAAAATGCATATCAATAAATAAAATAAATAATTATCAAATACCTTTTTTGATATTGGAGTGAGTGATTTTGTTTTAGATGGTGTGATTCATTTGAGTAAAAAAAATATTTTAAGTCATTTTGAAGTGAGATATTTCGACTATATTGATTGAACAGTTTGTTTTCTTTAAATAAAACTGAATCATTGTGTTTCGTTATTAAAAATTCTTTCCTTGTGAAAATATTTCATTTTATAATTAATTGTATATACTTTACAATTCATACCTTTGTATGGATATAAATTGTTATCGTGAATTGTTTTAAGACTCTGAATACCACAACAACGTTCTAAATTACCTACAATGAATAGAAATAGATCTATTACAATATTCACACACTTGTAAACAAACATTAACTACTTAAAATATGCGTATCACTGTGTATCTAGATTAATAATCAATCTACATACATAAAAGAGAAACGGTAACAGCTGTCAAGGTCGAATTAAGTACAGCTGAGAACGACAGACGATAATAAAAATAGGTCTCTTTGGATGAGAGCCACTCACGAGCACGAATATACGCTTGTTGCAATGCTTATTATTTTAGCATCGTCTGGACAGAAGTGCAATTCAAGGTCTTATGCAGGAATTAACGGCGGTCGACATAAACACGATGTGTTTTGCATATGTTTTTTCTTTATAAATGAAAACATGTAATTAGATATCATGGAATGATCATCTCGATTCGAAGGCAGATAGATGACTTGCGGGTGTTGTTTTATTCCAATATGTATGTTAAAGTATTTCCACGTCCTTTCTTTTTTAAGAAAAAAAGCTTCGCATTTTTGTTTTGTAGCTGTTATGATACATTTCAATCTTTTTTTAAATTTGATATCTTTTGTCGAATCAAAAAAGAATTTAAGTTTTTTTTTTAAGAAGTAAGTCAATGCTCTTTGGCAAAGATGTTTCGGTAATTGTGTTTCCTGTGATTCAGTGTAAATAAATTTTTGACTAAATAGATTCAAAACTAACATTCGAAATTTTTTTTTCTTCGGACGAACTATTGTATATACGTTAAGGTTTAATTTAAAATCGATTTATATTTAATACATTTTAATATAATTATTATTGATCTGATAATTGAAATATTATTTATCTCTAATTATGCCAAACTTGTAACGATAAAAATAAGTAAATATATTCTATAATTGTTACTAGTAAGTTATTTCTCTTGATTTCAATTTTGATTATTTCACTAGGATTTATTTTCACACAAATGAACCATCATTCCAACACCGTAAAATATTTAAAATATGTTCAATAATTATTTATTATTCATTTTCTTTATTTAGATAGTAACGATATCTTTATAATTTTCATGAAATGTGTATCAGCTTGTAAATAAATAAAGTGAACAATAAATAAATATTGAACACGTTTTCATTGTCTTGTGATGATAGTTTATTTGTTTGATTATTTTATTAAAATAATTTGTACGATATTTCATAAACGTATTAATAATTATTTTTATATAATTAATTTCTAAACTTTAATATAGCTTTTTTAACATATGATCATAAATTATCGAATAACTTCGAGTATGATAATTTCGTTGAATATATGATACTATAACAGCTACTATGTTATTGTAAAAACGCGGAGATTTCTTCTGAATTGAATAACAGCATTATATTTTCGAGTATATTAACCTAAATTCTAATATGTATTTGAATAGGTCGGTTTAGACTAATTTTAATTGACATAATAAGATAACAAATTGATGTTTAATTTATCAAACCGCTTTAATAAAAATTCTCAATTCATAAACGATGCAAATTGGCATATTACATAAATAATTAATTATATATCTTGAAAATTTGTCCAGAAAAAAGTGAACGCAATCTAATGATTCTGAAAACAGGAAATGACTATGACCTCAGACATCCGATTGATAAGAAGACCGTACAATGTACTTCTAAAAATATATTTATGTTTTAACTTTTTCTTATATATTTTTATAATATAATAAAACGAATAATTGAAAATGACTTATTAACTTTTAAATATAACAACAATAAAATATGATACTTTTACAAAAAAATAAATCGGAAATTGTGATCGTAATGTTTTTACAGTATGTCCTGTCTAAAAGGTATATTTATTGACAGGATACGATGCTACACTGACATTTCCTTTCTCTTAATGGTATTACATAAGTAACATTTCTCATGAATTGACATTTAATATAGTTCATATTTTTTTATTTTAAATTTGACACTATAATAAAGTGTGTATTATAAATAGTGTTAAGGGATTAAATATGTAAAAAATAACATAAAAATTTAAAAATATTTAATGCATTTGTATGTGTATACACACACATACGCACATTATTTGCTTCAATTATATTATTTGATAAGGATTCGATTTTTTAAAAGAAATATATTCTTAAAAGTTTAAAAGATTCCAATTCAACTTAAGAAATTCTTATTGTGAATCCAAGCTTTCAAATAGATGAAAATTCGTTAATGAAAAGTCCGAAGAGGAATTGTAGACTTAGTGCATTGATGTTTATGAAACATAAAGTCTAGGATTATCATAAAAGAAGTCGCTATTCATCAATGTTGATTATTCTCTACATCGTTTCTCATCCACATTCTTGATTTGTTCACAATATTCTTAACATTGATTATTTCACTCACAGTAATGAATGGTTCATCCAGTATGTCGATATGTGATTACCATAACTTTTCATGGATATATAATGGTAGTTTAGGTGTATATTTTTAGCCATTGTCCAAATTTTTACTTTAACGATTCGTTTTATGAACTTTTTATCTTTGTTCTTGAACAAAAATGAAGAGCAAATTTCAATAATTAAGAAATTTTTGAATTTCGTTTAAATTCTGTAATATTAATTTATGTAGATTTTTTTAATCTTTCCAAAAATTTTGAGGTGTTACTTTATATTCATATCAGGCATTTCTTAGTTTTTGGTAATGTATCTCACAGTTTTGAGAAAATCGACTTTAGCAATAGTTCTTAAATGATCATTATCAATGACAGTGTCTAATCTTTTATTATGTTATTTGAAAAATTGTCATCATCACTGAATGAAATAGATAATAAATGGTGTATTTATTAACTGTTCTTTCGCTGCCAGACTACCATAGATAAGTTATTAACCATTTTGTATTCATAAGAAAAATATTTTAATTTTTTTCAAAACACTTTACTATAAATACCGATCAAAAATATATGAGATAGTAGTCTAAAACCTAATTATGATAATTAATTTAATCATTTAAATTTTTATTCTTATTATTATTATAATAAGAAACAAACAAGTGATGTATATTTTATTTAGTTTCAGCTACAATAAAAAAAAATTAATCTGATTATTTTTATAAAAAAAAAATAGATATTAAAATAAAAATATGTATCTTAACATTAATAATACAAGAATATTATCTTTTATTTAGTTATTATACATTACACTTTTAAATGATTAATCGGGCCACTTAAAACTGTTACGAGAAAAGTATAGAAAATAATATCGCCAGAATAAAACATTAAGTATGAAAATACAAAGGTTCATTTTTTTATTTCAAAATATCTAAAGATTCTTTTTTAATTTATATTTTCATAATATTATAATAAAAATTTAAATTGAAAATTTCTATTTAAAAAAAAATCTTTATGCAATCATAAAAATGAATAAAAAATGTTATAAAATGATTTTGTATATTACTTTTGTACCAATTTTTAATATGTAAAAAAATAAAACATCTGCAAATCATTAATCAAAAAATGTATGCCTAAATTAGAAAATCGTTTAGATTTTCTCCAGTATTGTACTTATATACATGCGGGTATATGTATGAAGATAGTATTTGTGTAGGTGGACTCAACAAGGGGAGATAATTATTTGCCTGAACATCCTTTTTATAATTATATTGACTGTTTCAATTTACCACATTTAATTATCAAATAATTATCATACTGTTCTGCTCTAGCGATTCATTAAAATAAATTGTTAATTATATTTCATTAAAAAATATAATGATTCATAATTATATATTTATATATTATATAGTGTGTACAGTTCTCTTATTTGATAATTGAAATTAAATTTTAATAAAAATAAATATTTAAATTTTTACAACGAATGAAACGATTACACCGAGATTAAATTGAAACGTGGACTTTTTTATTATTTTAATAATATATTTATTAATGAATATTCAGTATTAGTACGACGGATGCACGTACTTTCAACATTTCTTTAAAAATACGAACCGTTTAAATATTTGCATCATTTATCCATAAATATTCTAGTTCATGCCGTGCACTAATCTAACTAAAATATCCTTTTCATTCAAGAGTTGAAAATGAAAGTGAAATGATAGTACGCTACAATTTATCACGAAACGTTTTCGCAAATTCACACAAACGCTGCTGCTTTAGCACACAAGTCTGTTTTCGATTGACCCTGGCAGGGTCATGAACTCAGACCGGCCGATCGATATACGCTAGCAGTGTTTCGGCCGTAGCGCGGGTTCGTATAATACTATACGTGGATTTTTCGACTCCGCCCCACAGCGGATATTGCGACAATTCACGCAGTGTCTACGGCCTGAAAATGTTTTTTGTGAATACTATTTTTGTCGTATATTGATATTTTCATCACCTTTTGTGTTTACTAAATGGAATGAAATAAGAAATCTGATATTTGTTTGTGTACAGAAAAAATACAAAAATAAGATGGAAAACATAGAATCATAATAAAATATTTTCATAAATTATTTATATGTATATTTATATAAACAGTAAAAATAAAATGCATTTCTTATGTATTTCAGTCATTTTTATTAATTGAGATATTTGTATTATTAGAAGTTATCAAATAAATCTCTTTTTTAGATTTAAGTATGACATTTATCTGACAACACATAGTTATACTCTTAGATGAAATAACAATTAGTGTTGAATTTATTTTTGAATACGATTGTTTTTTTAGACGATTTTTGTAGATGTAAAAATCAACAAAACGAATCTATTTATATCTAGAAATAATTTTATTATTTTTTCTGTCGGTAGGAATGAACCGGATAAAGAATATTTGTAGAGATTTATAACATCCGTACATTTTTTATTTTATTAAATGTCATAAAGTATATTTGTTTTATAGACAAAGCACATTTTTTAAAAACTGAATGAATTTATTCTTTCAGTTCTGAATTACTGGAATTTTTGGAATGCAGGATATTTATTTTATGTATTGTATTTTTAATGTTAGTTTTTAATAGTTTTAATGTGTTTTTACTTTGTTTTATTTGTTATATCTTATAAACATTTATTTATATAAAACTGACATAAAAGAAAATGTCAAGTAATGGAAAAGCCAACTGTTAAAAAGGTACATCAATGAAAAATTTGTCTGTGTGATCAAATTAATTTATGTAGAGTATAATGGTAAAGTCGAGATAAACGGATTTGTCATCTGAGGGTGCTATCTACCATCCACTGTGATTAATATGTTAAGACTTTATTTCGATGTGACAGTTTCTTTGAAGATAGGGTCGGAGAAAATAACAAAAGAGATTAAATAACTGGGGCGCAGGTTTGAAAATTAAATTAGAGAAAATTTAAAAGTTATTATGTGTTAATAAAAAATTCTAGATTAGAATTTGTCACATTTCAAGAATGTGAAAAGTAAGTAATATCAATTTAGATTTTTTTTTAATGAAGAAATTCGAGAGAAAATAGTGTTGAATGAATATATGAAACTTACATGAGAAGGATGGATGAGGACAGATAGCTAAAGAAAATGTTCGAATGAATGTCTAGAAGTTGATGTGATGAGAAGACTCGGACAGTCGTGGAATAGAAATACGAATGAATTTTGAGAGAGAAAATATATAAGGGGCTTGAGGGAATGAAGAAAGGCGGCGTATAAAAACTGACATACTGTTACGACTGTAACAAAATCAAGTATACAAATATACAATTATTTTTATAAAAGTTAAGTGATATATGAGATTTTTAAATTAAAAAAAAAGTTTAATTATTCATTTGATTTGAACGAGAAAGAAGCTATAATATTTTTAGTTTGTGTTAATTACCGATATCACAGTTATTTATATTTCCAGTTAATTGACCTCACTGGATATTAGACCCCCACGATGTCATGTCGTTTGTTTATATTATATTACAATGTTGAATTTTTGCATGTTTTCTCTGTAGAATTACGTTAAACTGTTACTAAATTGTTTATATTTTTTTAATAGAAAAAAGTTGTTTTTACTTCACATCATCCATGTTGACACAAGTTCGTGCATATAATCATTTCGAGTTGATTTTTATTTAAAATCGATGTCTGCGTTGTGTTCGCATCGTTTGAAGACACGACTGCCATAAAACATAAACCTTGTGTTGTCTTCGACGGCTGTAGAGGCAAAAAACTGAGTCAGCGTGTCATTTCGTTGAAATGAACGTAATGTTTATGTTTCGTAAATGCGATTCAGTACCAACTGCTGCGAGCTTAAAATAAACCAGACGGCATTCATCCGTTGCAGTTTCATTTCTGTCAACGATTGTTCGTTTTGTCTGCGCCAAGATGCATTCTGAAGTGCAATGCCAATGACACGCGCCATAACATTACATTTATGACACATAAACAGAACAATAAATTACAGATTGACAAGTGAGTACGTGCAAGCGACGAAGACCAGTTCATGCATAACATAAACACGAACAATTCTATTGTTGTACGATAATGCATGTTGCAGGATTAAAAAGACATAAAGCACGTCCAATAAGAATGCTGTTTTAGTTTCTAATGAATTGTTGAACAGTAGTCGCGTACGATTTGTACCATTTGCCAAATGCATTGTTTGATTTTGAATGACTTGTTTTATTTAACTTAGCCATATGAAAATAGAGATACACTAATACACTAATAATTTAATTTATTTATAAGTTAATATTTGTAAAATTTCTAATTAAATGATATATATTAATAAAGAATTGAATAATTAGAAAAATACTTATGTAAGCAGATTTTGTAATATCACTCTCTCAAGATTGTATTACAATTACAATATAGTGAGAGTGATTCATTTGTATAAAAAATGTATAAGATTTTTTAATAGGCGAAATTTTGTTTGTTATTCTAATTTATCTACAGAACGAAAGTAATAATCTCATAAATAAATGTTTCAATATTGAATTACAGCTAGCTTTTTCCATAAAAAAACTTATTACTTATATAATAAAGAAAACTTTATAAGAATCTTATTTTTGTAATAAAAACAATTAAAACATTTAATTTCGTAGTAAAGAAAAAAATATTCAATTTAGATTTTTTTTGAATATAGAGAATGTATGAGATACACATTTGATTATGGAAACATAAAAGATTAAACAAGTATTAAGAAAAGATACTCATTTCATTTTAAATATAATTATCAGATTAGATAGCTCCAATGAAATAATAAGAAAACTCAAATGATAAAAGTTGCAAGAAAAATGAAACTAGTGATTTGAGTTTAAACATTTATATTATTTTTATGGTATCTAACACGTGAAGAACTTATACAAAGAATACTTATTTTTTTGGAAATTAAAAATGAAAATATATCATTAGTTAAATTTTTTTTTAAAAAAATACGTTGATGAATATTCAGTTTTTTATAAAAACGCTTGTGCGTGAATGTTTTTTTATTTCATAATATTGAAATTATTGGCTTGTTTAATAAAAGTCTTTAAAATGATAAGAAAAAACAATAAAAATTACATTTTTATTTTTTACTGAAACTCCTGCCATTAGATTTGATGTAAACATTTAAATTGCAATTATTACTATTTAAAACTTTTTAAAAATATACGAATATATTTAGATAGATTAGAAAGTTTTGTCAATTTTCAAAATAAAAAATAAAATGTAATATCAGTAGAAATAATTTAAAGAAATCTTATTACTTATTTATTCATGATTTGCTTGATTTGTGCAATCTTTTTTTTTTAAGTAATATATATATATATATATATATATATATATATATATATATATATATATATGTATATATATCATCAGCTTCTTTTTATCCACTTCTGAATGAATACCTCTTCCAAAACTTTTTACTTTAATCGATCTAATATACTTTTCTTCCGGTTCATTTCGACGAATTTATATGACTGCTTTATTCGCATATTAAACAGAATATTTATTCACTCGATTCTGTTTCTGTCTTTACGTATTATTTCTAACATGCTTCTTTGTGTTATCTAGAGCTACCGAATTATTCCATCATTTAAAATCTATATTTCAATGCCATAAGTAAGAGCAGATATAAAATGCTTGGATCAAAAACTTTTCAAACATAAAGGAATATTCAACTTCATAATATAGAGCGGCACAAATGAGACTGAAAGATAGTAAAGAATAATAAATTACAGTAAGCAAGTAAATATAGGTTTTAACACTTCAGTTTCATTTGGGCCACTCTAAAAATTTTTTTCCTAATTGACACTATCGCCTTTTTATTTTCTTGTTTACTTTATCTATAAATGTTCTCATAGCGTGAATGTATTTTTACCCATATATATATATATATATATATATATATATATATATATATATATATATATATATATATATATATATATATATATATATATATAAACAATGAAAAATAAATTAGTAATAAAAAAAATAACAAATAAGAAAAATAAAACAAATATTTATATCTGTGAAAATAAAGAAACTTTTAAATCAATAAAAATACAGAAAAGAACTAACATTTAGTAAAAATGAAAACATAAGTAAAAAAATAAATTTATGAAATTCATTTAGGTTTGTTTAATAGTAAAGATTAGTTACTATTTCAATAGAATTTCTCTTTAAACAAAAGATATTTTTTAAATTTGACTGCTGATTTAATTTTATAAATCGATTTGACATAAAATATGTTACTAGCATTTTCTTGCAATTTATAATATCATGAAATATTTATAGAATACATTATAGGATTTTAAATGACAATCAGACATTTTAATAAGTAAATATGTAAATAATATTATATATAAATAATTTAATATAGTGTTGACAATTATTTATTATAATCCAATAACAATTCCAGTATTCTCGAGTGTATATATATATATATATATATATATATATATATATATATATATATATATATATATATATATATATATATATATATGAGTAATAAATAATTCTTTGTTTAATGCTGAGATTAACCTTGTATATATTTCTTCACTTCAATTTTATCTGCAAAATATTTCTCACGGAAAATTTCTTCCACAATTTCAAATAAATAAAAATCACACGGTGATAAATTCAGAATATAAATATGGGGCACATTTATATTCTAACTTTTTTTTGTAATATAAAACTCTACTTAGTGAAATCTAAAGATTTTATCAAATATTAAATTAATTGTTATTCTCAAAAGTATCTGTACAAAATAAGATAAATGTTTGATTAATTTTTATTAATATACAAAGCATTTGTCTTTTAATAACTCATGTGTTCAATTTGCATTGAGTATTTTTAAGTTTATGATCATAAAATACATAAATTTTAACATTTTAGAAAAAATGTTAAACAATTCAATAAATCTATATTATATCTATATTATAAATCTGTATTCGAATGAATAGCAAAATAAAATCTTTAATAAAATAATTATTCAATTATATCAAGTTTAATGTCTTTAATTAATTATCCTCAATAGGGGTTCGACAATACAAATAAATATTTATTAGGAATAAAAAATTCTATGCAATGAAAATGTAAAATACAAATGGATGAACGTCAAATTATAATAAATTTGTATCAAAAGAAAAAAAAACTATACATAATTACAGTTAGCATTTTATTAATACATAACTATTATTATGACCATACTAAATATAAAAATAAATATTTACTATATATTTTAAAAAAATCCTTTAATTTAATAAAATAAAATTCATCTCACTGTTTATTTTTATTTTTAGATTTTTATTCATATCTATATTAGATCAGTTAAAACCTTTATTGAATATATATTGTAATTTTATTAAATATCAATTTCGAAAGTAATTTAATACAGTATACAATAAATTTCTTTGTTAAACACTCAATTTGTCACAATCGAAAAATTATTCTTCACAGGCGGATCGGACGAGTTTTTATAATTAAATTAATATAAATCTTATATCAATAACTCTCTTATTTAATAATAATAATAGTGTAATAACAATATTTCATTTATATTTGGTTTCTTTTGTAATTGAAATTATTCTATTCATTTCAGGTGTTGATGTCACTGCCAATCAAGAAGAAATCTCTGACCATGAAACTTTCCAGCTGGAATTCGATTGGAGCACAAAACGTTGGTACATTCGCACAATGCAAGATCGTTACTGGACACTCGAGACTGGCGGCGGTATTCAAGCATCTGGAGATAAACGTTCATCGAATGCACTTTTTGATCTGATCTGGCAAAACGATGGTTCTGTCTGTTTCCGTGCTAACAATGGCAAATACTTGATGACAAAACGTTCAGGTCACTTATATGCTACCGCTGAAACCGTCGAAGATAATTGCAAATATTTCTTCTATTTGATTAACCGTCCTATTCTTGTACTTAAGTGTGAACAAGGTTTCGTCGGCTACAAATCACCAAGCAGCCCAAAATTGGAATGTAACAAGGCCACGTACGAGACTATCCAAGTAGAACGCAGTGAAAAAGGAATTGTTTTCTTCAAAGGTAAATCAGTTTAATCTTGATTTCAAAACTATATCGAGTTTTGTCATAAAAACAAATTGTTTAAAATGTTTCTCAGTAAGGTGTCTTAAAATTTTTAATAAGAATTTATATTGTTATTATATATAACCTAATTAAAAACGAAAAAAAATACTCTAAAAATATTTTTATACTTATGATAAAATGTACTTCGCTTATCAAAACAATTTTTTGTAAAAAGTATTATTAATTTCAAAGTGATATTTTCTATTGTATCATTAAATGAACTATTTATTTTAGAACTATGATGAATTCATTTTCACGTAAATAAATGATCGCCCCAACACTATAGGATATTATAAAATTAAAATTAACGAATGATTATTTATTGTTTTTTTTTTTTAATTTATTTACAAATTGAGACCCATTTTGGTGGCAATGCCGTGATAACAGCATGACGACGATGGTCAGAACGCTGCATTGTAAAATCTTTATTTATTTTATAATAAATAAATAAAGTAAACAATAAATAATTATTAAACACTTTTACAATATCTTGTACTGTTGTGATGATAATTCATTTTTGTGAAATGAATGAATTTTTTTTAATAATTAGAAGAATTATATGAAATCGGTAAATAATGAAAATATAAAATATTGAAACCAGTTATTTAATTCGTACATACATACATACATACATACATATATATATATATATATATATATGTATGTGTGTGTGTGTGTGTGTTTATGTAAATACAATAATTTTTGTATCATTTAATTCATGCAGTACTTTTTTATTATTACTTTTATCTTTCCAATTATTTCAATATATTAACTCACAGACTTAAACGACACATTTAAGTTTTTAGTGATAGGTCTTAATAAATAGTTTTAGAAAGATAAATTTTATCGGTAATTCTCAAATTGTCATTATAAATAACAGTATCTAATCTTCTATGTAGTTCATTTGATAGATTTTTGTCATCTAAACGAAACTTTTCATACTAATATTGAAAATTGCATTTAATACTTGTTTCTTTACTAACTGGAATATTGATGTTGCAGACTGCCTTAGATGTATTATTACTTAATTTGTACTCATATAAAAAAATCTCAGATTTTTTAAAAAAATACCATACTACAAATACTGACGAGAAATAAATTATGAGGCAGTCATTTAAAATCTAATTATGATAACTCTAACATTTTTATTATAGTAATTAAAAATGAATAGAATTTAATTTACAGAAGAAACATGGAAAAAGAGTACTAACGAGGTGATGACGTTTATGATTTTTCAAAAATCCAATGTTTCATATGATACAATTCAATAAATACAGTTAACTAAATTGTTGTAAATAGCCAAATTTAAATAACAAAAGCACAGAAGTAAAATTATTTTCGTTTTAATTGAAACATTTCTTTTATTTTAAATTCATATAAAATCGAAATTGTACAATATAAAAGCATATTAAATGAAAAACTCTTGTATTTTAAATTATAAAAAAATTTTATGAACAAAATCAAATTATTTATTTATATTACTTTCAGGTCAAAACGGCAAATATTGGCATTTCGACGATGAAGGCGTCACTGCCGATTCTGATACACCAGAAGGTTTTTACTTGGAGCTTCGCGAACCAACCCGTATTTGTATCAAAACCACCAATGGACAATACCTTGCTGCCAGCAAGAATGGTGCTTTCCGGCTCGGCGACTCACAAGTTGATTCGGCAACGCAATGGGAATATTAAAACGTCAATAAAAGGCATATCAAGTTTCCCGCATCAACAACAAATTGCTTAAAATCCTTACTATACCGTCGAATTTCCTTTTTTTTTAATAAAAAAAACACAAAACTATCAGGAGTATTGTACGTGTCCTGTAAGATTATCAAAGTCATGAATATTTGGGAAATGGCAGTCCATAAACGAATTGATAATCAAATATGAGTTACTTGTTTCTATTGAGACTTCTTAATTAATATATTTTTTGAAATACGTGTTATGAATATAAGATTTGTTTTTGCTGATATTTTTTTTATTAATTAATTAATCAGCAATGAACAATACTTGTATTGATAATTTGATATTTCTGATATCAATTGCATTATATTATAAGTATTTTAAGACTATTAAATAAGAGGGGGATTTGTTTGTTTTAGAATGGCTGTTCTTATTACCGAAAAAATCGCTATTTTGTAACAGGACACATATTTATTTAGTACATAAAGAATTATATTTTATTCCAAGTTATACTGAAATTAATTTATTTAAATGTATTTTATATTTAATTATCTCATTCACTTCTTATTGCTTTTAAACTTATTAAATCATCGATATATACATGTTTGTTTCTTATCTTTCACAATTTCTATTCAGTTAATTATTTTTCATTATAAATTTTTATGGAATGGTAATATATATTTCAAGTTTGAAAGATATTAGGCTATTTTTTAGAAATCTAGCTTTTAATTCTAGATAAGTAGTTAATAACTACATTTTCATTTATGTTTATTGTTACAGACTTGTACTTAAATTGCGATTTTTATTGATATTCACATTAATATGTTTTACGGTACATTTGACATTTACATATTTAAAACAAATTTTGTATTTATATATTTTTTTATTTATTTAAGAACAGCTTTATACCGAACTGCATCGATACAATTTTCATATGTCTATACAATAAACGAAAACACATATTTCAAGGATAATATAAGGATAAATTTCCTCTGCATTAGTAAAAGAAGACTGAGCAAAATTGTTTTACAAACAAGCTAAATGTAACGAATAAACAACACGAAAACCTCAAAAAACTGCCAAAAGCCTTTGTTTAAAATGAACAAAAAAAAATTAAAACAGCCCAATAATGTGAGAAACAAACATTTTGTACTACTTTTTGTATTTTATTGTAACTCTTTTTTGAAAGGCTGATACTAATGTAGACTAGTGGCATTGTATGACATATATTTATAAATATATTTAACCATGCTAGTTTATTCGCTAGATTTGTATTCGCACGTGTTTTGTCGTTTATAAATATAATATTACATTTTTATAAATGTAATGTAAATATGCAGTGATAATTGCATCTATTATTTGAATCTTAAAGATGCAATTTTTTTATTTGTGACAAATAATATTTGATGTGAATCTGTTTTTCATATTTACTTTTTATATATATTTTCTTTTGTAATTGTATACATATAGTGGATATATGTTTGTCCATTTTATTAATAAAATGTTAGTGGTTTTTATGTCTATTAACTGTTCATCGCCTAAACTTATAAAACTAATTGGCGATACTACCAGAATATGCATTTAACTCGCTAGCTTGGTAAATATCTATCAAGAATTTTTAATAACTTATTATCTAAGATTGTATAAAAAAAGTGGTGTAACTATCAATGAAATAATATCAAGTCCTTTAGTTTGAAATATTTTACAACACATTATAAAATTCTTCAGAACTACAATGTTCATGTTTTAATATCATATAAAATTTATATATCTACTCGATGTATAATGTAGATACATTTTATACATAAATTCATAGTTTGTTTTCTTATTATCAGTTTTAATAATAGTTATAAAAATAAAATGTCATTTTAACATGGTACCCGTACTACCACTGGGGCCAAGTCTTTTCACATACACCACTGGATAAATGAATAACGCAAGTTCTTAGCTGTAATTCAAACTTTCGATAATAAGAATATTATACATGTAATTTTTATGTTACCTTTCATGATAAATTTTATCTTTTGCTTAAAAATATTTTCTTTATAAATTTATTTGTTATGATGTAGCAATAAAATATATTTCTATTAAATTCTACTCTAGATTCAATACTAGTGATACATAATTTAATATTTTTTCTGTATTTATTGTATATTGATGCACAATATAAATATTTTTTTACAGATACAAGTTAATATGTGTTTACGGTTACTTTTTCTTAAATATTTTTTATGTTATTATATTTATATGTATAAAGCGCAATTCATACTCCTTATCATATATAAATATATATGTAGTGATTTATTTAATAAATTTATAATATATGTACTTAAATAAATGTTCATTTAATATACCTATATTCAGATTATTAGAATTAAAACACTAATCCCCTTAAAAAATTAATAATTGTCATTGGTTGTTTCTATTTTTATACAAACTTTGTTTTTAGTTTTCTTATAAAATATCTTAGAACCAGTGTTTCTTTGTATTATCATGACCAGTTTTCACATGTGTATTTTCATTAGGTAATTAATTTTAAATAATTAATTATTGTATTTTATTCATTTACATTAATTCGAGTTTAAATTAATTAATATTCGCTAACTTCTATTAATTACTTATTAACTTTGTAAAATAATAGAAATCTTCTACATTAAATATTTCATCAAACCTTTTTAATTATATTTTACCATAAGTGTTACCATTTGGAGCTATGTAAAAATTCCAATATCAAAAGTGCTACCTAATAATGATAAAAGTTCTGTAACAGGGTTGTAGTGTAAAATAAAGTTTTTTATTAAAACTGTGTAGTAATAAATGTATAGTACTCCACAAAAAAGACATTTTTTTACATATTTCATTCAAAAGTTCAGACCCAGAAACTGTTTATACAAGTTAACTGAAAATAATGTATACTAAAAAAAAATATTGTTGAGAACTGGACCCTATTTTTAACAGAATGTTCTAACAGGTATTTAATAAATATTATATGTGAAATAGAGTAAAAATGAAGTGTTCTTTGTAATATATTAATAAAAATATATTTTAATCTTTAATTTGATAAAAAGCTAAATATGAAATATTATATTACTTAAAAGTTAAATGAGTGAATATTTTTCTTAAAAAATAATATATATATATATATATATATATATATATATATATATATATATATATATATATATATATATATATATATATAAAGCAATTGCGTGTGGATTATGAAGCCATAGTATTAAAAGAATATAAAAAGTATATTCTATAGAAATCGATTTTGTGCACATAATAGTAAAACAATTTTAATGTAATTTATCAATTACGATAATTAAAATCATATTCCATAAATATTTTTTTTGTAAAAGTTGTGTATTTTTTGCACGCGACTACATTTTCCCAAGTGATTAACAAGCTAATTTTAAATTCTGCAATTTCACACGTATCCGGTATAATCCAGCTGTTTTCAGTTTGCAAATATTTAGCGTTTTAGTACGATTGTCAATTTTTATGTATTATTCGAGAAGTAATTATTCTATTTTTTTAACAAATGTTATATAGTTTTTATCGTGACGTGCTTGATTTAAAAAAAATAAAATGTTTTTTTCAGTGCATACAAAAAAGTCTAGTGCTTTTAAATGTGCTACAATTAAAATCATATTCGAATAAATAAAAAGACAGTTTTTATAATAACTGTCATATTGATTGTGTAGATTTATTCGACGACGGATTTAATCTTACAGATATATTCATACCGGTCTCACTCTCTCTGCACTTCCGGTCAGTCTTGTGAGAATACACGCGGATAAGTAGGGCTGTTGGCATTTGTGTAGAGTACGTAAAACGTATTTTTACCGTGTCGTATCGTTGTGTTGGTGCGCGTTTTAAGTGAAAATATGTCGGGTAATAGTGCACCAGACTCGTGGGAACAACAGGCCGACATGGCCATTTCTGAACAGAGCGGTCAAAATGATACTAGCGATTTGTCTGCAAAATTTTCCACGTTGAATGTTAACGCTGTGGAGTTCGTGCCTTCGTATTGTATGCCGCCGACACAGGGCGATGAACAGAATTCACCCACTAAGTCACAAAAAACTGACAGTGGATCACAATCCCACGACCAGAGCCCAATTCTGAATGGTACGCTGTTAGATGTTTTTCCTTTTAGATGACACAAAGTATTTTTTGCACGTTTCAGACGTGGACATTTTTTTGTGGGGTTGTAGTTGTCGTGTATTGAAACAATGCATCTATGTATATGTTTTGTAAATGTAGGTTAGACCTGCCCCCTTCTACTAAATTACATTTTTGACATACTTTACGACAGCCTTGTCTGTATATTCGACGCGATAAACTATGTGATAACAGCTGTTGGATAGCATGACAGGTGCTGTCATCCCATCTTTTCTACATATTTTACAAAAAAAATCATGCCTGCTGACGTTTTTCATTACATAAATGAACCAAGTGGTATAAATATTTGATTGCAAAACTTCGTATAAGATATGTACTATTTTAAGATTGTACTCAAAACAATGACACATATTTTTGAATACAAAGAACATGCATAGTTTTGTAATTTTTGAAATATAAACATTATTTTAATCTTCTATATTTGAAAATTATTCTCCAGATAAGATATATTGGGAAAAATTACAAAACAAGAAATTGTACAATGTTATTGAAATTATTATTTTTTTTAAAAAAATATGTGACCATTGTCAATATTGAAAAATATATTCATTTAGTTTCTTATCATTATTTTTTTTTTTTGTAAATATTTTATTTAAAGTTCACTAAAGGTCGTATTCATTTAAGTACACAATGTTTGATTGAAATATTCCATTTGATGATTTATTTTCATGAGTTGATAAATGTCATGACAGTGAAAGTATGAAATATAGTCATTAAAATATAATATTTAGAAAATTTGAATATTAAGTACTGTTAATTAATTATTTCTTTTTAGAATTGTTTTCAAACTTGTGTACTCGTAATGTTCTTTTCAAGTATTCACTGTTGGATCGATAGCTTAGTGGTAAAAGTGAGTAAGTCAACAGTGAATATTTAAAGAAACAGTTATTTTATGTATATAAAAATTCAATAATGACATTTCTTAATATATTCTGTCAGTGTTATAATAAGTAATTAATTTTTATTGAAAAAATAAATTAATAAAATAAGTTGTATTTGAAAAATGAGATTTTTAATTCATAATTTTCATCTTCTCTTATGTAAGTTGTGCTTTAATTATTTACATGCTATGTTTGTATTTGTAAACAGTATATCTACATGGAATGTTTATTTTCAAGACTTATTTTAAGGTTATGTTTTAATAATTTATCAGTAATAAATTTAGATGAAAGAAAGTTCAGTCGTTCTTTTTAAATATTGTGAACAATGAGTAATTGAGATGAATAAAAAAAAGTGTTTTTAGTTAAATAATAACTATCCTCTTTTCTCAGGTGGAAGTTTGGAGGCAGGTGACACAGCTGAAGAGCCCCCTCCGCTACCGGGCGCCGGTGGGGGTGTAGCGTCTGCAACAGGTAGTTCGCCTGCTGCAGATGGTCCCGCTGATAGTTGGGATGCTGATACAGATGAACCCTTACTGACACCTGATCAGGATGAAGATGATATAGAAGAAGAAGGTGAAACACCAGCAAAGGCAGTTAAGAAGAAACCTCCAAAGACTGAGGAGACTAAAAGCAAGAAAGAGCATGTCAATGTCGTATTCATTGGTCATGTTGGTAAGTAATAAATATATTATTGTCATAAACAAGGGCTTTCTTTTATTAAAATATATGTCTTAATTTCTGATACCCAAATTGGGAAATTCATTGTGAATTTTTTAAGTACAATATTTCTTGAATAAAATTTAAGTTTTTAAAGTTATTATGATAATAATTTTAATTTTTATGCTATTTTCAGTAAATAGTATTCATCTACTGTTTATATTATTTGTTTATATCTTTCAAAAATGATAATATTTAATCATTATTTAATAATTATTTAATCATTGTTTTTTTAGCATTTTTATGTACTTTAATTAGAATATTATTTTTTGTAAAAAAAATAGGAATGAACAAGATACTTCATCTTTTCTAATTTTTAAAAGAGATTTTATTTTTGATATTTTTCTTGCTGTGTGTAAATACATTAATTTGTCTTTATTTGTATAAGTGGATAATAAATGTTATAGTGTATGTATGAACTATATATAAATATGTTTATTTATCTTGATTTAAAATATGCAATAGATATCTACATTGCATTCTGTTTTTTTAATATATATATATATATATATATATATATATATATATATATATATATATATATATATATATATATATATAAAATTAGAAATAAGTGAAGAACTAGTTATTCTTTATAAATATTAGATTTATGTCGTTAATAGTTACATTTATAATTGATTTTCAATTCTATTTAAGTAACTAATCACAATAAAAATTTATTTTGGATACTCTATTATAATAATAAATACGTATTTAATTGCTATCAAGTGAATATAATCGGAAATTACTGTGATTTTGTAAATGTTGTTGTCAACACTGTTACTCTATAATTATTATTCAGTTATTACTTTATGCCCCTAATTTGAAAGTGTACATGTATGCAATACATATATTTCATTATTTGCATTTATATACGCAGGCACGTGTCGTATGCGTACGTGCTAGTCATATATATATATATATATATATATATATATATATATATATATATATATATATATATATATATATATATACACATGTATATAGAATGAAAAATATCAAATTAGTAACTAATGTCTTGTAATTTTCTCCCCTCACCAGTAATCAATTAAGGCAACGTTGCGACATTTGACATAACTTCCTCCAAAAATAATATTGAATATACACGTGGTTAAAATACATTTTCAGTAGCAGTTTTAATGCACATGAATCATTTTAATAATTATTTGAATGTGTGTATGTGTGTCTGTTTGTATATATATATATATATATATATATATATATATATATATATATATATATATATATATATATATATATATATATATAAATATAAGCTATTGTTCATTTAGTTTTAATAATACGCGATAAAAATTAATCATTCACTTACTTTGACTTTACTGTAATCAAGTACATTGTTCAATTTAATTTGATTATTGATGCATACTTTACAATTTTCGTAATAAAAACTACTTAGATGTTTGTTGTTTAAACAGGTGTAAAGCAGCCATTATTCTAAATATAACTACCTACTAAAATTGAAATAGCTCTGATCCATTCATGATATTTCTTAATCTATTCTTAAACTAACTGGCTGTTAAGTTCTTTTTGAAATGTAATAGCATATTTTCGCTACAAAAATCAAGTATTTATCATACATATGTACGTACTAATATATATATATGTATATATTTAAAGAAAAATATTCAAACAGAAATATGTACTAATATAATGATTTATCCTATTGAGTTATATTTTAAAATGCATTTTATGTATTGAATTTTTTGATGCGTTTTAAGACACCCTTATTTAAACAGTAGGTAAAGGATTAGTTAAAAAGAAAAATGATAAATACTAATCCTTCCAGTACTAAGATATACATGCAGTGTCAGGATAATAATATATAGGTAGAGTATTTTAAATTTTATTTAACATCTTGAAATTCTTTAAAAATTATCTTTTATTAGAAAAGTAAATACATTGGGATTCTATAACTGTAGGAGGTAAAATTAATAAAAGTATATAAGTTTACATTTGACCAGTTAAGTAATAATATGTACTTGTAAATAAATCTTAGAATAATTTACTAATAGAATATTCATATAATTAACATTATTAACGAGTGTTTTTTAAATATTTAATTGTTTAAGGAATTAATAAATAGGGATATTTTGTTGAGGCAATGATTGGAGATTAAATATAAACATAGGAAATATTTATATTTGAATAAGAAAATGTGTTAAGTGAATAACAGTATTGAAATATCATTGTTATAAAATGGTGTTACTATAGCTTGTGGTTTATATTTAGTGGTTTACTGCTTCGTAATTTTGTAATTATTTAAAGAATTTTATTATATTTCGAATTCATGAACAATTTAAACATTTTTTTAAAAAAAATAATTATTAGAAACAGGAGATGACAATCATTTAAAATTTCAAACTGAAGATACTAGATTCTAAGTTTTAGATTTCGAGATTTGTTCTGTTTATGATGTACATTTGTCAGTTTCAATTACATTATTTATAAAAATTTAATTATTTATATCGATTTTTAACGTATGCTTTAAAGTATTGTAAAATAATTTAGATAATATACAAAAATATAGTTAACTTGTTTATAAATTCAGAATTCATTTATAAGTATAAGTTTAGTACACCAATTTAGCACATTTTAAGGAAATAATTTCATTATATTTCAAAATATTGGGACAATACCATAGTAGTATTAGTCAGATTTTTTAAATAATTATTTATTTTCCTGTAGCCTACGTAATAATTCTTAACAATAAAAAAAGAGCAGGAAGGAAAGAATTAACAGTTAAAGAAATGGTAAAATAAGATAATTAGAAATTATCTAGACTATTTTCCTGAAAAGTATTCAGAAAATGAGTGTATATTATTGAATAAAAAAGAAATTGAATAGGTACTAAAAAAATTTTTTTTATATAAAAAAACTAATTACAAATTGTATATTACTGAGAAAAATTATAGATTTCAATGAATAATGTATCTGAGTTTTAAATAAACTATTTTATAATTGTATTATATTTTGTAGACCACAATGTAGAGCAGCATAAAATAACTTAGATAAGTCTTAAAATATGTTTTTCTATTATTTACGCAATTTTTTCTGTTTAGATAATATAAAATTGTGATTTATTGTTAAATATATTTATAACTTAATTTGGACTTCAAAGTACATATATGGTTGTTATTTTTGTTAATATTGAATATTTAAGATATACTTCTATTAAAATTTGATTTGCCTTTTTCTGGATATTTATATAGGGTCATCCAAATGTGACTCCTAGATTTGTATTTTATTAAAAAAAAACTATACACATGTTTCTCTTATACACCACCCTATACACATGTTCCTTTTTAATAAAACACAAATTTAGGCGTCACATTTGAATGACCCTATATTTATCTGAATTCTTCTATTTTTTTTTAAAAAAAAATAGTTAAATGAATATATTTTGCATAATTAATTGTATAACTTACCTAATAAATTATTTATTTCAGATGCTGGTAAATCAACGATTGGTGGTCAGATTATGTCTTTGACTGGTATGGTAGATAAAAGAACTTTAGAAAAATATGAAAGAGAAGCCCGTGAAAAATCTCGTGAATCATGGTATCTTTCATGGGCTTTAGATACTAATCAAGAAGGTAAATATAATTTGATAATAATATAATTATTTATGTATAACAGTAGTTATATAGTGGATTATTATAGATGTTTTAAATATATTTTATTTTTGTTAAATATTATAATGGTAATTTGGAGTAATAAATTATTAAAGCATTTATGTAATTAGTATAGAACAATTTTTTACTAAATTATTTTTTAAATTTATAAATTTCATATTTATGATGTTTTCAATTAGTGTAGTATTATTTTGTTTGCAATTTAAAAAATGTTTTCTTTTAGAACGTGAGAAAGGTAAGACTGTTGAAGTAGGACGTGCATATTTTGAAACTGAACGTAAACATTTTACTATACTCGATGCACCTGGTCATAAAAGTTTTGTTCCGAATATGATTGGCGGTGCTGCTCAAGCTGATCTTGCAGTTTTGGTAAGCATTATCATGAAACCATGTACAGTTTTTTGTTTTTTTTTTTTTTTTTTTTTTTTTATTATTTTTTTTTAATGAAATTAATGTAAAAAATCAATGTATTTTAGGTAATCTCAGCAAGGAAAGGTGAATTTGAAACGGGCTTTGATCGTGGGGGACAGACTCGGGAACATGCTATGTTAGCAAAGACTGCCGGCGTCAAACACCTCATAGTATTAGTTAACAAAATGGATGATCCGACAGTGGAATGGGATGAAGGTCGTTATAACGAGTGTAAAGATAAAATCTTACCTTATTTACGTAAACTTGGTTTTAATCCTGCTAAGGATCTTACATTTATGCCATGTTCTGGTCAAACTGGTCAGGGTCTTAAAGATCAAATAGATGAAAAAATTTGTCCATGGTATAGGTATGTGTCAGTGAGTTTTTAAGTTCGTTCTTTTTAATAAATAATAAATTAAAAAAAATCATCTTCTATTTAACATCATTTTACTGTTGGATGTAAAAATTTAATTTATAAGTGAACTGTAATATTTACATTTTATTACAAGTATTGTTTTCATTGTTGTTTTTTATTTATTATTAAAAAGATTTAATTGATGTTTTTAGAGGACCTGCATTCATTCCATTCATAGATGAAATGCCCTCATTGAATCGTAAAATGGATGGACCTTTTATAATGCCTATAGTAGACAAATACAAGGATATGGGTACTGTAGTGATGGGAAAAGTGGAAGCAGGAGAAACTAAAAAAGGACAGTCCTTACTTGTAATGCCTAATCGGGTAATTTGTATTTGTTTACTTTTGGAAATTTAAAATTTTGATTTACTTAAATATATTTTGACAAGTTCAAGATTTAAAATTATAACTAATTTATTTTGTATATTATTTTTTTGTAATAGACACCTGTAACAGTTGATCAATTATGGTCAGATGATGAAGAAGTGACGGCTGTAGGACCTGGTGAAAATGTAAAAATAAAACTTAAAGGTATTGAAGAAGAAGATGTTAGCCCTGGATTTGTATTATGTGATGCTATGTCACCTATTCGTACTGGTCGCGTATTTGATGCGCAACTTGTTATATTAGAACACAAGAGCATCATATGTGCCGGTTATTCAGCTGTCATGCATATCCATTGTGCTGCCGAAGAAGTCACAGTCAAAGTGAGTTAGATTTGTTTTGTGAAATTGTTATTATTTATACATGTATATTGGCCAGTGTATTCAGTGTCTTATGTTTATATGTCATGTATTTTTTTATTTTTTTTTAAGGCCTTAATCTGCCTCGTTGATAAGAAAACTGGAGAAAAATCTAAGACTAGGCCGCGTTTTGTAAAACAAGATCAAGTAGCTATAATGAGGATAGAATGTGCTGGTGTGATCTGCCTTGAACAATTCAAATTGTTCCCGCAGATGGGTCGATTCACGCTCAGAGACGAAAGTAAGTATTAATTATGATGAGTGATGATTAATTAGGTTCTTAATTTAAAAGAGTAGAATTTTTAATTGTAGAATTATTGTTGGAAATATTTTGTTTTATGTTATGTTTTTAATATATTTCAGATAAAACAATTGCCATCGGCAAAGTCCTCAAAGTAATCGATCCATAGATACGTTAAATAGGGTAGGCTAGACTAGGATATTTCTACGACTACGACTTTTTATTATGATAAAGATTAAAAATAAATATATAACAATAAAAAAACTGTTGAGAAAATGAAGGTGACGGGGACGCGGCGTCGTTGGTCTGCATCGACCATTGCGAGACGAATCGATTTTTTTAACAAACTGTAGGGATGTAGTCCTACAGTCACTCGAGTCTTGCGTCGTGTGTGCAACAGCAGGATCTCCTCTTCCGGTCACTCCCCGTCCGAAGTCGGACCATTGTTTAGTTATTTTTGTTTTTTGCGCTTGTGCAAATGTTTATTTTAATCATTTCTGTTGTTCTACATGTCCCTTGTGCGTTTATTTACGCTCTTATTTTTGTACGGCCTCATTGAGCGCTTTTACAAGTAATAAAAAGCATTGACATGTTATAATTTTTTTTAACATGCTCATATTCTTCAAATTAAATTCTGTTTTCGTATACAGTTAAAAGATATTGTATGTATAGTACTTTCTGATCAGTTTAATAGTTTTGGTTAGTATATTATAATTATAAATTTCTATGTATATGCTACTTATATATATTACAACTAATTTTTCTAATTTCAAATACACATTTTTTAAATTATCTAAAACTCATGTAAATGCTCAGAAGTTTTTATATAACATTCTATTTATTTTCCTTTTTTTAAAAAGGGGAAAAGTATTTAAATTAGTAATGAAAAATTTCCTAATTAATGATGTTTGATTTATTTAATTAAACATTTTAACAATAAGTGACATTTTTATGCTAATCATAATAATAATTAATTCTGTGTGGTTTTTTAACATTTAAGCAGATAAAATGATTCATTTATTAAATTTATAAGTGACAAGAAAATTATATTCATTTGGTTGTCAAGGCCTGTGGTGATATTTTGTGTTATACGTTATTACTTTGAACTACTAGATATAAATACTAATATATATTAAGTCGCTCAATTGAAAATTTATGACACCATGATTTAGAATTAGAAATTCTGTTATTTAGTATTGTTTTATTAATATTTAAATATAATGCATTCATTTTATCATCTTACATTCTGTGTTCAAATTTTTCACATTAATGATGTAAAAATTTTTTTATAAAGAGGTTATTAAATGATAAGTAGCTTTTGTTTATTTAGTAATTTTTGATCAGAGTACAATATATACATGAAAAATAAAAGTATATGCATTACAGCAGTTAATTTTATTAAAGCTTTTATTTATTATATTTGCTAGCTATTGTTGCTATCGTTAAATAAATATCTGAATAATTGAATCATCGGAGTGCGAATATAAAATTGTTTTGATGAAGTATGGTTGAATGTTATTATGGTGCTATGTTATAAGCACACTTTCATAAATATGTTTATCGTTAGCATCAGTAAAAGAATTTAAGAAATTAAGTGGTGCTATTATTATTTTTCTTTCATGGAAGTTTATTATTTAAATATCACAAAATTAAGTAAGACTTGATTTCATAACTGCTGTATGGGAAAGTAAAAGAATAAACGTTAGTAATTTAAATTTAATATTTTCTCTCTTCATAAATATTAAATTCAAGCTATTGAAATAATTTTAATTTAAAATATTTATTTAGCAGTTTTTAAATAATATAATTAATTTGATTATACTTTCAAAAAAATGTTAGTTTTTTTTTTGTGAAATCACACGTTTAATTAACTTGACATGCTTATTTACAATGTTAAAATTCATGTTATTTGGTAAACATGTTAATAACATTCATGAATGAAAAAGTTTGGTGATAGAAATATAATTAAATTTAATAAGCTTTCAACGAATTTAAATTCATAATAGTCTTTTTCATAGTAAGAAAATTAAATATATGATATTTCTCATCAGTAAAATGTATTCTTATGATTATTCAGGTGTTTACTCAGAGAATTCGTTATGCCATGTTTCTATAATAAATTTAGTTTAAAAAGGTATTATATTTTTTCTAACAAGAGGGTAAATAAACGAATTCAGTATATGCCACATGCATTGTCACTGAATCATTTTTGAATATATTAGTGTCAGTTGTGCTGACTCAGAAATATATTCATTACGTTGTTATAAATGTTTATGTTTCTTCTTCTTCTCGGGTTGATGTTTTATTTTATACACAGTTTAAAGTACTGGCTGAATAAACCAATATGTAATACGTTCAGAATGATAAAATATATTTTATGATAATTGTATATAAAGCACATATTTGAGGTTATTATTATATTTAATTATATAATAATTTTTTTCAATGGAATTATGTTCTTTTTGAATAAATGACTTCGATACATCATTGTTAGTTTTGTTGTTTTCATTTATTTTTCAGATAATAATTGGCTGTTATAATCTGTGTGTGTGTGTATATATGTATATATATATATATATATATATATATATATATATATATATATATATATATATATATATGTGAATGTGTGTAAATTATTTATATATATATATATATATATATATATATATATATATATATATATATATGTATGTATGTATGTATATATTTGTACAAATTTGATTTTTATTTTCAATTATAATTTTTTAACATTTTCATCAACCTGTTTAATTTCTATAAAATGTATATATTAATACATTTTGTGATGTTTTACTTGTAGTTATTTGCTACTAATACTTGTATAAAACTAGTTTTTTTTCTAATTATGATGTCAAAGCTTAAAATATTGTCAGCTATTTAAAATCAGTTAAATATGTATGTTTTTTTTAGGATTAACTGTGAAATGATAGCAGGTTTTCAAAAAACAAAAATGAAATTATAAAAAATATATATGTATTTCATAATTATTAAATGAAATACATATTACAATGCAAGAAAATGTTTTTAATGTAAATGAAATTTCAAATCCATAAACCTATTGATATTATATGTCCTTAGAATGGTATTTCTAAAAAATACTATATTCTTTTTTTATATTTCACTTTTGCATAATTTTATTTAAGCATGTAAATTAGCATTGAACTGCAATAAAAATAATGAAAATCAATTTTTAAAACTTGAAAGTATGAATACTAGTGATTTAATGAATATTAAATTATCTTGAATTAATTATACTTGACTCAAATTTTATTGTTATAAAATTATATATAAAAATACATAAAGTGACAACATATCAGCACCTGATTATTTCATTTTTAAATGTAACAATTTATATATGTTATTCTTAAATTGCCCTTATTGAAAGCTATTTTTTTATGTATAAACAAAATTTGGCTTAATAATTGTAAATAAATGAATTCAATGTGCACGCGACGCAAGTAATATAGAATTTTATCATATTGTCTAAACGGTATCGATATATGTAAAATGAAAGAAAATATTTTTGAAATGATAATACTTTTTGTTACGAAGCTGGAGGTGCTTAAATCTAAGACTGGTGATATCTTCACCACTGTAACAAATGGTAACAATTGATTTTATTTGAATGTTAAAAACCAACTTTGCACATCCAGCTTATGTTTAATTATATTATTAATAATATACTTGTAATAAAAAAATGTTTACTTAAAGTTTTAGTGAGGTTAGTTAATCATTTTTATACAATTTCATCTATAACCTAAATCAAATTCGCATAGTTAAAAATATTTTCAAATTAACAGAAATTAATGATAATAAAGATTATGTTGTATATTTTGACACATTGTTATTAAAACGTATACAATAATATATAATAAATTGGACAAAAATGCACTATTTGGCTTATCAGATAAAATTGTGACTTGGAATATTGGATGCAAATTTTGCAGTTGCTAACAGATTTTGAAATATGCTGAAGTTAAAAACATGTTAATATATTTAATAGTGCAAGGTTAGGTCTTAACTTACATATAAAAACCATTTTAGCTACAATAAAAATTGAACAGTATGACGAATAAAGCTTGTTATTCTAACCTCTATATAAATGGAACTGATATTGAGATTTTTCAACTCATATCAAAACCCATTAAAATTGTTACCGCTGATTGCAAGGAAAACTACACCAATGCTCTATAAAATGAAATAATTTACTTTTTATATAAATAATTACTATTTGAAAGGTATTCAATTATAATTGTACATCAGGTAAGCTTTTTATGTGTGAAACGATTAATGACTGCAAAATAAAAGAACACAATTTTATTATAAAATATATTTACAAATGTTTCATTTTTACATATTTAATTTTTTCTTGTACAGTAGAGCTTGATTAAATAGTTAAATCAGGGATCCAATTTTAGAAAGATTCACACTTAACATAAGCATACATTTTTATTAGTAATATTTATCCAGTTCCGCTGTACATAAATAATATGCATTTTTCAAATTTTTGTTACTGATTTTATTCTAATAAAATCTTAAAGGGGTTTATGTTTTAATTATTTCTGTACATGCACATATACATCTGAGTATATATATATATATATATATATATATATATATATATATATATATATATATATATATATAAAATATTTCAGTGTTATATAATACATCTTTTTCCATAATCATATTTTCAGAGTTTTGGGATCACTGTATATTTTTCCTTTGTTATTTATTTTGTTGCCAAGCAACTGTGTTTTAGACTTCTAATACTTTTCAGCATAAATCAATCTTTATAAATTTTATAGTTTTTAAAGACAAATTTCATTCTTAAATATGTCATACAGAGATCTGAGAAGTAAGTTTATTATATTTTTTTTGTATTACATCCAATGATTAAATGTATTTCTCCAAATAGACTTTACAGAATTGCTCCGCATATTAGGATGTCCATATCAAGTTTCTTTAGAAAGTTTTCGAAATCCTAATTTCCCTCTTTTAGCTGAACTTCTTGTTTGGCTTTCTAAAAGATTTGATCAAGATGTTGATTTACCAGAAGGTCCTTATGAAACTGAACAAGATCGTGTTCTACTTATACGTTCTGCTGCTCAATTTTTGGTAAAATAAATACTACACAAGTAATAAATAAATTAAAGATGCATGTAATTAAATTTACAAGCGTTTGTATTTAGGCACTTAAAGCAAATATTAAATTAAATACAAGACGGTTATATGAAGCGGATGGACATGCTGTTAGAGAATTATTGAAAATTGCTACTTTACTGAAAAGTGCTCTTGATGCTATAGAATTGGAAAATAATGAAGAAGATATTATTTCATATGAACGATTTGATATTAATGATAAGGTATTAAAAATATTTCTATATTTAATGAAATATGTAGTATCAATTATTATTTAAATATGTAGAGAATTAAGTAACTATTTTGTAGGTAAATGAATTAAAAGAAACAAGACAGTTAGCTTCTGAAATAACTATTGAAGGAGCTTCATTACATGATTTATTAGGAAGTGAAGTAGATATACGGGTATTGTATTTGAGAAATTATTTATAGTGTTTATATATAATATAAATATATTACATTTACTTAGCCACATCGTGAAATGAGCATTGCAAGACAAGTAGAACTTAGGGTAATCGAATCGGCAGTGAAAGAAGCTATTAATGAATTAAAGAAAGAAATTGAACGTACTCAACAATTAATTGAAAATGTTTCAGTTACTGAAGCAAGTTTGGATCAGCGTATAGAACGTAAAAAAACTGAACTGGAGAGAAGTCGAAATAGGTTACAAACACTACAGAAAGTAAGGTTAGGGTTGATTGAATTTTAATTATTTATTCGACTTGGTTTGGAAATATTTGAATACATATTTATATATATATATATATATATATATACATATTAATAATCATTTATATCAATTAGGCCAGCATTTCTTGATGAATTTTCTGCATTAGAAAAAGAATTACAGACACTTTATTCTGATTATGTGTCTAGATATAGAACTGTAGTTTATCTTGAAAGTCTTGTTGAAGAACAGGAAAGAAATGAAGCCCAGCGTGCTGAAATGGAACAAGAAACTGCACGTAAATTAGCTGAACAGATGCGTTTAGAAGAAGAAATTGAAGAAGGTAATGAAGTTCCAGAACAAGATGCAAATGAAAAGAATAAAAATGATATGGATAATAGATTACGTGTTAAAACAGGACGTAAGTTGTTTTTTAAAAAAAAGATAAAATATGAAAATATTTCTAATTATTATATAAATTTTTAGTTCGTCAACGACCAAGCACTCGTGTTAATAGTCGTGTATTTGGAACAATGAATCCTGGTGAAAATAATTCTGAATCTAGTTTAGATACAACAACTGATTCAGAGTCTGAAGATATATTATTAAACGAAGATGATATAGATTTAGGAATCAATGCTACTAATCGAGATTTACTTGATTTAGATGGTGAATTTAGTGATGGTGATACCGATATTGAAATAGAGCCACAACAACCTCCAATGGCTCCAAGAAGGCCGTCAGCTAGAGTTATGAGCAGTCGCCCTAGACCACAAACTTTGAGCGATGATGATTTTTAAAAAATATATATATTCAATTGTAGTAACTTAAAAATATTGCTTGCATAAATAAAAGTTTGATATTATATGATGCAAAAATAAAATTATGAATAAAAAATTATGTGCTGGAAAATAGAAATATAGAGTTATAATGAATAATTTTTATTTTTCTATTATTTTTTTAACAAGAACAATTTTATTATCTGTTAAATATTACAATAAAGAATGTTAAATATAACATATATTTTAAAAGTATAATACATTCTTTTATAGCATAGCTAATGAGTAGAAAACTTAAAAATCAAATTTAGAAATATTGTATTGTAAAATGAAACTTTATGAACATTTATTAAAGCATATTATAGTAATGTAATTAAATACTCTCAGTAAGTTTGTTTTTTCTTTACTAATAACATGCTATTATATATTTATTTTTTTAAAATTATATCTTGTTTTAAAAGTAATAATTAAATGAAATTACAAATTATTTATATGAATTTATTATCAGTCATTCTTATATTTACATTATGCAAATGATTACAAATGTAATATAGTACATAAAAATTTATATATATATATATATATATATATATATATATATATATATATATATATATATATATATATATATATATATGTATGCATGTATGTATGTATGTATGTATAATGTGTTTATGTGTATACAGATATGAATACATTTTAAATATTGAATAATAATACATTCAAATAAATGTTGATCTATATTAAAAAGTTTTAGAATAAGGTTATTTTTGATGATTATTTATTCACGTATGCTAATTTTAAATTAATTAAAAATATAGGTACAGTATCGTAGTAAATAATATATATATAATAATCATACTAATAGTATATAAATTTTAATAATTATATTATTAATTTATTATGACTGTATGATATGTTGATAGTAATATGTTCACTTATAAGTGGTAATAATATATATTAATTTAATTTTTCCTAATTTCAAGTGATTTTTTTTGTTTTTTTTTTTAAAAAAAAAATGTATTGTAAATTTTATGTAAATACTTATTCGTATGTATTTTAAAGATTTTAAACTAATTCTCTTAGAAAAATTTAATAGAATTAATACATATTATTAAATAATTAATATATTAAAGAGTGTACTTAAGATTATTAAAATTAGTTACGTATTATTGGTTTATTAGATACCAATTTTCCCTCCGAATATACAATTTTATATTTGAAAATTAACCCGACCGTAACCGATATATAATTTTGTCAAAAACAAAAGTATATAATTGAAAATGATTTAAAAGTATTACGTGAATAAACAGTAATTATGTAATATTAATGATAAAAGTACACAATAATTTCTTTTTATAGATCATTGCTATTTTACATAAATGAAGTATCTTAAGTATTGCACTGACATAGATAATAAATGATAAAATGTTACATATTGTGTAAATTATGTAAGCTGAAACATTTCTTTTATCTATTAGCTGATGTAAATGTGAAATAAAGTCATTGATGGGGTTTTTATTGCTGTAAAAAGGCGTATAAGTTTTACCTTTTATTTTTAAATTAATCTAAATATTGATTGACAAAATATTGAAACATATATGCAATTGATTTTTTATAATTCGAGCATGAATAATATATAAATTGTTATTAAATAAGTGGAATCAGTTTTATATTTGATGCAGTGAAAACAGAGGAAGATTTTTAATAATTAAAAATGTTTATGAATGTTTAACATTTTAAATACATTATATGTATGGTATTAAAACTGACTAGGGTTTATAATACACTTGATTAATATTAGATCATTTTTTTGATAAAAATTGTAATTATATTTTCAAATAATTTTATATATTTATGTTGCATTTGTTAAAGACATTTGTTTAATTTATAATGTATTATTATTATTATTTTTTGTTTTCTACGATTTTTTAAACAGTTTAGTTTTTAAGTATATAAAAATTTGTTTCAGTTTCATTAAAAAATGGAATTGATCTAAAATTAATTTGAAATTAAAGAATATTATCTATATTATGATCTGATATATACACCAAGTATAATAATATTAATGATTAGTTCAAGTTAATTGATATGAATTATTTGGTGATATCTTTTGATTCATTGCTACATTTTCTTCAAGTTGTTTTCAATATTCTCAAAATTTAGTAAGTGAAAATATTTAGAATATACTTAGATTTAATATTTATATACAAATAATAACAGTAACAAAATTATATACATTTTTTTTATTAATTAGTATATTACTTAAATTTAATTACTTTTATATATTATGTATTTTAAATCATAATTGATATATAATTAATAATTATTTAATTTAAACAGATTATGACTATTTTTCATTACATATATATAAACTTATGTATAATTTAAAATTATTGCGATAATTATTTCTTTTAATAATTCGAAAAATCTAAGCTTAAGTTTAGTTATTTGAGCAATATATATATATATATATATATATATATATATATATATATATATATATATATATATATATATATATATATATATATATGTACACACATACACATAGTTTATTACCTATTATTATAATAAACAAACTAATTATACAATAGATTGAATTAATTAAAAATAATCTTTTTAATTGCAAAGTATACAACTTTATCGTTTTATTTTATACATAAACATTTATTTTTTAAAAAAATATTTACAGTCTAAATAATCTCAAAAAATGTCTAAAAAATACCGAAAAAATTAACAATCGATTAAAAAAAGTTCTCGGTTATAGACCTTTATAATCTTTCTATATATTTTTCTCGAGATGCGATTTCACTGGACAGAGATGTATCAGCACCGCTACCGCTACTTTCATCTGATTTGCTGCCCAAACTGTGCATATTTCTACTTGCATCGCAATGTACAATGAAATCTTCAGCAATCATTCTATCTAATCCTGTGTAAGTACGGACCACGTCAGCTTCTGTTATGATCTTTTTTTCACGACGTTTCTTATCACGTTTTCGTTCTATTTTATCTGGCAAAGTTGATCGTAACTGTTGATCCGATGGATATCGCTTACGTCGTCTTTGTACCTAAATTGAATCCAAAATTAGAATGGAAGAAATATAAATAAATAATAAATGTGTAAATAATGAACTTATTAATATAAAGACAATCTTATAAATACTTTTTAATAAACAAATATATTAAAAATTGTAGGAGTCCGTTGTATATTATCACTATTGTGTTTGTAAATACATATAAAGAATTTATTTATTATGGAATACTTATAATAAATAGTAAGATTTATATTAGTTTTTGAAAATAAAAAATTAAAATAAATCTATTCATATCAAAAAAAGTATTGTCTAGTAACAACATTAACATAGAAAATTATAAATTAATTTTACAAAACAAAAATCTATCAAAACATAATTGTTAAAAGACTTTTACTGTTTTTAATCAATTAGTAACAGTTAATTTAAATCGAAGTATACTAAATAATTATATAGTGATTATCATCACATAATACGTAATGTTACGTATTATGTAATGTTAACTATAATAGTAATTGAATCAGAGCAGTGAAATATGTATAGGCATGCAGTTTGAATATTTGTGTCAAGTATTGGAGTTTAAACGGATATTGGAGTGTTTGTACATAAAAAATATAGGTACATTACCTTTTTATTTTAAATGAATTCATTTAAGTGGGATGTATGGTGAATTATAAAACTAAAGAGCGTGAAACAATATAAGTAAAATTTCGTTGTACATATCTTTTTTAACGCGTTCTATTTTTATATAATGAATATTGATTTGCGTTGGATATTTATATATTACTTGCTGTACAATTTTTTTATTCCATGGTAAATAACTAATAGAATAAAAAGTGTGTAAATTAGTCATGTGCAGATATACTGAAATGTAATTAAATTGAATTGGTAAGACCAGAAAAGGTTTGAATTAATATACAACTTTCAGAGAACGAAAGAAGTAAAATAAATAAATATATTTTAGTATAATACTTATATAGTATTACATATTTGCGATATATATATATATATATATATATATATATATATATATATATATATATATATATATATATCGCAAATAATATATATAATCGATTCTGGTTTAAGAGAGTAAACTTTGAATGAAAAATCATTATTATATTAACTCGCCTGATCAACGTAGTGAGTATGACATGAAGGAAGGTACACATCAAATTTTAGGGAAGAATTATTTGGATTATGTGAATTAAATAGATTTTTTTTGTAATCATAATCAAAAAGAATGCTCAATTTCACTCATTTAAATCTCTGATTGGTACATACTAAATTTATATTTATCTGAGAATAACATTTTCTCTAGAATATATTTTTTTCTATATTTTGCTTTTGCACTCATTTTTAAGGTTAAGTTTGTTGATCTATTTAGATTTCAAGGTATAATTCTTTTCAATTTTCTTACTTTATTTGTGTTTTAAATTGAATCTATTTCGAGTCCTCTTTTTTTATTATTATTTTAACATTTTTTTTATTCTGGTACTCTAAATGTAGGTGATTGATTTTTTAGATTACAAAGTGCTGTTTTTAAAGTACTTGATTATATTATTCTAAACGATATTTTCAATTTCATTTACATAAATCAGTCCACTACTTTGAATCTAACATTCATTGGTATTTTCATATTATTATTTGAAGATTTTTTTATTACTCCTTCTCGACAGTTCTAAAGATAGGTTGTCGGCCTTAATGCTTTAAAGTTATGATTATATTATTCTAAACGATATTTTCAATTTCATTGCACGATTTATTATTACAATTATATAATACTTTATATATATATATATATATAATATTAGCATGATTTATATAATATTAATTATTTACTTATAAGCAATTTATTTCAATTATAAATTCGATTTTATAAAAATTGTCTCGTATCTCGTTAATCTCATCGAGTCATGACAAAAGTATTTCATTATCGACACGGTTTCTTTTATAAATATTGAACACATGAATATTAACTTACTCGTTCATAACTTCCTGGTGGATATTTCATTTTATGAGGTCGTCTATGAACATGAGGCGGCATTAAATATCCAGTAGGAACTGTAGGCAAAGGCAAAGTGTAACTTCCTAAATTTGCAGTTGGAGGAATTGCGTAAATAGGTGCAGGTATTATCTGTAAATAAAGAATAAATCAGTTAATAAGTTTAAAATTTGTTATTCATTTTTTTTTTACAATATTTTCAAATACGAATTGTGATATTTTTAGAATGCAAGATGGATAATGGTTATTCTTGAAGATACTTTTGTAATGTTTATTTTTTCTAATTTTAAATTTCTATTCTTCTAATTTTGTTTAAATGGGTTTTATTCAGATATTGTTATATGGGTTTCACCATTATTTTACATAGGGTGTGTACAAATAAGTGTTTAATTATGTTGTATTTATGTTGAAAGTATTTTTTTATACGATAGAAAAAAACACAAAAATATACAACACACATTTTATTTAAATATTAGGCTATCCCAAATAATGCGATTTTTAGAGAAGGTTTTAACATGAAACAAAAAATTGACATTTTAATTTTAATCTAAAATATATTTTCCATTATTATTCATAACTACATCCCATTTTAATCTTAAATTTTCAACATTTTGGCGATTAAACTCTTTTAGTATTGCGCTAAAAAATAAGTTGATATCCTTTCGGTTATCAGTTTCTGTATTAAGTTGTTACCCACTAACATTGTGTTAGAGATTTAGGAAAAGATGATAATCTGATTGTGTCATGTTGACAGAATACGAGTGTCATAATTTCTCATTCAAATTGCTTCAGTTTTTGAAGCGTTCTTCGTATCGCGTGAGGTCGAGCATTGTTATGATGAAAAATTACTCTTTTCTGTTGGTTTCTGCTGGCTTTTTTTGTCGATAGATTGTTTTATCCGATCTAGTTGTTTATAATACAACACGTTCCTGATGGATTGATTGTCTGATAGCAGCTCATAATTGATTCCACTAAATCGATAGTAAAATCTTCCTTGGATAGATTTGTCCCTTCGGTTGCGGAGATGACGTACTATTGCGGCTAATCCATTGCTTTAGATGTTTAATATTGTTATAAACAATTCATTTTTCGTTACCAATAACAATTCGATTCAGGAATGGCCCATATTTCAATCTATAGAGATGATAATAATAGATGTCTATTCGTTATTTCAAATTAATTTCCGATCATTTGTAAGGAATCCACTGACTCAGCTTAAAAACTTATCAATCGTTTTTAGATCCCGATGGATTATTGAATGAGTTGATTGGAGCTATTCGACTAATTCTTCTACCTGTAAACTAGGATTTTGCTCTGCTACTGTACGTAATTGTTATACGAAAATATTGTATTAGTTATGGGATGATTCAATATTTTGAAAAGTGTAAATAAAAATTTCATTGCTAATATAAATTGGTTAAAACTATAATAATGATAATTGAATTTCAGGGTTGAATTTTGTGAAAATTTGCGTTATTATAATCTTCTACGTCTCTTTGAAGATAATAATATCGTCATCGATGTACATGTAAGTCATTTTAATTCATTTATTGATTATTATGACTACAACTAAAGTAATTGTTAAATATTTTGATAAAAGAAATTAATGATGTTTGGGACAGTGTAGTTTATTAAAAAGTTACAGAAGTTTTAAAATGTATTCTTAGTAGATTTTAGACTTGTGGATAACAATTTGTATTTTCATGATTTTACACTTAAGTGTATTCATTATTTACTTGAGTAGAATAACAAAAATCAATATTATTTTAATATTTTAAAAATAAATTATTATTTTATATTTTGAAAGTCTATTTAATTAATTCAATATTTTAAATTTGCAATCATCGTAGAATTTTATTCTAAAGTAGTGTCATGTGAATCATTTAGTAAAGAAATATATTACTTCACATTCTTAATTGACAATCGTGTAATTTTTTTAAAATAATCTTCATGTAATAAAAAATACATTACGAATCTGCTTCGTTATTAAGGAAATAATTATTATTATGAATGAATTGTAATCGAGGAAAGAACGTGTATTTGTATGCTCTTCATATTACATATTTATAAAATTTCATTCCATCAATACTACGTGAAATGATTGTATAATATTTACTTCCAGGTATAAACTTATTGTTTATCGTTTTGTAAAAATGTATTGTCTTACATAAATGTCTGTAAACAATTGATATGTAAATTTTGTGTAAACTTAAATGTTGTATACATTTAATTGATTTGGAATGTTTTTCATAAGGAAATGAAAGTGCAGTTTTGTTGCATCAGTAGATCTTCGATTTAGGAAGATATTTGCGAATTTCTATTTTTCATTGACTATGCTGATTGAATTTAAAATACTTCCGTGTAAACGTTTCTCAATTTAATTATTTTAATATATATATATATATATATATATATATATATATATATATATAAACACATACATGTTTATATGTATAAATGTGTGTGTATGTGTTATGTATGGGTGGGGGTGCATGTGTATGTATAATATTTGTACTAAAGAAAAAACAAATTCGTTTACTCAAAAATGTTTTCATCATTGTTCAAAAAAATGAAACTAATGAACTGAAAATCTTGTGTATTTTTTATTTTATAAATTCCTTTAAATTTAACTTTTGTTATAATATCATAAGATTTTATTATGTAATTCTAACGATGATGAAATGTCTATCTAAATACGTATCAACGAATAATGTCAGCAATAAATGATTATTGAATATATTATATTTATAAAATTTTCTAATGTTAGGGGAAAATGATTCATTTGTGTTAATATTTTACAGTAATTTATAGTTATTATTCATATTTGACATATTCACTTATTTAATAAAAAAAACATACTTATTGTTATGAAAGATTTTTATTTTTCATATTTGTTAATTAGGAAGAAATTTAAATTGATAATTATTCATCGATTTTTCAATATTTATGTTTATCATTGTGTTGTTTTCCTGTACATCTGTTTTGATATTTCCATTTTGTCCTTCAATTCATTATTGAATACTGGTTTCCTATGACCAGTTTCATCCTCTATAATCCAGAAATGTATTTTAATTTAATTATGAATTGTTAATGGTGTAACAAAAAGTAATTTATGTGATTAGATTCCAATTTGTTAATATATTATGAATTATTATTATTGTTATATAGTATATATTAAATTAAATATAATTTAAAATTCTGAAATTTATTTGTAACTAATATTATTTTCAAATTAGCTCCAATTAATTCAATTTATTTTACAATACAGATTGGCATTTTGATTAATTTACTTCGATAAAGTGATGGTTTCCGAAATAAGTTCTAAGTTTTGAATTATTGTGTAAAGTTAAATATAGTTATATGAATGCAATTAAATTTCATTGGATGATGATTTTATGTGGAATTTATTTGAGTAAGTTACAAGAATATCAATTGATGAGATGGTGGACATGTATAATATAAATAGTTTGATAATATTTTGAATTAATAAATTTGAAATTTTGACGTTTTAAATGTAATTAACAAAAGGAAAAAAATGATAGTTCAACCGATAGCATTCAATTATTTTATTGAAAAAGAGAATAAAGATCCATTTTGAAATGGATAATTATTAGGAATAAAACAAATACACTAAGCAATGTGCTGTTTAGAAATATGTTGTTACTATTTTCCCTAATTCATAGAATGATATTAATAAATACTATGATTGAAAAAAATGCATATTTCAAAACATTAAAATGCTTCTTATTCATTGTTTAACTTTTATGTTAGATGCATATAAATATTATTAAAAATGTCTTAAAAGAGGATAGAAAAGATTAAAGAAAGCTTAAATTGTTAAATTAAAAAAAAATGTTTACAAATAAGTTAGTTTTTAGTAAAGAAATTATTTTCTAATATCCTTTTATAAAAATGTTCAATAATTATTTATTGTTTATTTTTCTTCCAATGTCTATTTTGATAATCTCATCTTTATAATGTGTTAATATAAAAGTAGATTTTGTTGTGCATTGAAGATGCATGATGATTGAAATTCATCTGATTAAAAAAATGAAAATAAGTTATTAAATATTTTTATAAAGTTTTCTAATGTAAATGAATATTTTTTGTTCAAACTTAAAATAATCATAGGATTAAATTGTTTCTTAAAGAAAAATTATATAAGATTTTACAATATCATCAAATCACTAAATAATATTTTTTTCAATTTTTTATAAAAGCACATTAAATACATAAATAAAAGAATTCGTTAAATCTTTTAATACTAATTAAAAATGATAAACTGTTTAATTCCTTCCTACTTTCTTTTGTACATTATGCAATTACATATTTATTTACAAATTCTTATTCATGTATATTCCGTATGTAGTTCGTATATATAAATAAATATTTTCAGTCCAATAAATATTGCATTGGAAATTTATTCCTAAATCCAATGTCACGGCCAATAATTAACAGCTAAATTTAAGGTCAACTATTGAATATGTATTAAATAATTATGAAGAAAATAACACATGGTTACAGTCCGAAAAAAAACTTATTTAAATTTATTCGTAAATGTGAAAGTGTTGTGAGAAATATTTGTATATTTCCGATATATTGAGAATCTTTCATTTAATTGAAAAAGAGAAAATTTATATTATCTTGTCATACAGGTATATATTTCTTCTTGGTCAGTTTTGAGTAAAAATAGTTTATATATATATATATATATATATATATATAATTTTAAACATTCATATGTGTATTTGTATAAATAATAATAGAAGAATCTTGAATGCATTGACCGCTGTGACGTATATGTGCATAGCAGAATTTTTGAATGTGTGTCAAGTGGGAAAGTGGTCCTACATTGGGTAGGCTAGCCGGCAGGTGTCTTGTTGATCAGAATAGTAATGAAGGGAAAAGTATATTTGTACATTCGAACTTAAAAATGTATAAGCTGTAATGAATTTGTTTGATGTAGTCGTTTAAAGTTCATGTTTATATATAGGGATAACATTAATTTTTATTAAGACCTCTTTTACACGTTCTGTATATTTAATTCTATTAGTGTTAATTGCGAATGTGTAGTTTATAATTAAACGATTAAAAGTTAATTAGACAGTCTCAAAAGATAACATTGCTAATACTAGGAGAAATTGTGAATAATGGAATTTACATTTGATTAAAGTCAGCTTCAATTAAACATTGTAAATCTGGATTTGTAAAGAGTTTAATGAATAGTAGAAAACTGTATTTAAAACTATTAAACTTTTTCTTTTCTTTGTGGTAATAATAAATGAATAGTGATTAATAAAAGTAGTATTATATATATATATATATATATATATATATATATATGTATATATGTATATAAATAAACAAACAGTGATGTAAGTTAGAAATCTAGACAAAAAAATAAATCACTATTAATATTTAAAAATATTTTTATGATTTTTGAACCTTTCATTTAATTTTTGTTAAATCAATTTAGAAGATAAAATTGAGTTTTAATCAAAATGTTCTTTAAATTAGCATGGTTATTAATTTTTTAAATTTTAATGCATATTTTTCATATTAATATAAATGAATCACTCACTTCCAAAACTATAATATATTTTTTATATGTTCAATAATCATTTATTGTTCACTTTATTATTTGATGTATATTTCAATGGTTATGTCAACATCGTTAGAGTGCTTCATTATATAATATATGTTGTTGGATGTGAATTAATCATTTTTGATAGTTATATTACTGTAATATTAAAAAATAATAATAAATGACTTCTCGGTCAAAAGAACTAATTGAAAATAGTGTATTTTTCATTTTAAATTCATTCATATTTAAATAAAAAATATCTGCTAATTAATACTTTCTTATATATATTTTTATAAATGTTTCCTGATTTAATGTATATAATTTTCGCAGAACTTTCTAAAGTTTTGAGATATCATTAGGCTAATGTATTAAAAAACAATAGTTATTTTTGATTTCAAATACTTAATGATTAATCTAATAATGTAATTTATGACTTTTTTTGATTCATTTAATTCATTCATTTATATAGGTGTTTATAACTGCTTGAAAAAAATGTTTATAGTATGCTATAGATGTCTATAAATCTTATTAAGAAATATAGTAATTAAAATATTATATTTATTGAATTTTGTTTCATAATTATATTATTTTGAAAATTACTCTTCTTTACGTTGTTATACAATATTTAATCCTGATTTATAGAATCTTAGTTAGATATAAAAGTTTGTTTCAATAGTAAAATTCATTTGTATATATTGTAGTTTTGTGCAATTTATATATTGATCTATATTGTTATCAATTTTTTTTATTGAATTAATTCTATGTTGAGATAGTATATTGTTAATGATTATTATTGATTTGACACAGTAACTAATTCATTTTTAAATAAATAAATTATTTATTTTCGACGCCATAAAATTTTATGAAACAGTTTAATAGTCATGTTTTATTCAATGAGCGACTATTTTGTGAGTTTATAAGCAAGAATAGAAATGAAATGATTAAATTACAAATAAATGAAAATATTTCATATTTTGTACACGTATTATTATTTTCACTGAGTGATTGTAATCGATGTACATAAAATGTATAGTTATATTTTATTAACTTAAACTAACGATCTCACATCAATTCACATTTTATATTTGTGATTCACGTATTGATGATATCATATTGAATCCATATTAGAAGAAAACAAATTATCCTTGTTTAGTAATAATAAGTACAGAGTATCTATGTTGCAATTAAAGATTGCGGTTAAGATCACCCTAGGGCATTATTTGTTCAATTTCGAGGACAGTATTAGTTATTTACAAACATTTTCAAATTGTGCCAGAAAAAATACCAAAAATATTTTTCATGTAACTGTAAAGAATTTTATAAATGGCAGCCAAATTATTATATGTAAAAATAACCTTTAGCAATAATTTTAGTTAATCGGTTGAAATGACGTTTCCACAGATATGCACGCTCAAGTTTTTACCGCTTCTAGTGGTTAAATTATTTTTTAATTTATATATATATATATATATATATATATATATATATATATATATATATATATACATAAATACACACACACATATGTATGTATTTCTATGCGTACATAATCATTAAAGCGGATATATTTGTTTAATTTAGGTAATTATATTTGAATATTTGAGATAAAGTATAAAATATTGGTGTTAATTATAGAAAATTTAGTATATTTATTATTAATAAAAATGTGTTTTTAAATATAGTTTTCTCTTAGAAAATAACTCATATTGAAATTATTTAATTGAATGAATTTTAATGAAAAACTACTTCCTTAAGTAAATACTTAAATTTACTCATAATTAGATCAGTCGCCTGAAATTGTAATTTGTTACAATGTACCTTTTTAAAGATAGGATTCATGGGATAAAGATAGAATTAAGAATTTAAGAAAGGATTCATAAACCATGGTTCATGATATTTCTATAAACATCTCGCTGTCTAAATACGTTGAAACGTTCTATTGATCTGTTTTGAAGCAGATTCTTGAAGTAAAATAACAAACAATGCGTATATTAAAATAAAAACGTATTTTCATAAAAAATACAATAAAACTTTATCATTTTAATGAAATCAAATGTGTGTATGAACTTCTTAATTTATTTTACTTATCTGAATCTACACGTTAATTTATGAAAAATTTGTGAGACAACTTTGAGTATACATACTTACACACACACACACACATACATACATACATATATATATATATATATATATATATATAGTGTATGTTAAAAAAACGTATATTGTAGTAAAACCTATTCAAATGTATCATGTGTAATAGGTCAGCAACCTATAGTTTTGTTGTATTTTTTTTGTCATGAGAGAATGTGGGACACAAATGTCAACGATCGACATCGCAGTAGGCCGTGATCGCAGTATAATCGTCGCGGCGCGCAATACAAAAGCTTAGCGTTCACATTGGAATTCTAATTTTGGCTCGGTATTTCTATTAGATTCCAACTTATTTTGCGGTCTCAGATGACATTATTATTATATGAACACGTAAAATGTTCTGTAGATGTATAAACGTTTCGTTGATATAATTGCGTAATTATTTCGTAATTGTCATAGCAATTATTGTTATTGTTTAATTTGGTTTTAGAATAATTTTTTATATGGAATACTTCTATGTCAAGATAATATTAAAATAGGTTATTTCTTGCATGGTTTAATAATTACGACATTTTCTTTGATTAAAATATATACTAATTATAATATTTTTTGAACATTTGTTGAAATTGAAAGGAAAAAAATATTTGAATCAACAAGAATTTTTGAATTCTTTCTTAATATTAATATATTGTACATACATTTGTTAGTTTAGAACTATATTAATTTATAATTACTAAGATTAATAAATCTGAAAAAATATATTCACAGCATTCTTCGACAAGTCCGGTATGGTCTAGTGGCTAGGATACCTGGCTTTCACCCAGGAGGCTCGGGTTCGATTTCCGGTACCGGAAGATGTTTTTATTTTTCTAAGGTTCAATATACAATTTTGGTTATAATTTTAAAATTGGAATAAGCTGTACATTTATAATGGAATTAAATAGAGGTGTATATTATTATTTTTCAAAAAATAACAATTACCACACAACAAAATTTTATTGTAACGTTGAATAATTAATTAATGTTTTGTTAATATGCATTTCGATAATAATAACATTGTTTTTTAATCGAAAACTCCTATAATTTGGATTCACATTATCATCGAAATGCATTTTGAGCAACAAAGTGTAATTTTAATTAGTAATTATTGAGCGTTTTATATATAATAAATTAGAGAAATGGTTCTGTGTAAAAAATGGATTAATTATACTGCCAGTTGTAAAATGTTTTTATTTTTATATATTCTTTCTTTTATTTGATGTAGATCGACAATATGAATAAAGATAAAACGAGATATAAAATTAAATATTAATATGTACATTATTTGGATTCATTTTACAAATAAAATCAACTACATGTAATTATTACACAAAGATTATTTCATAAAATAATTAAAATAATTCATTAAACAGCATTTCCAAAGGTTTTGATTATTATTTTTAAAAAAATCTATTTTTTTAATCGTTCTAGTTTTAATTGGTACGCCATTTGTTTTTGAACTAATTCATTATTTGTCTTTATTAAAATACAATAATTTATAATAATTAGTTATCAAAAATGTAATGAAATATTTTTAAAAAACAAACAATTATGATACTAGAAGATTTTATCAAAGCATTTAATAACTAAAATTGTTTTTCTTGTCTACGAGTTTTATTTGTTAAATGATCGATAGTACGGTTTTTCAAATAAACATATTTTTATATATCAATCAATCAATTACAACGTTTAAAATCAGGTTCTTCAATTATCAATCAACAACAGTGACTTGAGGAGTTCTTCTTGGTTGCATCCTCCATTTTAGAATTGATGTTGTCGTTGCAACGTCCAGTGTAGAACTGATGTTACCAAGTGTAATAAGTAATAAAGAAACCTCTAGTTCTCATTATTGCGATATTTTATTTACTTCAAAAATTGATTGTCGCGTTTTTTATAGTTCTAAATAATTCTTAAAGGAATTATTCTTCAACAATCAACACGTGGACAATGTATGCTGTTCCCGTGTGACTAGCCTTGGGAAAGTTACATGTGTTTCATATAACTTACGAGCATTTCCTTACATACATACATTCGTCGTCATCCACAAACCACATACTTATAGAATTTGATTATTTAATTGACTTATAGGTTAGATATTTATTTTCTAATATTAATTATTTTGTTTAATAGTTAAACATGGATATATGACCGGGATATAAACAATTATTGAATCTTTTAAGAAAATTTTGTAATGTTATATTAGTCAAAGTGAATTAATCACAGTTCCAGTATATATTGTATGTAATTATTATTTAAAAAAAACTAAAGTGAAAACAATTAACAACAATAATTGTTTTCCTCTTTAAAAATGTTCTTTACAATTATTCATATATATATATATATATATATATATATATATATATATATATATATATATATATGAATAATAAACACACAGGTATGTGTATGAAAAATACATAATGTAGCCAGAAGGAAGTAAATATTTTGGTTTATACTATATATATATATATATATATATATATATATATATATATATATATATAAAATTATAAAGAATAAAATGAAAAATTTTTAGTTGTAATTTCAAAATCAATATTTTTCTATAAAATATACAAATAACCTCATTTATTGTATAAGCAATTAGTGCTTGTTAAATTTGTTATAGAAAACGGATAAAAAATTTATATTATAAAATATTTTAATTTATAATTAGTTCAAAAATAGTTTTCAGATATAAACATATATTTGTATATATATATATATATATATATATATATATATATATATATATATATATATATATATATATATATATATATATATATATATAATATAGTATAAACCAAAATATTTACTTCCTTCTGGCTACATTATGTATTTTTCATACGCATACCTGTGTGTTTGTGTGTTCACATTCTTTTTCTAATAACATTTTTAATATTCGTAACACGCGAGTGTTTTCAAAAAAAATATTACATTTTTGCATCACGAATCTCTGAGTCATCGTGCACGTTTCATTGCACAACAGTAATGTCAAAATAACAGAAAAAATCAAATAGACTCAATAGAAAGTTTTGTCTGTTACTTTTGTTAGTTATTTTTTATTTTGAATATTCCGTGAAATGAACTCGTACAATGTATTAGTTCAGTCGAACGGTTGAATGTGTCCATTGGTGTATGTGGCCCAGTTCTTTACATTCAATAAAAAAGAGAAACTGGACATACAGAATGCATTTAATTGAATTATTTTATTTTTTTTCTAATTGAATCTTAATTATTGTTGAGTGCTTAAGAAATCAATCTTTATTAATGTTTATAATCGTTAATTTGTTTTTCATATAATTGAAATATAGTTTTAAGAAACGTTTTTAATTTCTTGAAAAATAATGTATAATTAATAGGATCTAATTGATAATATTTCCGGTTGTTATTTTAATTTCTATAGACTTATTATTCAATTTTAACTATTTAATTGCACCTTTAGGTTAAAAATGATGAAATATTTTTTTAATTAATTCATAAAAATCGACTTGAATGTAATGATTTATCAATTTCTAATTAGGTTTTACAATTTAACGCTTTAAATATGATCTTTGTCTATAAGTGTTTAACGAAGGCGTTCATTATGCCTTTATTACTCTCAGTTTTTATTTTGTAATAAGAACTTAAAAATAACTTTAGTGCACGCAAAATTGATTTTTTATTTTATAAATATTTTTAATTATTTTTTCATGAAAATGATTAAAAAAAATTGAATTATACAGGAAGTTGAGTGAAATTCTCTCTTTTCAGATTTTGAAAAATCAGAACTTATTGAAAAAATTATGTATAAAGACAAATTGTATGGATGTAAAAAATAGAAATCTACAATTAATCATTTTATTATAAACAGTACTAGAATTAAATGTAATATTAATAAGAAATCATTAATTTTATATATTTTCAAGCTGTCTTTTTGAAAGATGACTGATTCTGTAGCAGAAAGAACGAATAAGTATTAAATAAGAAACATTTATTATACAATAAATATATAAAAAATACAATAAGTGACATTTTAAATAACATATTTCTATCGTGTTATATTTATTTTTTAATTTCAAAATTAATATATTTTAGAAAGGTCAGTTGCAAATGTAGAAAACAGAATATATACAATAAAATGTATGATAAAAAATATGCCAGATGGTTACTGGTTCTCATTTTAATACTTAAATAAATAGTTCGAATAATGGAATTTATAGATATTTTCGATTAATTAAATATAATGGTATTTTATTTACTGGAAAATATTTTTCTCTACTTGAGACTATTTACTATTAATTAACTACAATCGATTTTGATGTATATAATTAACTAATCTTTTTTTAAATTGATTCAAAAGAAAGTATTTAAAAAAATATATGTTGAAATTGATTATATTAATAGAATTCGAATAAGATTTAAAAATTATTATAGAATAATATTTAAAAATCTGTACAAAGACATTTGACTTATTTGTAAGTATTTGAATTTTGTTTTCCTATTAAAATAATTATTTACGCCCCCGGGTGGGATCGAACCACCAACCTTTCGGTTAACAGCCGAACGCGCTAAACAATTGCGCCACGAAGGCTGATGTTAACCTTTCTAGTGTCCAAAAATTTTAATTTAATGCAAGAAATAAATTTATTCAAAAATAAAATTTTTTACTCGCCGTCAGCTGGAATCCAATCACAAATTTTTCGTTTAATAGTCGAACGTGGTAACTAATTGCGCCACGGAGACTTTTTTCCCTTCTATTTAAACAGTAATTAATTTTATTTTTAGAATATTGGATTAATTGTGAACAAATATGGTTTTACTTGTCTCTATGTATGATTGAACTACTATTCTTTCAGTTATAATCGAACGAACTAGCTATTTGAGTCACAGATGTTGATAGCGATCTTTGTTTTAACAGTATTTTCTAGTTTACTCTAAGGATAGGTGGTTAATTTTAAATAAAATTATTTCTTTTTCGCCCGCATGAGTTAGAACCGTCAAATTTTGATTAACAGCCAAATACGCTAAATAATTACGCCACAGAAGCTTTCAGTTTTTGATTAATTAGTTCATATTTAAAAATGTTACTAACAACTCTCTAAAATATATAATTAAATTAAAAAATGAAACTATGAGTATATAGAAAATGATACCCATAAGGTAATTTCATTCTTCAACTTGTTGCAAGTCACTTCCAACTTTATTACTTATTTATTATTTAAAAAAGTATATTTACGAAAATTTGTAAATAATTCACAATTTTTATTTGTCGATTTGAAGAAAATTGAAATAAAATAATGAAAGTAGGGGAAAGACAAGATACAGGATTCTTAAGATTAATGTTAATAATTATACTATTCAATAGAGAAATGGAATAAAAAATGGAATGGAATATATTTAAGTAAGGGAAATCAATTTGTTACATTTTATATGAAGAAATATTTGTATAATTTCATATTAAAAGTAAAATAGACATAAGTGTCAATGTACATATATATTAATTGTTGGATTTGATTTTCAAACATTTTCGTTTACACATTTTTAAATATTGTATTATCTATAGAATACAAAATGTTTTTAAAAGAAAAGATTTCATAGCGCCCCCGGGTGGGATCGAACCACCAACCTTTCGATTAACAGCCGAACGCGCTAGCCAATTGCGCCACGGAGGCTGATAGTAGATCACGTGGTATACAAAAAAATAATTTATATCCAAGCAACATTTGTATTTACAAATAAAATTGTTTTGTCGCCCCCGGGTGGGATCGAACCACCAACCTTACGGTTAACAGCCGAACGCGCTAACCAATTGCGCCACGGAGGCAGATGGTCGAGTTTTTACTACACAAAAAAATAATTTATACCCAAACAACAAATGTATTTTTAAAAGAAACCAATTGCGCCAATCACAGTTAAGGCTGAACGCGCAATTGCGTCACGGAAACTTATTTCGAATTATTTTGTGCACAAAAATTTTAATTTATTTGTAAACAAGAATTCATTGGAAACAAAATAATAACCCTCGCCCCCGGGTGGGATCGAACCACCAACCTTTCGGTTAACAGCCGAACGCGCTAACCAATTGCGCCACGGAGGCTGATGGCGAGTTGTAGGGTACACAAATAATTTAATTTATTTGTAAACAAGAATTCATTTGGAAACAAAACAATATCCTTCGCCTCCGGGTGGGATTGAACCACCAACCTTTCGGTTAACAGCCGAACGCGCTAGCCGATTGCGCCACGGAGGCTGGACACGTGATTAAGTTTCGTTATAATGATTTATTTCAAAATATAAGCAATGTGCATGTCTTAAGTCTAAAGTAAATACATTGATTTGACGCCCATTAAAATTATTCAAGACAAAACAATAAATTATCTCGTATTATTCTGAATAATATATCATTACAATTGTTTAGTTGTTTTTATTTAAGTATATACTGCTATTTATTGGTCAAAGTAATATGAAGAAACTTTGTCTGTCCTAATATTAATTTTGAAATATTGCAGTATCGATTTCATGTAATAAATTTTATTAAATATGAATATGTATTTAGAAAAACATTATTTTTATGAACTGTTTGTTCGAGTTTAGTTGTCTTGATACAAAATGAGGTATTTCTGTTAAATTTTTAACAATATTTGTAAACGTTATTTATCGCATACATTTCTTTTGATTGTTAATAAAGAAATATTTAAACTGAAATTAATGAAATAGAATAGATATTTTAAGTAGATTTTTTAACAGGGATTTAATTTCATTAAATCTATTAAAGAACATTTGTTATATATATATATATATATATATATATATATATATATATATATAATAAATTATATATATATATATATATATATATATATATATATCTTCAATATATATATATATATATATATATATATATATATATATATATATCTTCAATTTGGAATTTTAATTACAAAAATATAAAATGTACAACAAATACCAATGAAAAGTTCTTCTTTTCATAATAAATAGCATTCAAGTGAAATGATACAAAAGATCGAATGGAGTAAATTAAACGAAAGACAAAAATTCATTAATATTTGAAGAATTTTGTCGTGTCCAACGTGTAATTTTATTTGAATAATAGCTATTTATTTTCTTGAAGCTGGCTGTACGCTAAAATTAGATTAACAAATGGAAAAACAAACAGATTCGCGAAAATTCGACCGTTTATAGATTTGAAATATTTTTTATTTCAATATATTCTAGTTATTGTCTTTTTCAATTGATCTTTAAATTTAAATCAAAAAAGGAAAACAATTAAAAAATAAATTGCTGTTCTTTGTGGAAATCATTATTACCGGAAATCTGTTTAAAATAGAAATATCATTAATATTATTTTAATGTATAATTTTATCTCTAGGTTTAAAATTCACATAACATTTATTATATTATAAAAAAAAAAATAAGACAGTTTTGCATAAAAATATTTTGATACTTCAATTTTCGAGTTATAAGATTTCAATTTGTCTATTGATTTACATGGAATGTTTATTTCATGTTTTTATTTAATAAAAATGCAAGTTCGTCGATTGTCAATTTATCCTGATATAAATTAATGTAAATAAAGTTAATAATTATTAATCTTTTTTACTATTCTCTTGACTTTACTAATTTAATGTTTAATTTATAGTCCGAGTACATAAATTCCAGTTTTACTTATCTGTCAATATTAATATTACAAAATCAACAATTAATTGGAAATACTGACAGTATTGCATTGTAAATAATTAATTAAAATTGACATTTTTATGTTGTTAATTAATGTCGACCTTACGGCTATTTAAAAATATATATTTAAGATATATACGAACGTTATATATATATATATATATATATATATATATATATATATATATATATAGAGAGAGAGAGAGAGAGAGAGATAAAGAGAGAGAGAGGAAGAGACGTGTTTTTTCAGTTTATATTTTTTTGAATTCAATTTTCTTCGAATCTGCAAATTCATTAAATATTGTATTACACTTAGTTTATCATTTTTGGCTTGATTTCTCCAATTTTTTTCGAGTTTACCTGAGCTTGTTGAAAAAAATAATAACATTAACAGCAAATATGATTACGTTTAAAATTCTATTGTAGTTCTTTACTTTTATATATTTAGATTCAAAATTAAATACTTTAAATAATTTCTCTAATGTCGATAGCTTTGGTGTTAACGTTCTCTCTTTTATGTTTCATAATTTTAAGTTTTTCTGTTTATTCGTGTACTTGTATATGATCATACAAATGTGATGCCTAGATTTGTGTTTTATTAAAATGAAACATGTGTATAGGGTGGTGTATAGGAAAACGTGTATAGTTTCTTTTTTTTTAAATAAAACATAAATCTAGGCGCCAAATCTGGATGATCCTATATATTTGATTTTATTTTTATTATTCCTACTATTCGTGGAGTCTATTTTTTTTTGATAATTCAAATTAGCTCATTTTCTACATTTTTCTTCCCACTGTCTAATACAGAAAGTGATGTATTAATTTTGATTTAAAATCTCTTAGGTTTTTAATATACACACATACACACACACACACACACACACACATATATATATATATATATATATATATATATATATATATATATATATATATATATATATATATGTATATATATTTCTCATTTACTTAAAAAAATTGAAAAAAGACTATAGATCGAAGTAATTAAAAATTAGGTTGATTTGAGATAAATTATTATCAAAGATGGATCCTATATTTAGAAAATGGACAGAAAAATATTGAATATTATTCTGAAATGTTTTATAACTTGTAAACACAAGTTTATTTGTATAACGTAAACATGAAACTAGTTTTCTGTTGATGTAAACAAATTGTTTTATTTAATGAATAAAGTAATTCTCATGAGAATTTTTCCATTTGTTGAAAATGTATGTGGAATGAAATTCATTGCTGTTTAGTATATTTGTTTAAAATAATGAAATAAATCCGCTGTTAGAGGTAGATTCGTCTATAGTGAAATCGATTTTAATTTGTCTATTCCACCAAGGGCGAATGTATTAAACTAATTTATATTATATAAAATATATATCAATGCACAACTTGAAAACTTGTATGTAATAATTGTGAGACGTGAGCCTCCGTGGCGCAATGGTTAGCGCGTTCGGCTGTTAACCGAAAGGTTGGTGGTTCGACCCCACCCGGGGGCGTGTTGATTTTTTTCAGTTGTATAAAAACATTTTAAGATTAATTGTAAAATCATTTTTTTACCTTAAATAATATACTTAATAACATTATTTAGATTCAAAATGTTGTATATGTAGTAGTTATCCCAGTTATACAGACAAATATTTTTATCCATAATATTTAATAGTGAGTACTATATATTCTAAAAAAATAATTAAATGTGTGTTTGTAGTGTAGAAATTTATTTCAATAAATTACATTGCTGTTAAGTATCATAAATAATAGTGTCTAGAAATGTTTTCAAAGTTTTTTATTCATGTTGAAACATGTATTCCAATTTGAATTTAATTCTAATTATTTATAAAAAAGGATGGAGTTTTATGTCATAATCTTATTCATTTTTATTTTTAAAAGTTTTTATTTTTTTACAAATTAAAAAGTATATCATTTAACTTTTACATGTTTATCTGTAATAAATAGCGAATTTTATATCAATAAATTAATGATGCATTAATACTTGACATTAATAAATTTTTTGTATAACATCGAATGATAATAAAATCCGTTTCAATATTTACAAACATCAATAAATGTATTGACACGAAATGAATTAACTGTGAATAGAATATTTAAATAAAACAGATGTTTAAAATATTTGTAATAAAAGATGTTTTTATAAGTTGATAAATATTTTATGTATATGAAAATATGTTATATTAAAAAGTGTATTTAAATAATTATTTTAAAAAAATAACTCATGTGATCTCTGTGGTCATTATAAAGTTTTTATTTGAAGTGCAATAAAAAATGATTTTTTAAATTTATAAAAATTTAAAGTAAGCATTTCTAGATATAAACTTTAATTACAGATTTTAAATCTATAAAATTCAAATATTTAAAAAATAAAATAGTTGAAAATTAAATAAAAAGTAGTTATATTTTAAATGTTTTTAAGAGTGAAGTAAATAATGATAGAATTTAAAGTTCATCCTAGTGGTATGTACATAAATCTTTTTGATACGAAATATTGTTGTTAAGTTAGAATGTTTTAGGATGTACGAATATATAAATAATTTGTAAGAAACAGTATTTTTAAAAAATTAAAATATATAGTTTGGAAATAATAATAACAAAATTTGAGTAAACCATAAGTGGTTCATTTGTGTTAAAGTTTGTACTGGTTATTGAAGTTTTAATTAATCTCCATGTATATTTCGGCCATATTTAGTTTTTTCTATCCACTGCTGGATGGACGCTTTTCCTAAAACTTCATTTCGATCGATTTAGTACCTTTTATTTCCAATCTATTCCAACGAATTTTCATATACCTTTATCCCATCTATTTATAGGTATTTTCTTACGCCTTTTTATATCTCTAGGTTCCTAGTCAACAATTTTTTTTGTCTATCGGTTGTCCATTTCAAACTTCTCACTTTTGCATTTTATATATATAAATATATATATATATATATATATATATATATATATATATATATATATATATATATATATATATATATATATATATATATATATATATATATATATATATATATATAGTCAGTATATATATATATATATATATATATATATATAGCCAGTATGATGAAAAATAATTTCGTAGAGAATACTAATTTCTTTCTCCGTTTATAATATTTTTGATCCAGCTATCATAATGTAAAGTTAACCGGATTAATGGAGCAATCAAAACAAGTACACACGTATTTTGTATATATCAAATGTATAAGACACGTAATAAAAGCACTTTATCGGTACAGGTGATTTGAATACGTGTCTTCGTTGCGTAATAGAATGAATATCAACGGCGAGAATGTTGATTGAATTTTAATAGCCCGTTACAGACGATTTATTTGTACATGTGTAACACTTGAGTCCGATAAGATTCAATGTAACGAACGGAATAACATATTATATTGGGGATTTGGTAACACACATACATATGTGTGCGTACATGATAAATTATTAAAGATAGTCTGTGGTAATCGGAATAATATGGAATGTCTTTATCGTGGTCTTTTATTTGTCTGATGTGAATCATTTTTACACTGCTTACAGAAGAACGTAATTATTTCTAATGATTTGAGAATCGTTATTGTTATTTATTTGTTGTAAACTATTTGATCTGTGATATACAATACTCTTAATGTATTCGACTGAATTTAGTTCAGTGCAACGAAAATATTAATATATTTTATTTCAGTAAAGTGCAAAAATAATAAAATAAATGATTATGTGAAACGATAATAATATTTTTAATTTACTATAATGTACGTTAGGTAGATTTTATGAGTTAATTTCTCTTATTTCTATACAGATTTTTATTTTAATATGAAATCAATTATTTTTTAAAAAAAGAATAATAATATTTGTATGTTTTGAAAAATATGTTATTTATCTGATATTATGTATGTTCATTATATTACATAGAATTGTATATATATATATATATATATATATATATATATATATATATATATATATATATAACCATTAGTTCCTTTTTATTTACTACTAGATGAAGGTTTTTCTCAAAATTACAAAGCTTATCTTTTTCATTCTACTTGGACGAATTTTCTTATGTTACTAGGTATTTGGATCTCTTCTAGAACCATTTTATCATTTTTTATGTTTATAGATCTCTTTCTGTGCTTTTGGATTTTTTCAGGGTCTATGGATCTCTTGTTTCTTAGTTAATAATTTTTGCCGTTCATCAGCAATCTTTTTTTTTATTATATAATTCGGCATTTTCCTTGAAAACTTTTTTATTTTTACTATGACATTCGTATTTTTTTTACCTTTTTTTTTCGTCTGATATATATATATATATATATATATATATATATATATATATATAATCTATTTCCTTTTGTCTCTCTACACACACACACACACATATATATATATATATATATATATATATATATATATATATATATATATATATATATATATATATATATATATATGTAACATTGTAGTAAAAATAATATAAGTTATTTTGTTAATTTTATGTTTTAAAATATTAATATAAAAGTTTATATAAAAATTATCTCTAAAAAATTCATTGAAAGAGATGAAATTCTCTTTATTCAAGATTATTTTATATTATATTTTAAAGTGTAGTATTTGGATTGAATTTCAAGTAATTATTTTATTAATAATAAATTATTTAATTTTCTTTAAATTTTTATTACACGAGGGTCGTTTGATAAGTATGGTAAAAAGTAAGAAAACCTAAATTGAAAAATTAATTAAATTAAATAATAAATAAATTTACCATACTTATCAAACGACCCTCATATACTATGAATTATTTTATAAATATATAGAGTAATTGAAATTGATTTTGTATTTTACTTTTCTCTTAATTGAAATTACATTTTTTTATTCTTTACTAATAATCAGTAAGTAGAGTTTATAATATAATACAAACATATTTGCACACACACGTGTATGTGTATACATCTCTCTCTCTCTCTCTCTCTATATATATATATGTATATTTATATATATATTCTATACATATTTATGATATTAACATTCGAAACACTAATCTATATATGTATTCATATATCTTCAAGAATGAAATACATTGGAAGAAACCCCACATATAAAAAGCAAGCAAAAATAATTATTTCAGTACCGTATATTAAATCAAACGACATCTTATTATAATAAAAATACTTGTTATTGTTGTGTAATACAAATAACAGGTTAATTTGACGGTTTCGAACCCACAATTCGTTCATGTTACCTAACCGAGAGGTGTGGTCATCTGGAAATATCCATTTACGTTATAATTTTTTTCTCTATAATGTAGACATCTAGAACAGCGGGCATTCTCTCATATCTGAATAGATCGAATTTAGCGGGTATACGTTTTAATTCTTTTATATGTTTTTTTTGTGTCATTCCGTTTTGCCGGCAGACATTCCATGACCCTGTTTTATCGATGCGTGTGGCATATTGATCGATATGACAATTTTGTTGTAGTATTTTTTGTTTCATGTATTTTAATGTGTTTGATGTAGGGCTTATAAACAATACACTACAAAATGTCTCACTATTTGATACACATACACAAGTAAATACATGTGCATATGTGTGAATGCGTGTACACCTGGGTCTGTTTTTATGCGGTAGATACGTTCCGCAGAAAACCGCATTAAAAAAAATCTCACAAAAAAAGATTTAACTTACATTGAAAAATTAGGGATACGTTTCGTAATTTTCGAAAACCGCGTAAAACCAAAGCTACAAAATGAAATTACTCTAAAATTCGCAATAAAAAATCCGGAAATAAAGAATGCTTAAAAAAAATTCAAATATCTGCAGAAAATTGATACAAAACAAAACTTTTTTATTTTATTTTTTAATCAACTATTTAATTTTATTCAAAGCAATATGTACATATGTGTAATTTATTTTAGAATTTTTCATACATATTTTAATCATCATCGCAATAATAGCTGCACTGTTTAGAATAAAAAAATGAAAAGAAAAAAGAAACTAAATAGCTGCACTGTTTTCAAGACATGTAGGCCAAACCTTTTTCCAACATGCATTTAAAAAGTGTGGTTTTATTTGAGTAATAGCAAAAACAACATGATTTATAAAGTCAAAGATAGAACATTTTTTCCAAGCGTCAGTTACTGTTATTGACTCATTTTCTAGTTTATCCAATATAAATTGAAAAGTGCGTTTAACGTAATATTGTTAAAAGTTGCAATTATGCCTTGATCTGATAGCTGAATAATGCTTGTTGTATTGGATGGAAAAAACATCATGTTCACATTTGGATGTTTTAAACATGGATGACCTGGTGCGTTGTCAACAAAAAAATTGTTAGCTTCTTCATCTACCGATGCAATCGAGTCCGTAATATTCACCTTATCCAATGCATTCCTTTTTAAAAACCCGATTAACCACCCTTTGCTAGCCGAAAATTCCTTATCAGTTTGAGAAGTGGAAGTAAATGGCTCTGATTCCTTCATTTGTTCATAAAACCGAAGAGCTTTTCGTTGAATTAAATAATCGCTTAAAGAAATTTTTAAAAAAATTCGTATAAAAAGATATTAAGAAGAAATATGAATCGCATAACTTTAAAATCGCATTAAAATAATCCGCACAAAAACAGACCCAGTTGTATTTTTTTGCTAAAGTGTTTGTTATATTTCTGATTTCCTCCAAAACAATAATTTATTTTGTCCATCAATGATCTTATATTATTGTTAACTGATCGACCTATTTCCATTTAAAACTATCCACTTTTTTTATAAGGTTCAAAGCTTTATTTTTTTTCAAATACAATTATTTCTCTACTTATCTTTATATGTTATTTCTAACATGCATCTTCATTGTCTCGAGTCTAAATTATTTGGAAATTTTAAATCCATATTTTAGTATTATAAGCAGGAAAAGGTAAAATGTGTTAACAATGATTTTTTCTTCAAATGTAAAGGAATATACAATTTTATTTTATTTTCTTTATTTAATTCATCTGTAAATATTTTTTTTTTATGTCAGTGAGATGCCCTAAATATACATAGTTTATAATTAATTCAATTTCTATTACTTTTAATTCGATTTTTACTTATATTACTTATATTAAAAATTACTTATATTTATTTACTACATTATTTTTGTCATGTGATTTATCGTAAGACCAATTCTTTTATTTACTTTGTCTAATTTTATATATATATATATATATATATATATATATATATATATATATATATATATATATATATATATATATATATATATATATATATATATATATATATATATATATATATATTTTATGATTTATAAAATTATTAAATTAAATATTCTAAATACGATTCATATATATATATATATATATATATATATAATATGCATATATACATATATATACACACACACACCCTTCCGCTTTTTTTTTTTTGTGTACATACGAAATTCAAAAAGACAAAAGGCGGAAGGGAGATATATATATATATATATATATATATATATATATATATATATATTAAATTGGTATTAATTTTAATTATAGTAATATTATGAGAAATACTTATGATAATTGTGTTAAATAATGATAATAATTAAATCATTATATAATGAAAAATTATGGTAATTTCCCATCATTGTTTTGTTGACATATAGCATCATTTATTATATCAACAGCTGAATTGTTTTTAATGCCACTAAAACGTTTTTATCTAAATTAATTTATGAAAATATTAAATAGTCGATTGCCTATTCTGGTTAGTTTAAAAAGTCAATATTTACGGTTATTAAACCATCAATATAATTATTTTCTTATCAACACTGACTTACAAAAATATTTAAGAATTAATTATATTATTTAATGGCTTTTTATGATAATAACTAAGTTACAAACTAATTCATTTTATGTGAAACAAAACCAAACTTTTATTTCCGACATTACTATAATAATAAATCATTTGATAATTATATAATTATTATAAGAAAATAAATAATGAAATTGAATGTTTTATAAGAAAATAAATCAGATTTCTTCACAGCAACAAATTAAACTATTTGTTTTAAAAAGTTTCTTCTGATTGCAAATAAAATTAGTTCTTCACAGTTTTATGAAATATTCTAAATAAAAAAAGATGCTATTAAAGTAATCGATTGTTACTTCACTGTTTATTGCTTCAGAATTACTTTTTATTGATGTTGAATTTATATTATATACGTGAATAGTCAAGAGTTTCTCATTAAAGAATAATATTCGAATTTCCTTTCAAATAATACATTTATCTATAAAAGATAACTTTTAAATTGATTTTATATATATATATATATATATATATATATATATATATATATATATATATATATATATAATATGTTTGTTTACATAATTGTATATAATGTTATAAGCACGTTTTCAAAAGAATAAAATAAATTTTAATGTAAAATAAAGAAAACTCATTAAAATATAAAGTTTGCTTAGATTAAGAAGAAGTAAATATCGATAAACACGTCGACTAACTACTAGTCAGTAAACTAAGATAAACAAGATTATAAATAAATATAATAAGTTGTGTAATGTTTACCTAAAATTCAAGGTTATGTATGCAAATGTGCTTATTAGCATCTCATGAAACAATACATGATGGTGATTGTTTACAGATATGTATTTTTGAAGCTGTGATTTATATCTGATAAATAATAATATAAATATTTTATATAAAATAATATAAAAAATAGAGGTATTATAATGTTGAAATTATAAATATTAAATTATAATAAAACAAATCAGTATTGCAAAAGTAAAGAAACTGTATATGAATATTAATTACATATCAATAAACATTTTAAGATATTATTATTAATTTTGATGGTATGGTAGAAGATATATTGTTTGAATAAATTATTTAATAAATATAAGACAGAATTTAATGAAATTTATAATAAGGTTTATCATTTTTGTTATTATTCTATCAATTATATTTTATATTAAATTCAATTTAGTAATATTTTTATTAGTAGAAGAAATTCCAGTTTATAACATCATTCATTTGAAACTTTGGATAAATTATTTTTATAGAAATAAATCACAAAATATAACATTTTTTAGAAGTGTTCAATAATCATATTCACTTTGTTTAATGATGTGTATTTAGACAGTCATACCAACACCATTGAAGTATTTAATTATACGTATGTAGTACTTAGATGACGACAAAATAGCCATTAAAATAGGATTCAGGATAAATGAATATTAAAAATGATTGTTGAACAATTCTAAACAATATTGCAATATTTAGCTTGAGTGATTTATTTGTGTTTATGTAAATCTATTGAAGCAATAAATACGACCTGAATGATTATTATCAATTTTTTTTCTAAATCTGTATTAATTTATTTCTTTTGAAATATATTGAACATACTTTGACTGTTACATTTTTTATGAATACAAATGTTCAGTTTCTTTAAGATTTTATAGTAATTTTATTAGAAAATTATGTCAATTTAGTATATAAATCATATATCCTTGCAAAAATGGAAAAAGTTCATATATTTTAGAATAATTTTAATTGTAGATTTAAATAATTATAATATAACAAAAAATGATTTATTTATAGTTTTAATAACGTTTGTTATTTATTTAATATCAATTTACTATTCAGATTACAAAACCTTATGTTTAATAATAAATGTGTGTAATAATGAGAAAAGTGTTTTTAAATTTTAATAACTTTTTTTATTTTATTATTTAATTCTCTCTCTCTCTCTCTCTCTCTATATATATATATATATAAACTCAAATAAAATGGAGGCAGATAAAAAAAATCCGTATTTTAATTAAATACAGACAATAAAGTAAGTAATTAAAGAACTTTATGAAGTCATAACAATAATGATATGGGAAATAGAAATAAAATGAGATTTATTAAAAAATATAAATATTTATTTGAAATAAATATAATCGTAATTAAGTCCAATTGTATAGATAAGTACAAAACAATGGTTAAGTAAAATTATAAAAGAGCAAATAAAATAATCATAAATAAAAAATTAAATTGATAAAAATATGAATTTATTTGTAACACTTTTATTACATTTGTTGAGTATGAAGAGGCATTTGATAAAATAGATAAAGGTAAATTATGGCCAATAGTGGAAAATCAAGGATACTTAAAGAATCTTATAGAGGTAATTATATATATATATATCACAACATGTTTTTTCTATTAAAATAGCATACTTCTATAAATTTATAGCAATATTAATTATATATTAAATTTCTTCAATGAAATTTTACACTGCGATTTTTTCATCTTGCAGAATAATTATTTTTCACATAAATGACAAGTATTCTCTTCGATACAGCAAATAGGAAATCGTAAAAATAAAATATCCGTGCATGTGCATATTTTATTATTCATGTATATAAGAATATTTGCATATGATTTCCATTCACGTTTGAGATCTGAAGATGTACGTTTACGCGAAATATATATGCCACGGACGGTTATTCGTCTCTGACATTTCACAAACATGCGATAAAATTGTACGTTTATAAATTAATACCTACGTAATTACTATAACGTATTTACTATCCGTGTAGGTGTATCAACATGTGACGTTTTCATGTCAAACAATTCGTTCGGCGGTCAAATTTCGTTAACGCATGAGCCTACATTTTTCATTGTTTATTTTCTGTTGTGAAACGTCTTTTTAGTACGTGCATCACTAATGACATATTATTATTATTATTAATGAAAACGAATACGTTATTTAAGAGAAAACGATGTTTACAATATGTAATGTACATTACACGAAATTTGTTTATATTAATGCCTTTTGAAAAACGAATTAATATAATTTCTCCTCTTAATGTGCACTCATTAAATAAGATATAATTAAAAATCACTTTGCTTATCCTCACATAGAAATTTTTTGATGTATTTATTCTACACATTGAATACTTTAAATAAATTCTATTAATTACCATACAAACAGAGATCCAATTGGATGATTTTAATAAATCTGTTTGTTTTATTCAAGAAATATTATATGCATTAAAAATAATTTTTCAATCAAATATGAAATAAATTATTATCAAGTATTGGTTTTTGTTGATTACATGATTTGATAATAAAAATAAATAAAGGTTTTAGCTGAGTTAATTATCATATTTACAAAAAAAGTAGCATTTACAAAATTCATATGAACTTATTAAAAAAATAATAATGATGTAAGAAAATTATAGGTGATTAACTATCTTTCTATTTATTTTTATTTCTCCAAATTTCCACCATAGTGCATTAAACAATTCCAATGTTCTTGTAAATATTTTTAGTGGTACCGTATTAATCTATTTTAATTCTTTAATAATTTTAAATATTCCTGTTTTTTAAATATTGTGTACTTGTACTGAAGATGTAACATTTTTATAAATATTTTTTAAAAGTTCAGCATATGTATGTTTCCTGAATTTGGTGATTTTTAAAATTATTTAATAGACTGAAACGAATGTTTTTTAATATCCTACAAATCTGAGAGAAAGTGATATATATATAATTTTTTTATCCATATCAATAATATGTATGCTTTTCAAAAAGTAATTATGTTCAATTCATTCTAATATTATAGAAATTTTAATGATTCAAAAACTACTCTTTTGTTCAAAAAAGAGAAATCTATTTCTCTCTTTCTCTCTCTCTCTCTCTATATATATATATATTGTGGAAAATATTTCCATACATGGTTTCTATTAAATGTTATGTAAAAAAACGTTTTAATCGAATGGTTTGTTAAATGAAACATTTGAGGTTTTTCTGATGATTACATTTCAAGAATGCCAGTAACCAAAGCTATTATTGAGTGAAGTCAGTGTAAAGAACCAAACTAATATAATTATATATTTTGCATATACGTATGTATAATACTGTAATCAACATTTAAAATCGAATTAAATTTCAATATCGCACGTACGGCTTCATGAAAATGAAAGCTTTCTATTTGATATTTATGGTGTGAGAACAGCATAACATTCTTTTTTCTACTCTTTGTAATAATGTTCTCTGATCGAATGCATTATTGATCAAACTGCATACTTGACTTCACTTTCACTTGAGATATTTATTTATTATTACACTTCATTGATGGTACGATTTCAGTTTTGACTATTTGATCGTTGGTAATAGCAAGAAGATACATTTATAAGGAATGTCAGCATCGAAAGCGAAATTTTCGAATGTAAATAAATTAGATTTTTTTTATTACATGTTCTCGTTACTAAGACGTATTAGAAAGGTTTATTACACTTTTACTTATTTTATTGAAACATATGGTAAGGTCCGTACAGAATACGTAAAATAACATCATTATGATGACCAGTGTTAAATTATGGGAAGTGACATTTCTAGAGAAAATACTGTCATTAAATTCTCACACGCTATCTGCTGATTACATGTGTTCTTACACGCTAAATACTTATTACAGAGATTTATCCTATTATATATATATATATATATATATGTGTGTGTGTGTGTGTGTGTGTGTGTATGTATGTGTGTGCAGATTAAAAAACCATAAAAATAAGATAAAATACAATCAAAACCAGAAAAGACTATTAAACGAATGAAATTCTAAACAATTTAAATTCATATTTATAAATTGCTTTTGTAGATAAATATTTTTTATGTCTATTTCGAAGAAGAATTTTAAGTATTATTTTATTGGTAATGGTATTCTAATACTATAAAAAATAAGATACGTTGGAAAAACCTGACGCGACATAATTGTATCAAAGAATATAGAAATCTTGTTTGTGTTTTATTTGTAATCATATTTAATGATCTTTTTCTAAATGCTATTATATCACTTGATAAAAAAGTCAACGCTAGTCTACCATTAAGAAACAATTCAAGAATATCGTATAATGTTACGAAATGTTCAAGTTTCAATAAATAGTGTAATTGTTTATGAAAGATTTTAATTCTTTCAAATACAATATATATTTTGATATTTTTACTTGATTTCTTTATTTTGTTATTTACTTTTTTGTAAATATTTTCATTTTAAGAAATTAAAATGTCAGATACTCATATTGTTCTGCTTAGTTCTAACTGTTCATTATTAAATGTATATTTACGAAAATTTGTAAACAATTCACAAACTATAAATAATATTAATTTTATTGAATTGAATTTTTTTATTGTTGAATTGAAGAAAATTAAAATAAAATAATGAAAGAAGGGAAAATACAAGATACAAGATTCTTAAGATTAATGTTGATAATTATACTATTCAATAGAGAAATGAAATAAAAAATAGAATAGAACATATTTAAGTAAGGGAAATCAATTTGTTACATTTTATATGAAGAAATATTTGTATAATTTCATATTAAAAGTAAAATAGACATAAGTGTCAATGTATGTTAATTGTTGGATTTGATTTTCAAACATTTTCGTTTACACATTTTTAAATATTGTATTATCTATAGAATACAAAATGTTTTTAAAAGAAAAGATTTCATAGCGCCCCCGGGTGGGATCGAACCACCAACCTTTCGGTTAACAGCCGAACGCGCTAACCAATTGCGCCACGGAGGCTGATAGTGAATCACGTGGTACACAAAAAATTAATTTATATCCAAGCAAGATTTGTATTTACAAATACAAATAAAATTGTTTTCTCGCCCCGGGTGGGATTTTCGCCCCGAATGGAATCGAAGCACCAATCTTTCAATTAATATAGCCGAACGCGCTAACCAATTGCGCCACGGAGGCTGACGGTGAGTCATATAGTACATAAAAAAATAATTTATATCCAAGCAACAAATGTATTTACAAATAAAATTGTTTTCTCGCCCCCGGGTGGGATCGAACCACCAACCTTTCGGTTAACAGCCGAACGCGCTAGCCAATTGCGCCACGGAGGCTGATAGTGAGTCATATAGTACATAAAAAAATAATTTATATCCAAGCAACAAATGTATTTACAAATAAAATTGTTTTCTCGCCCCCGGGTGGGATCGAACCACCAACCTTTCGGTTAACAGCCGAACGCGCTAACCAATTGCGCCACGAAGGCAGATGGTAGAGTTTCTAGTATACAAAAAATTAATTTATACCCAAACAACAAATGTATTTTTAAAAAGAGAGTTTTTTTCGCCCCCGAATGGAATCGAAGCACCAATCTTTCAATTAATATAGCCGAACGCGCTAACCAATTGCGCCACGGAGGCTGACGGTGTAGTCTTTAGTACACATAAAAAATAATTTAGACGTAAACAACAAATGTATTTATAAAAAATATGATTCTTTCGCCCCCGGGTGGGATTGAACCACCAACCTTTCGGTTAACAGCCGAACGCGCTAGCCAATTGCGCCACGGAGGCTGATAGTAAACTGCTTTATGCTAAAAAAAAATATTTACTTATAAACAGTGAATTCATCTAAAGAGAAAATTATTTTCGATTTCAGGAAGGATAGAACTATCAATAATTTCGGTTAACAGCCAAATGCGTTAACCAATTGCTTTACTGTGCTGATATTTTAAGTTCTTCATGTACGAATTTTGATTTATTTTGAAAATATTTTTTTAACCCATTAGCTCCTGCTGTACTAAATTTATAAATTTATTTATTTTGTATATATATATATATATATATATATATATATATATATAAGATTTAATTTTTTTTCATATAATAAAAAATAAACGCTTTGACTATAAAACACTTAAAATATTGTAAAATGTATGCTGTGTATGGTCGGGCTAAAACAATAGTCGGAGTGGAGCTCTTATGTAAATAATTTTCACATTATATAAAATTTATTATCGAATTTATGAATTACAAAAAAATATAATATTTCTGTCATATATAAATAATTAGATGGTTGATAAGTATTTATAAAGTAAAAGTTCCAACAATGAGAATTACTAAAGTCATTTTCAAATCATTATTACGAAATAAAAATCGACTGCCTAAAGGCTTTAATTTATAGTCAACAAAGTTGCTGACAGTACATGGTGTGCGATTTTTTTGAATGCCTGTAGGCACCGATAATATTCGAAGAGTTAAAGTTGGTTTTAATTTTAAATAATATCATTAAATATAAATTTACTAAAACTATTTATTTTTTATAGTATTTATATATAAACATTGTTTTTTTTTACAAAAAGGTAATTTCTAATGGAAAAAAATTATCAGAAAATATTAATTTTATTAATAATACTATTTGTAAATTTAAGAATTTTAATTTTGACACCTTTTATTATTGTAAGAAAATAGAGAGTATAATCCCTGTCGAAAGTTCTATCAAACTTAAAAAAACACTTTATATATATATATATATATATATATATATATATATATATACGTGAGTCGTTTGATAAGTATGGTAAATTTATTTGTTTAATTTAATTAATTAATTAATTTAATTAAACTTTTCAATTTAGTTTTTCTTAATATTTTACCATACTTATCAAACGACCCTCTTATATATACATGTCTTTGTGAATGTATATATATTGAGATATGATAAAGTTGTTTTTTAGGTTAGATAGAATTTTCGATAGGGATTTAATTTAAATTTTTATCTCTCTTAAAAAACATTATATATATTAGGTTGGCAAATATCTCCCTTCCGCCTTCTGGTCTTTTGAATTTCGCAGCTATGTACAAAAAAAAAAAAAAGCGGAAGGGAGATACTTGCCAACATAATATATATACATATATATATATATATATATATATATATATATATATATATATGTGTGTGTATGTGTGTGTGTGTGTATGTGTGTGTGTGTGTATGTGTGTGTGTGTGTATGTGTGTGTATGTGTGTGTGCGTGAGTGTATGTATGTATGTATGAGTGAACGTCTGATCCAATAAAAATATATACGATTGACCTTAATACAAATTCACAATTTAAAAGTAACATTGTTTGTTTCACAAAACTTGAAAAACTAATAAGGAAAAAAATACGACCCAATTACTTCGTTTATTGCATTTATTTCACGTTCATTCGCGAATAACAGTATCACTGAGTCTTGTTAGAGCATTACAAACCCACATAAATATATCAAATTCGTTAAATAATTCGACTGTCATCTCATGGTCTGTTTAATTCGCGGTTAATAAATCTCAAATAAGATATAAATATTTACATAGACATATAAAACGAGTCTTGTATGCATTTTCAATCCAATTTCTAGTCGATGATAATTGAAGATTTAATAAGTGAAATTTTAATGACTGCCGGGCTTGAAAATTAACTGGATCATTAATAAAGACGCGTCATGTTGGTAAGCGACTAGTGAGAGCGTCTTATAAACCAGAAACAGACCTGTTTGTCGAATAGAAAAAGATTCAGAAGAATTGAATTTGAATAGATTGAAGATCGTTGGATATACCGTATATAAAACTGACCTTAATTTTCTCTACTGGCTATTGACATAGTTTATTAGTTACTTTTCGTTAATGAATATTTTTTAATTATACACACATAAAGTTTCATAGATCGGTGTCTGTTATTTTTTCTCTTGAACGTTAAAATGTATGCTTATACTAGATTTTGATTTGTGAAATGGAAAGCATTTTTTTGATGGATCGTTTTCGATTTTATGTAGGATAATTTATAACAATTCTGTTAAAATGAAAGTAATGATTTATAATGCTTTTTTATTAAGACATCATAATTTGTAAATTTATTTGAGTATAATAAATTTACTTATTATTAAAAACTATATTTGATATAAATTTATATATATATATATATATATATATATATATATAATATGTAAATAAAACTTAATAAACGTTATTAAAATTTTTTGAAAAGTCTTGTAAAGTAGCTAAATGTAAGGCAAATAATTTATAAGTAATAATTGATTGAACAAAAGTAAGAATTACGCTAAAGGGTGAAAATAAGAATTATATTTCAAATATATTTGAAATTTTTGAATTGCATATATAGGTTCATCCAAATGTGACGCCTAGATTTGTGTTTTATAAAAAAGAATTAAAAGAAACTATACACATGTTTCCCTATACACATGTTTCTTTTTAATAAAATACAAACTGGTACTATATTATGTTTTATCTTAAATATTTTTTAATTAAATACAAAATAATAGATTTCAACAGTTGATTCTTATTATTAACCAAATGTGTATGAGGCGTAGAAACGTGTTTTTTATATATATATATTTTTAATTTAAGTATAATTTAATATCATAGTGGTTAAAATCAAAATACATTACTATTTTTTTTAAAAAAATAATATGTATTTTAAATAACACTGGTTATTAATATGTTTATCAATTTTTAAAATATTGTCATTATATATACTTGTTTGTGCAGCTAACTTAATTAATGAACGATATTTACATTTCTATTATTAAAATATTTTTTAAGTTAAAATTATTTTCCATTTGAAATATTACACTAACGAAATGTAATGATCAATGATCTAATTAAACCATTAATCATGTGGTTAATAGCTGAGTGCAATAACCAATTACGTTACGAAGGTTGACGATGAACTATCTTGAGTGTAAAAATTTCAATTATGTGTAGATAATGAATTTAATTCAAAATAAAATAATTTCCTTAGAGACCGAATGGGCTCGAGTCACCAACCTTTCTGTTAAGAACCGAACACGCTAACCAACTGCGTCACGGAGGAACATGGTAAACTATCTAGTACACAAAAAATCAACTCACATGAAAACAACAAAGGAATTTATAACTAAAATTTTCGCCCCCGGGTGGGATCGAACCACCAACCTTTCGGTTAACAGCCGAACGCGCTAGCCAATTGCGCCACGGAGGCTGATAGTGAATCACGTGGTACACAAAAAAAAATAATTTATATCCAAGCAAGATTTGTATTTACAAATAAAATTGTTTTCTCGCCCCCGGGTGGGATCGAACCACCAACCTTTCGGTTAACAGCCGAACGCGCTAACCAATTGCGCCACGGAGGCTGATGGCGATTTGTAGAGTACACAAAAAATTAATTTATTTGTAAACAAGAATTCATTTGGAAACAAAATAATATCCTTCGCCCCCGGGTGGGATCGAACCACCAACCTTTCGGTTAACAGCCGAACGCGCTAACCAATTGCGCCACGGAGGCAGATGGTGGAGTCTCTAGTACGCAAAAAATTAATTTATGCCCAAACAACAAACGTATTTTTAAAAAGAACGTTTTTTTCACCTCCGGATGAAATCGAATCACCAATATTTCAATTAACAGCCGAATGCGCTAATCAATTGCACCATGGAAGCTTATTTCGAATTACTTTGTGTACAAGAATTTAAATTTATTTGCAAGAAAGAATTTATTCAGAAATAAAATTACATTCTTCGCCCCCGGGTGGAATCGAACCACCAACCTCTCGGTTAACAGCCGAACGCGCTAACCAATGGTGCCACGGGGGCTAATGTTAATGACAAATTTTAGGTTCGATTTTTTTATTTTATATTAAAACTTATAATCATTCATCACCGAAAATATTTTTCTGCCTATAGATGATTTTAAATCACTTTTTTTTGTTTAACACCAAACGTGTTATTCAGTTAATCTATGTAGGTTACTGTGTAGTGTTTATTATCTATAAAATTCAAAATTACAGAAATTGTATATTTATTAAAATTTCTTTTACAAACTATGCCGAAAAAATATCAATTATTTACTTATATATAGATATGATAGATGATTGAATCTTTAACGTTAACATTTAGTTGTTAACCTCACAGTGTTTTTGAAGTTGTTTATTTTTTGGAGTGTTTCGTTTTAAATAATAAAGTGAACAATATTAAATTATTGAATACTTTATAATATCTTGTCGTGCTGAGGATGATAATTCATTTGTGTGAAAGTTTATTTGCCATAATTTCAAAACAAATCTAAAAAAATTATATTAAAAATATATTATGCAAAAGGTGTTTAGTATAATCATTGATCTTTTTTATCGCATTGTTTGAAAATAATAGTATCTTGTATTATATACCACTATTGTTAAATAAATAATAAAATTATAAATACACTAAAAATAATTTTATTAGTACTGGATGTATATATAATAAAACTAATAACAAATGGATGAATAAAATCAAATTGTAAATTATAAATAAACTCTAATACGTAATGTATATTTTCAAATATTTATCAAAATACTTTTTCTATTTATAACCGTTAATATTTTATATAAATAAATTTACTTTAATGTAAGATTATAAGGAAGTGTAACAGAATCATAAACTAAATCAAAGTTAATAAAAAAATGCATTTAGATTTTTTTGTTGAAATTCATCACCGAAACGTCATCTTATCTGATCATAATATGCTTAAGAAATATTCAACAAGGAACTCTGTATTTCTTATTTAATAATTTACATAACGCATATTGTAGTGTTTACACTGTAATTTCATGCGGTATTAAATTGATCAGATAAAGTTGGAAATTAACGTTAACTGTACAAAAGTACACACAAGTGAATAACACAAGATCAGTGCAGTGTTCTGTGTAAAAACGAGTGTAGATTATTTAATTCTATTTTAGTAAGGTTATTTTTGAAATGGTATTAAAATTTTCACTAAATAAAACAGTTGGTGATTGTATTGGCATTTGTTAGGACATGTACGTATTTTATATTTTTTTGTAATTTTTTGTCTTATTTTTAATTGTATATCAATATAAATAGTTCCCAATTACACAACTACTTATAGCAGTGGTATTCAAACAACAAACTGAGTAAAAAAATGTAGATCGTCGAAATTATTAGAAAAGTGAAAGTGATTTTGAATTTTTTTTATAAAATTTTGTATTAATTTCATATTTTCATACTTCTATTGGGAATAAAATATTTACCACATCCCTTCTATAATTTTCTGTATTAATTTTAAATTTGTAATCATGGTTATTTATGAACAACGGAGTGATTTTTAATTTTTAGGCAGAAATTAAAAAATATTCATCGATTTTTATCTACGAATGATAAAAATTATCTAATGCAAAAAAATCACTGTTTATTAATCGAAAAACGACATTGTAGAGTTGTCTGGTTTTATAATTTTATATTTTTAAACAGCCCTCAATTAGACTTGAGTTCTATATGCTTTTTGTAACTTTGAATTAATCGTTTTATTTTTTTTGAAAATATATTTAAAAATAAAAAAGGAAAGTGAAATTACAAATTTACAATATTTAGAATATATACTTATTTAGATTCATCTTTCATTGTAAAAATGATATTATTTTTCATATTATATTTCTCTTTGTCTATAGAATCATATACACACACACATATAAGCTCTCGTTCTCTCTCTCTCTCTCACACACACACACACATATATATATATATATATATATATATATATATATATATGTGTAAAACAGTCATTTATTAATTTTTATAATCTAATTAATAATAATATTTTTCCAGACACATCAATTATCGGAAGTGTTAGAAGTTAATGTCAAAATAGTAAGTGAATTTTTAATATTATTTTTTTTATATGAATTATACTTTATTGTAATTCATATTAATGATTATATGCATACTGGTATTATTTATTTAAAATGAATATTTTTAAAGATATATGATTAATGCGTATATATATATATATATATATATATATATATATATATATATATATAAGTGTGTATGTGTGAACGTGTGTAATATATGTATATGTATATTTGTTTAAATATATTGTTAAACATTAAAAAAAAATATTTAAAAAATGAATCTATGATATGATGTATTGTTACGTTGATTATTTAACAGTGTTGTTAATATTTTTTTTTTTTAAATTATTTAAAGTACTGGATAAAACAAAATAACGCCCCCGGGTGGGCTCGAACCACCAACCTTTCGGTTAACAGCCGAACGCGCTAGCCAATTGCGCCACGGAGGCTTGTAAACAGTTTGTCAATCAATATATAAATAGTCAATAATGTTATCATTTTAATGTTTCAAAGAAAAATGTAATTTAATAATTTCCTATATATACGATATATACGTTTAATCTATATGTTGGCTTATCAGAATTGTGCATCTATATACATACTCGTATATTACTTTCATATCTAAATCAGAATAATATAATTTATGAATAAATGTTTTCTACATAAATATTGTTGATAATAACATTAAAATTATCTTAATAATATAAATTCATATTAGTCTTCAAATTATATAAGATGAAGAAAAAAGATAATATAAATTAATTAAAGAGTATCTAACAAATATATACAATACAATAGCTGAAGCAGGCGACAAAGACTATTAATGACAATTATATTATTATTATATTAATTATATTGATGAACATTAATTCCCTTATTTAATTAAAAAAAATATTTACAAGGATATCAAAATTATTACTCGATTAAAATCTAACAGAAGTATATACGTATAATAAGTGGATTCCGGTGTTAATAATTTGCGATCTTGTGTCAATAAAAATCTATCTACGCACTTAACTCATTAAATATATGTTCTTTTTGTTTGTTATTTTATTTTTATCTTGTATCCGTATTTACATAATAATTATAATATATATATATATATATATATATATATATATATATATATATATATATATATATATATATATATATATATTATAAAAAATATTCGTTCATTTCAAAGTAGTGGTACACATTTTCATTAGATTATCATATTTATAATATATTTGAAATAAAATCAGTAACGTTTTTAGTAAAACGAATTAAAAATATTTTTTTCCTTTAGTAACAGCAATTAAGTAGTATTAATTTTCTCTAGTATTTTTAAATTCTATTCATCTTAATATATTTATTTGTTCTTCTCGAAAACTAATCATTAAAACAAGTAGAACTTTTAGTATAATATTATTACACACTACTGTTTAAACAAAATAGTTATTTGCAAAAAATTAACATATTTTGTATTTTGTACTCTTCTTGCTTGTTTCTTATTTGTTTTCTTATAATCAAAAATAATATTTCTTTTTTCAATCTTGTTAATCCAATTTTCTATTTATTTATTTATTATTATTATTATTATAATTAAGAAAGATTAGTAGTATGAATATTTTTACCTTATTACTTGTTATAGTTTAATTTTTTTAATTATGAAATCTTAAGATTACTTGTGTTAATATATCTTAAGTTACAACTATTGTTTTAGGTAGTGTTATATGAAATGTCGGATTTTTATATTATTTCCCATATAATAATCCGACATTTCATATAACATAACCTAATAATTTAGTGTTTAGATTTATCTTTAGGTAGTTTCTAATACTTATATATTGGAAAGTTATCTTAGAATGATTCTAGAAATCTATACTATTTCTAATGCGAAATATAATAAGATAAGTGACCCTAAGGTATTCCAAAATAAAAGCGTTAACCATGATAGAATCATAGGAATAAAATCAGACAATATCGATAAAGTAATAGAGTGATTTATATTTAGAACTATTACAATGTTAATATTCTAAATTTAATATTTATTCAAATAAAATATCTGTTAAATTAGTAAAAACAAAATTTTCTATATTTAAGATTTTTTTTTAAAATTTATATAGTAAGAATTAATAGTTTTTATTTCTACTAATTTATTTTTACAGTTTAAATTTTATTTTTTGAATAAATTATATATATATATATATATATATATATATATATATATATATATATATATATATATATATATATATATATATATATATATATATATATAATACTGTTTTCTGCATAATAAATTTGGCAGTAAAAGTTAATGAATAAATTTCAATTCAAAGTTATTTAACTAATTATTACTTATTGCTCTAAAATACATTTAAAACTTATTTATTCAATCTACATTTTGTACTAATTGACCATTTCCAAGTTAAACTTAATTTCTGCATGTGACATTAGACCTTGAATATTTTTTAAGAACAGAATCAAACTCTCTCGGAATATGTAGTATATAAAAGTGATTCACCCACATACATTAGAAATTGAAACTTCACTAAAGATATTAAATCTTTTGCAGAAAAAGGTATGTAAACTTTCTACACATGATGAATAATATGTTTTGCTTGCATTAGACACACCTCGTGTAGATAAACATACTTTACACAGTGAAAAAAAATATATATATATATATATATATATATATATATATATATATATATATATATATATATATATATATGAATAAAAACGCATATCTGTTAAAAAATTACACTTAAGTTTACCACATATATGCAGACAAATAAATTTGGTCAATAAACTTGACACTGGCAACAATTACTGTAGTTGGCAATAACGCAATGAAAAAAATTCTATATTTCTTTTTGAACAACGCCAAGTTGAATTTGTTGATTTATTTGTTATTTTCACGTGGTTCTTGTTTACACACCGTGGAATTTTAACCGTTTCACATTCACTCTGTAGCCAGGTGTGAAATTACAGGTATCTTCATATTAGGAATGTAATGAACTTCTCTTTAGTTAGATGAACATATTAGGTCACGGTCGATGACTTATAGTATAAAATAAAGTTGTATGGACGCTTGGATTTAGCCATTAGAATTATAGTTTATATATTTTCTTTGTAATTAATTAATTAAAATCGCAAATACTAACACTAATATTTCATACACACGCATCATTATTATATATATATATATATATATATATATATATATATATATATACGAGGGCCGTTTGATAAGTATAGTAAATTTATTTATTGTTTAATTTAATTAATTAATTAAATTAAATTTTTCAATTTACTTTTTCTTACTTTTTATCATACTTATCAAACGACTCTCGTATATAATCTATACAAAATATTTTAGTTTTTGTAAATTAATATTAGTAAGAGGTAATATTTATTTTGTATACTTTTCTATTCGGGTTTCTTGAAAAAAAACTCAAAAATAAATTGTACATATATATATATATATATATATATATATATATATATATAATACATATTTACATACATATATATATATACACACACACACATTACAATATGAAAATATGTAGTTGAAAATTTCGAGACAAGCGTATCATTTTCTTACAGCAATTTCAAAAGTGTATATATATATATATATATTTATGTGTGTGTGTGTTTATGTGTGTGTATATGTATGTGCATACCGACCGCTAGTGTAGTGGTATGTATCATCGGCTATAATGCGGAAGATTGCGTTCAATTTCCGGTCAAAGTTTTCCAAGTTAGGGTTGATCATAAGATTGATAATTTCATAGTTTAAACTATGACGAGAAAAGTTCTACTGGTATAGAATTATCAGAAAAACCATCGTCTTTAGTAGCGTCTGAATAATAGTATTATATTTATATATATATATATATATATATATATATATATATGTGTGTGTGTGTGTGTGTGTGTGTGTGTGTGTATAGGGTGTTTTTTAAAATTGATAGAAATTTACATTGAAATATTTTAAATTTCTATCACCCTTAAAAAAACTCGTTCTCTCTCTCTCTCTCTCTATATATATATGCATATATATATATATATATATATATATATGCAATTATCAATTTTTAATGATTATTAAATACTTGATATATTAGGTTGGCAAATATCTCCCTTCCGCCTTCTGGTCTTTTGAATTTCGCGGCTATGTAAAAAAAAAGCGGAAGGGAGATACTTGCCAACCTAATATATAAAATTATTTAAACTACTATTTCTACCATTTAAATATAAAATATATTTTACTGTTATAAATTAATTTTGATTAATAATTTTGAAAAATTAATGTACTAATTAAAACTGACGTTTATTTTATGCACTTTTATTTTATAGAATTTTTTATTATTTTTAATTCATACTTACGCTAATCAAAAATTATTAAATAGTATCTTTAATTTTTTATTAATACTACTACAAATTAAATACTACAAGAGACTAAAGAATATAGTCACATATAAGATAATTTTTAAAAATAAACTAATTATAAATAAATATACCTATTTAAATATCTCAACATTTGTGAAGAAATTAATAGTAGAGTATACTTGGGGAAAAACAAAATTAATAAATGAATAAAATTAAAAAAGTTTTCGAATAACCTTCATCCAATGTTATTTTAATCTTTATTTTTAAACAGATATGATTGAAATGCTGATTGATAATATTATTCGTGACAAGTTTCAATTGCAATATCAGTTAATTTGAAAGTCAAGGTATGAAAAATGTTGTCATCTTTTTTTGTGACATATCTTTTATTAATAAGCATAATATATGTGCATAAGAAATATTTAAAATTGTTCTCTTTTGTCTGCGTTACATCATAGTTTCGTATACACACATACATTAAACATTTAACTAGAGGCAAATCCGCATATTCTGCATATAAAATACTTTTGGAAATCATTTTGAAATTCACGAGGCTGAACATGTTTAAGCTAGGCGTGATAATTAATTAAGACGTTTACCTAGTTTCTACACACAAACGCATTCACGCAAACAATTTTCATATCAATAAAAACACGTTCTACCTTTTAACATAAAACTGTTTGTTGTTAATGAATTGAACAATAAACATTTACATAAATTATTATTTTGTATAATACCATCGTCTTTTGTGACACATTTGAAGAATTGATTATTGTAATTTATTCGTTGTTTAAACAATATTTATACCGCGCCTCAGAAAACTATTCATGAGAAAAACACTACGCTTCACTGCCCACTAATGAATCGACAAAATACTATATTTACAAGTTATTGTACTTTATTTTTGCGTGTGTGACCGATTTTCGTAGGCGAAAACGTTTGATATATTATTCGTTAAATATTTATATTTCATATTGAATTGTAAATTATTAATATTTTTTTATATATTAAAAGCAGTTTGTGAAAGTCACAAATAATTCATTAAAAGAACAGTTGTTTGAGTTGAGCAAATAAATTATTAAGGAAATGAAAATGTGAAAAGAAAGATACAGATTACGGTTGAGACATAAATTCAAATGGAAATTTATTTAAAATTAAAAAAAAATTTTTTCTCTAAAATAAATGAATTTGTTTTAATATATAAAATCAAATTTAATATCACTTAGATCTAATGATTGTCGATTTTGTTTAAATTTACTGAAAATATACAGAAAATAAAAATATTTTTTTCATTATTATTTTTTATGTAAATCTTTATACATTTTATCATATTTTTTTGTTAATAACGTTATTTTTATTTTCAAATTATTGTTTTATATAATGATTTTTTTGAAATTTTGTTCTTAAATTTACTGATTTTTATACGAGTACATAAAAATCAAATATATTTGTCCCACATTTTTAAAATTTGTCATTGTAATAATTTAGATCGGGGAATTGAGATATTATTTTAGAATATTAACAAGTGAGATAGATTCAGATTATTAATCGATTATAGACATTCTAAAACTGATTCCAAATTAATGTTTGTACATAGAATTACCATTTTTTAAATAAAAAATGTGATTTATTTCTATCATTATAAATAAAGGTATCAAATATTATTTTCACTTGAAGTTTATATCAATTCTAGTTTAGTATAGATAGTGAATAATCATGACCACATCAAAGTCACTAATATTTAGACCCTCTGGTCCATTATGTTTCTAAATAAATCAAGATAGATGAATAATCAGTCAAATCATACTTCATTTACTAAGGTTAAGAATAAGGCAATAGTTAATAAACCTTTAGGTAATTGATTTTTTTGATGAATTATCATCACTTAACCTATATATGTCTGTCACAACGATAAAAAATATATTTTTACATTTCAACAGAATTCATCTGAATTTTTTTGTATATTTATACAAAAATAATTAAACACAAAAATAAAAAATGAAAGAGGTATTTATATCAATTTTTAGTTTGAAGAGAAAAAGCATTTTTGATTTTGAATTGTTTATTCTTTAAAGAAAAAAATTATCGTTCTGAATATAAATTTTGGTTAAATGAATCTGGTAATATGATTTTTCAAAATTGTGCCATGTAAAAATGTTATCTTTCAAAGTTATAGACGTTACAGCAAGAGTAAATACGAGAAATTTTAGTTCAGAACCCAGAAACGTGGAATCAATTTACGTTTGAATATTGAATTAGTGAAAGTGTAAAGTTTTAGGAAAGGTTTTCAATAAACAGATAAATTATATATATATATATATATATAAATATATGTATATATATATATGTATATATATATCACTATTATCATCGTCAGCCTTTTTCTATTTATTTCTTTATGAAGGCCTCTGCAAAAAATTTTCACTATCAGCGATCCAATTATTTTTTCCTCTAACTCATATCGACAACATATTTCTATTTTATCTACTCATGCACCACTTCTTAGATTTTCTTATATTTTTGTGTTCTTAATTAATAATTTTTGTTATCCATTGGCGGATTCTTGTTTTTATGTGTTATCTCTAACACGTGTTTTTTTTATATTTCTTTTCGTTGTCTAGAGTCGCTGAATTATTCTGATATTTAAGTTCCATGCTTCATCATAAAAATAAGGACAAGTAGGATTCTTTGATCAAACATAAAGGAATATTTGACTTTATAATATAAGATTTTTCCAAATTAAGATGATTCTGTTTTTATTATATATATATATATATATATACTTACATATATGCATAATTTATGTGTATAAAACATCGTCGATCACAATTAATTTATTCAAAGTCTCTCACGGATGTCAATTATTATATAAAGTTTATTATTTTTCTCAACAGTTCCTACTTATTATTTTAAAAAATAGTCGATAAGATTTTAATTTAATTATTATATTGAGTTGTACTAAGGATTCACATTAATAGTTTGTTTGTTTTTGAAAAAATCCATTCGGATTATTCATAAAAACATATTAAAATTCATATGTTATTAGTAATTAAGAAATAATATAATTTTTCAACTTCAAAGGATTTTTTGTTTTTGTAATTATATTTCGTTTTTTTATTACATCGACTAAACATTTTCTTAAAGATATTAAAATATTCATAATTTATATATATATATATATATATATATAGCTTTATTTTTATTCAGAAAAGGAATTTATATTTAAAATTTTACTACTTGATTACACCGATATAACTAAATGTATGTATAATGAAATATTTAACTACGCATTAAAAATTCTTTAGGCGTCTCTTAATTGAAATTTAGATTTTTTCACATACTAAACTAAATATTTAGTTAAACTACATTGTTGTTTCTATTCACCATTCACGAATTTTGACGTAGATAGTAAATAATTGTAATAGTAAGTATAAGATACTGCAATGAAATTTATTTGATTTATAAAAAATGTTAAGATTTTTCTATATTTTTATTGTTTATACGATTATTAAATTGTACATTTTTATATAATGTTATTAGAAATGAAAGCTGTATACAATTTAATATAAAAAATGTTTTTTTTAGGAGAAAATGATTTTTTATAAATATTTTTTTTATGAATTTGTATTTTAAAAAAGTTACGTGTATAAATAAATTCACCTTGACTAAATAATTCTATATTAAAAATGAAACAATAACGGATGTATTAATAAGTTTGTACACACGATTAATATCCAAACGTTGACATTTAATTCCAGACAATATATAGTTTTTTTTAAGTGTGATAGAACTTTCAATTGAATCCTTATTGAATGTTCTAACCTAAAAAACATCTTTATATATACATGTATATACATATATATATATATATATATATATATATATATATATATATATATATATATATATATATATATATATATATATATATATATATATAAAGTTATGATAAAGCTGTCTTTTTAAGTTAGATAAAACTTTAAAATTCTATGGCGTTTAAAAAAAACTATATTAGTTAGTGAGAGGCTGCTTAATATTGAATTAAAAATATAATCAATTATTAGAGTAAAAAATATCGATGTTCATGAAAACATATTAAGTTTTAGTCATGATAAACACATTCAAAATTATATATTTTTTAAATTAATTATTCAATAATTATGAAATCATTAATTAATAAGTAATAATCGTATTTTTACAAAAGAATAGACAAAATAATACAATATAATTTTTTCAAGTTACAAGAAATAATTAATAATTGTTTAAATTAGAATATTTAATCAACTCACCCCATGTTTCTTGACACGTTTCGTACTCGTCACTACGTAAATAGGAGCTGGTGTACTTGAAACCACATTCGCGGAACCTACTGTTAACTCGGATGCTCTTCGTGATGGGGTCAAATTAGTTGGCGTGACGATTGGTCGTGAAAGTGGCTGTTTTCCTAACCAGGCCGAGACGAGTACATCTTTCGGATTGCCGGTAGCAGCGGCCATCACAGACATATCCTTTCTGGACGTTGCCGTTAAATCATCGTCCGTGTTACGGAAACAAGGACAAATAATACGTGCACAATGCCATGCTGAAATTGCTGCAGCCACACATTCACACGCACAAGCGATTACTAAACCGACATTCGACAAAATAGGACCCCAAGTCGATATAACGAAATATTCTTCCTCCTGTTCGTTTTCGTATTTTATATTTGATGTCGTATTTGTTTCCACCTGAAAATGTTTATTTATAGTCAGTTTCAAAAATGTAAGTCTTTTTTAAAATTTCACAGATTTCTCTTATAACATTTACAAATGCAAATAGCATGATGTCCTTATTTTTCTTTCAACATATATACTTAATTATATAGCTTTGCAAATCAATTATGTGAAAAAAAGAAATCGACGTGTCTGTCAATAATTAAAGCATCGGCAATTTAACGAAATTGTAGTTAATTTAATATTTCTTAACAGATGAAAGAAAAATCGTGAGTGAAAAATATACATTATGTTTTAAATTATACCTCACCTGTTTTGGATAAAACAGAATATCTTCCGGACGACTTGTGTCCCTCGCTATACCTATAGCCGCGAGCACTAGTACCAAATTGGCTATAGCTAAAGCAATAAGACTTAATGCCAAATGTGCAGTGAGAGCAAGCTGAGCCAGTCGTGCCCTCAGGGGACAGCAGTCGCGTGCTGCGGCTCCGAGTGCAGTTACTCCGGCCGTTATTGCCACACAACCGCCCCATATTCCGCCGCATAACTAAAATAAAAAACAGTAACGAATTGTAATAAAGATATTGTAAGTATTACACATTCGAATAACGAAAGGTCAGTCTCTTTCGAGTTCAAAATTTATAAATCAAATAAATCGCGTTTCAATTTTTATTTAAAACAGAAATAATCCACTTTCAAGCAGATTTATTTTAACACTAAATTTTATATTGTAAGTAAACATTTTTACATTTTAAATTTATATATATATATATATATATATATATATATATATATATATGTATATGTGTGTGTGTGTGTGTGTGTATAAATAAATTGAAAGTGTATTAACTTTTGAAAAATGTATTGAATTAAGCTAGAAAGTTAAATTGATCGCAAATAATCACTTTTCAATTTAGTTTAAGTGATCAATTACTTTTTCATTAATTTTAATAATTATAAATGAACATATAATTATAATATTGAATAAATGTAAATAAATTTGTTAAGATGTAAGTTCCTCTTTTTTCTGTATTTATTTTTATTTTTGATATTTTGGCATATATATATATATAAATATATATATATATATATATATATATATATATATATATATATATATATATATATATATATATATATATATATATATATATATATATATATATATATATATATATATATATATATATAAATATTTCAAAAACAGCTTCTTTTATTTCATTGTTGGATAAAATTTTCTTTAAAATTATTCTATTTCTAGACATCCAGTGCCTTTATCTTCCATTCCATATCGACGATTTTTTTTATGTATCTATTCATAATCTTCTAGTCGGGAGTTTTTATGTTTCTGGATTCCCAATTAATCATTTTTCTTATCTATTGATATTATTTTCTTCTTGGTAGAGGACAGGCTCATTTTTTATTTTAAACATTTTACTCTTGTTATAACGTTTGTAATATTAGATTTCTTTCAAATCCACTCGTTTTTTTCTATTACTATGTGTTATTCCTCATATAAATGTTTTAATTTTTCTTTATATTTTGTGTAACAGTTAAATTGTTATCGTATTTAATATTCATTTTGCATTATTATAAATTGAAATAGGCAAGATGAATTTGTCAATTTTTTTTTATTCAAATATAGAGGAATATTCGACTTTAAAACGTTTATATTTCTTCCAAATTGATAACATCTCATTTTTATTTTCTTCTTGTCCTATTATAGTTTATTATAAAACCGAATTTTCGTCTTTCTTTGTATAATTCTTTTATTCTGATTCAACTTCATTTCAATTTGTTGAAAAAATAATAATGTCGGTAGAAAAACTTAAATGATTAATTATTTCGAATTTTACTCTTATTCTTTTATGTAATTAGATTAATTTATTAAATACTTTTTCTAATGTCACTATAAATAGCTCGGGTGGTATTGTATCATTCTTTTCGCTATTTTCAAAAGTTTAAATTTTGCTTTTTCTTCATGTACTTGTTTAAACTATGTAGTTCATATATATATATATATATATATATATATATATATATATATATATATATATATAAGTATTTTATAGTCGTTTAAGTTCTGTTAACAATTTAATTAATTTCTAGTAGAAAGTTTCTTTACTATGGTGACGAAGAATTAAATTAATTTTTTCATTAGTAGGTTATTTTATGTGTAGGTTCGTATGAAAATAAAATACTGATTTTTTAAATGTGCTAATAGATTTTAATTACAAAAAATAATAATTAGAAATGCTAAAATAATTAATCGCATAACACAAAAACAATCTTAGATAATAGATTTGTATAAGTTTTATTTTAATATATTTTACTAGACTAAGGTATATAATATTTACATTTTTCGGCTGTATTTATGAAAATCTAAAATTATTTTTAATTTAATATCATAACATAATTGCTACTCGCTAATTTCAAGTGCTAAAAAGATAATGAGATGAATATTCATTTTATTTCGTATCATCTAATAGTTTCAATGATTTGTAATTTTCATATCATCTCAGTGTACTTAAAACGACAACTTAATGATATTTGTAAAGAATTTAAAAATATATTTATTTTATTAAATTATATTCCTTTAAAAAATATATATTGATTGTAAATTACTTAAGTATACATTGATTATTATTTAAATGATTAACACACGGAAGAAATAGCGTTTCAAGTTGTTATTTTTTTTAATTCATACTAAACAGATAATAAAACATACTTGAATTTATAAGACGACCTTGGCAATAAAAAAGGAGAACAATAAAAGATACAAATCACTTAATTACTTTTTGCAGTTAGGAGTATTCAGTCCGCTACGAAATGACTTCCCATACAGTTGCAAACGGTACGAAACGTAAATAATAGATAAGGTGTTAAATAACAACTGTCAATAGACTCACAGAGTATAATAGTTGTGCTTGCAATTTAACCTTGGCTAAATTGATTGAACGAGAGGAGGAAAAAAGAAATTCTTTAGGTTTGCGTGTGCAATTATAACAGTATAATTTCAGGCTATACGAACGATTGCGTTAGTTCATTTATTGATACGTTTTAATAACGAGTTTTTAATTGTGGAAATAATAAAATTCATTGTCGTACAGTTTTCACTTATTAATCGTAAAGTTTATGACTGCGTAATTTGTTTGTTTTTTTTTGCTAGTTGAAATCATATGGCGTTTTTAATTTTTCCAACGACTGACTACAGTATTTATGCCATTTTTAAATAGTACGTTAATAATAAGCATCTTTATGGTACTCGAAGGGAGCATAAGTGCTGAAATTAACAATGAAAAAACATAATAAAATACTGATTCTAAATTCTTAATTAAAAAGGTAGTTACAGGTACATAAAAATAAAAGAAAATATTTGTGTTTTTTTATAAATAAAATTAAGAAGATTTTTCAATTATATATCTGTTATTTATTTTTAAAAAAATATTTGTTTTTTTTATATAATTTATGGTTACATAAAAAACTATAAATTTTAATTCTGATCAAGTTCATTTTTTTATTTGCCTAGTAAGTTTACTCATGTTTATTAATAAATTGATTTAATATTTGTCATTTCTTAACGAAGATTTTCTTTTTTTACAAAATAACTTTGCAAAAGATTGTTTTTTTGCAATATAAGAACTGGTAGTTATTTTATCATAAATAATACACATTATTATTTATCGAAGCATTGAAAGGAAAATGCCAATGTAGTTAATAATTTTTATTTTTTGAATATTTTGTCTCATATCATATATTACATATTTAAGTACATATCTTGTAAAGATCGATTTTTAAATTTTTAATGATAATTTTGGATTTTTTTATATTACTTGTATATAAGACGACTTTTGACTATAAGAACGAATTAAAACTTAGTAGGTGATTTTGTTAATTTTTTGCATAAGTTGTTCAACAAAAAAATTAACAATAGTGTTTTACACAAATGAACTGTTACCCACTACACAATAAGATATTAGAAAGTGTTCAATAATTACTTATTGTGCACTTTATTTGTTTACAATAATAATAAGCTAATGCGCATTTCGATGGCAATGCCATTATTATAAGAACGTTGTTATAAAATCAAAAAATTATCGTTATTATAAACAAACATCAGTTTTTTATTTTTATAAATAAAGCGAACAATAAGTAATTATTGAATATTTTTAATATCTTGTGGCGTTGAGGATGATGCAAATTGAATTCGCCACAGATTTAAAATAAATAGTAACTAACGATCGTTTTTTGAACAAGGACAAAACTGAAGGCATAGCAAAGGTTTGAAGATCATATAGTGCATATTTTTTTATTCTAATATTTTGTAGAAAATCATTTATTACATAGAATCTCTTGTTATCGAGTTTTCATTGAAAATATTAAATTTCAGATAACGTCTGACCCAATTTTATTCTACTTATTGAAGATAGCACTTCTTAAATTTCTATTTATCGTTTTTTATATTTATCTTTCTTATCTTTTTTTTCAATCTATCTCAAAGGAGCTCTATTAAGCTAAGGTCAAGCCATTGCGAAGAATTGATTAAAAAATGAGGAATATTACAAATGATTATTGGCAAATAATGTAAGCCTTATATTTAGAGTCGACTTGTTCAAAGTAGTAATCGTTGTTTAAATGAAAATATTTCGCGTTAATTTTTTACTATTAGCTAATGACGTAAATGTTAAGTATTATCATATTTGTGGTATTGTGACTTCAATTTGAACCGAAAACGATTATAAAATTTTTATTTTCAAAATAATTCAATAAAAGAGTTTTCCGTTTAATTTACTTTAAAGTAGTTCTTTCTTAAAATATGCTGTGTACTTTTATTTTTATCCATCACTATTTATGTACATATATATATATATATATATATATATATATATATATATATATATATATATATATATATATATATATATATATATATATATATATGAAATGACATTTTTAATGTCCATCATATTGAGTATTTTTTTAGTTTAATACTTAAATTATTTTCTCTAACTCTCTCTACATTTTTGTGAAGATAATGATATATATATATATATATATATATATATATATATATATATATATATATATATACATACACACATACGTATATATATGTATATGTATAAAATGACATTTTTTAATGTGGTTCACAGTATTTTTTAGTCTAATACCTAAATTATTTTCTCTAACTTTCTCTAAATTTTTTCAATAATAATGATATATATATATATGTGATAAATTACGTATATTTTAAAGCTTTATAATATTTAGTACTAGGTATTTTAATTACCTACAATTTGCTTTCGCAATATTTATTTCCCGATGAAAATTGTATAAACATCGAACGAATGTAATTATTTTTCATGACATTGCTTAATTATTAATTTATATATTTGAACAAATAACATTTATTTAACTACAACTTCGTATTTTAATTATTAGTCACGTGTTTCTATTTACGAAATTCATATTTGTCAGAAAATTATTTGCTGTAAGCAATGTAAATAAATATACAAAATAATTTATGCATATTTGTTGTGTAGATTTTGAATGTGAAATTATCAAATAAACAATTTATTCTTTATTATTTTTGTCAGTCGTATAAAAAGTTCGACAAACAAATACAACTCACGTTTTAAGGTACTGAGAAATAAAATCACGTGTATATATGTTCTTAGATCTTAATCACAAAAAAGTGGAATGCAGATTATAAAAAAAGTTAATAATAAAAATAAAACTAGAAAAATACAACCAATCGAGATTATTTCTTACGGTGATTGTAAGCAGTGAGATTACGGTATTTGTATGGTATTTGGTATCAAGGACGGCCCATTCACGTTCCTGAGAAACAAATATAAACGATGAAGTCTATTATTTACATGAATTATCTGTTGTAAATGTCAAACTGACGAGAGTGATGTTGATTACATATGTATCGCGTGTACTTGTAACGATTCATTAAAATTATACCAGCACTTCTTGTCATTGAGATCACTGCTGTAGTTAAACAGACTGATTTTTTTATGTTTTAGGGATAAGAAAGAACAAGTAATAAATTGGGTAAATATTACTCAATCGCACGATAGTTTGTAATTTGGTCTGTTGGAATATTTCTTCCAATAAATATTGAAAAAAATTAATTGTCGGCATGTTGTTTCAATAGCCTTGAAAGAGGTAATTAATGATTCCGAAATCGTTATTTTTAATCAAGAAGAAAAGAATGTGCCAATACACACACACACACACACACACACATATATATATATATATATATATATATATGATCAGATTTTTTTTTAAAAAAAGAAAATAATGATTTTATTAATGGAGTGTTATTAATTAACTTTGCATATGTCTGTTATTCCTTATGATGGTTTCATACCTATCTGACAATTCATTAATCCCATCCGCGTAGAAGATTCACTCTTATTATCGAAATATTTTTCTAATTCTTCGATACTTAATTTCATACATCGACATTTTATTCACGGTATATATATATATATATATATACTATCAGCATTTTCTTTTCCAATGTTAAATGAAGACCTCTCCCAAAACTTTTTATTTGTAGTAATTCATTGCTTTTTTTTTCTTCCGTTTAACACAGTTAAATTCTATCATGTTTTTATCTTATTTACCCATGGGTCCATTTTAAGACGTTTTTAAAATTGAATCTCCAATTGATATTTTTTTTGTCCATCAGTGTGTGTGTTTTTTTTAATTATAAGACGAACCTATTTTTATTTTAATCAGTTCACTCTTGTTTTAATATCCATATCTTTGTTTCTTCGAAGTCACTAATTTTTTTCTATTTTTACGTATTATTCCTAACATGCATTTTTGTATTATCTAAAATCATTGGATTATTTTGGTATTCAGTACTTATGTTTTACTATAAGTGAGAGCAGATAGGATGATTGTTTTAATGAGCTGTCCTAAATATTTTTTTAACTTCTTCTACTTATTTAAATTCAATTATTTTCTGATTTATAAATTTATAATTTGTCTTTTTTGATAGTTTTTATGAATTCGTATGGGCTTGTTAGTATAGTATTTGATTAAATATCTCATTATTTGTTTTTATTTCTCTAAATTCTCATTTTAGTATCTTACATACTTCTTTTAGTGCTACTGTAAATAGATTTGGTGATATCATAACACCTTGTTTCTTTCTTTCCTATATATATATATATATATATATATATATATATATATATATATATATATATATATACATACATATACATATAATATACATACATATGTATACATACATATATATATATATATATATATATATGTATGTATGTATGTATGTATGTATGTATTAAAATATTGAAAACTTTTGTCTAGTGTAAATATGATATAAAATCAATATTTGATTTAATGAAGTAGTTAAAGTAATATTTTTATTTTATAATTTATTTTTGAATGTATGAAGTTAGTAGTAATTAACATAATCAATTATAAATAAAAATCTATTTTCAATTTTTATAAAAAAAATTAAATAGCTTTTATATGATGAGTATTTTTATTTATTAGTTTATAAATTTACTAGTGTATATATATATATATATATATATATATATATATATATATATATATGCGCAGAGAAAAAGAGACAAGAATTGAGAAATATTATCACATTTTTCAAAATGTTTTTTTTAAATTTGCGTGTAATTTATTATGTATTTTTAAACCTTTTTATTTATTTAGTTTATGGTTGTTAAAAATTACAGAAAATTATAATAACGTTCTGTATTTTAAGATTAATATTCGAAGAAATTTGAAATTCAATTATATATTTGCCATAAAAATTTTGATTAAATTTTAAATAACTTAATTTATTTTATTTAATATTTTGTCGTATACGAAGATGTAACATGTAATACAAGATAATCAATGCATTGATTAATTAACATGTCTAATAAATTAAATGGATTGGTTGTAAAATAAATTTATTTTCGTGTTATAAATAACTAACTTTGTATTTAAAACAACATTTATAAAGTCGACTTTTATACAGTTTCTTAATACATTTTGGAACATCGAGCTACTTAAAAACATAACAAAGTTGATTCTTGAAAAACATGTCATTTATTAACAAGAAGTCTCGTAAAAGTCGAAATATTCGCTTGAAATTTAATAGGTTCTTATGTTATAGATATTTTAAATTGCTGTACAGGAAAAAATAATAGACAACAACCGAACGTTTATTAGCTGAAAATACGTGATAATATTTTACATATTTTACGGCTTGTATTTGGTTATCCAACCATTTATAAGGATTGGGAAGATGTGACATTAAAATAACATGACTGTCACACTATTGATTAATTTGGAATTTTGTCTATTCAATGGAATGTTTCGTTCGTTTATATTTAGATGTATATATTAACTATACATTTGTTAATAAATTTTAAAAAATTTAAAATAAAATTATGCTAGCAATTCTTTCATATATTAAAAAATATTTTTAGTACTCCTTTACATCGTAAATTTTTTAACATATAATATAAATTAAATAGTTTTAAATATGTTTTTTATGTTTGAATAAAATGTGCAAAGATATTAAAAAATAATAATATATAATTAAATAATATTTAAATTACAGAAGTTGTAAATTTCCTAATTATATTGTTTGTATTGCATGTTATTATTCGTTATTGAACTTCGTTGTTATATTCATAATTTTATTAAGACAACTAATAAAAAATTGAAGTTAATAAAAATGTTATAATGTGCAGTGAATAAAATAGACAGCGGTAATAAAAAAGAAAGTGACTTTACTTTCTTATTTTTATTATTTTACAAAGGAAATATATTTACGTTGATATAAATAATTTTTATCTGAATAAATTTCAAATTTTTTAAACTGACTATATATTTATAATTATACTGCTAATAAACAATAAATAAAAAACTTGTTCATACGGCCTCTCTATTAAAAAGTATATTGAATAAATTTTTTTTTTGATATTCTATTTTATTTATATAAAATTATTGATTTATTTTTGTTAGATATGAAGATAGTAAAAGAACCAGGAATAATATATTAGGATAAAGGTGTGGAAACTGAATTGTGATATAAATCTGTACTACTTAACATATTTAAAGTTTTTTTTTTTTTTTTTAAAAAAAAAACGAATTTATATTAAAATTATTAATACTTTTTAAATTTCAAATATCTGTAGTATTTTTGTATTATAAACAATTATATAGTATACTTCAACTTTATAACTTTCATAAATTTCTTGTACTTTTTACAGACCAGTTTAGGAAAAAATATGATTTTATTAATGTAATATTTTATACCCTTGAATTTGTTATCTCTAGTAAAATTATACGGTAAAAGAAAGTTGAATTGTACAAGTACTTTTTGTAAATATAAATTAAATTCGATAAGAATGAGAAAATACTTTAACTGTTATGTATATAACATTTGTTTCATTCAATGGTTTGGCAATTAAAGCAGGTTATATATGAAATTAGAGGTTATAGTAATATCCGAATTTATTGACGTTCATTAATAAAAATCTATTAATACTTTAAAGATTCATTATTTTAATAAAAATGTTATATATATTTTTGATTTAATTATCTTTTTAAATTAAAATTTTATTAAAATATAATGTACATACATTATATAGTGATGTAAATTTAATTTATAATAGATTACTTAAACAATTTATTTTTTTATTAATGTTCAAAACTATTTTAAATTTAGGCTTTAGACAATGAATGTTTTTACTTGATACATATATATATATATATATATATATATATATTGGGGGGGGGGATTATAATGTTATCCGGTGTTAAATTCAGTTGGGTTCAATTTTTAATGTATGTTTAGATGAAATTTAATTTATCATGTGGTGCTTATGATTAAGAATTTGTTTTTCAACAAAGTATCAAAAGAGAAAATAATCATTTCAAAACGAATAATTCTATTGAAATGATAGAGTAATTTGAAGGGGGAAAAATAAAAAATTTGGTCGATTCGCATGGAAGGGTTTCAATCAAAAAATAGCTTTTCCTTTTTTTATAACAGAAATGTTCAAGTAGTTAAAGTTAAATTGGAAAATTACGAAAAATAAGTTTGTGAAAGTTTAATCTTTTATAAAGGTTTTTTGAGCTTAGTTTTTTCTTAAATCCAATATTTTAAAATCATTGCTTTCTTAGTGAAGTCCTTTAAAAATTCGATTAACGAAGAGACAAATTTTAATTAACTAAGGTTGTTTTAAAACTGAAACCCTTGTCGTAAGCCTTGTAAATTTAAAAGGTCCGTTATGCTATTGTAATAAAAAAAGACGATAAGCTTAACTATATTATATGTACTAACTATATTATTATCATTGTAAATACTTCAAAATATCTAAAATAAATAAATAAAGAATTAGATGAAATTGTTTATCACTAATATTATTTTAAGAGGCTTCTATCTTAACAGTGGATTTAGAGAAAAAAACATTTATAAAGTTACCACCTTTACCCTTTTTCTAATTTCCTATTAAACAAAGATCATTCATTTTTTTTTAATTTTAACCAATCAAATGCCATTCTTTTCTATTTCACACTGAATATTTCTCATGACTATATCATATTTATTTATAAGTTTCTACTGGGTCCTTAATATTTCTGAGTTTCTAGTCAATAATTTCTTCTGATCGTCGTTGATTTTCTTGTGTTGTTTCTGTTTTAAATTTTTTATCCTTAATATACATACATACACACACACACACACACATATATATATATATATATATATATATATTCGTATAATAACCATTTCTAAAATAAGTTAATTTTTTGTTAGATAAATGGTATTTATTGAATTCTTCTAGTTTAAATAATACATTCTTTCCATTTTTCATGATTATTTAACAGATCTCTAATGTCTAATTATCTATCTCATCTAGCTTATTCATTGGTTTCTTTTTTTTATATTATATATATATATATATATATATATATATATATATATATATATATATATATGCTAATCATATTCATAAACATTGAACATATTAAATGAATATGAAATGAGGAAGCTTATTTATTATTTATGAAGTTACACACTGATTATATTTATTTATTGTATACATATAAATGAATGATATTTATATATTTAGTCCATGCATAAATACTAGTTCAAGTGCATAAAACTATTGTTACATTCTAATACTTGCTAAAACTTGTTAATCTTTTTGTGCAAGACAGAACGTGTCACAGTATGAAACAATAAAATAAAGTAGGTAAATATGTACAGATATTATGTAGATATCTCCAGTTTGACAATATAATATTTATGTCTTGTACACGCACAACGACAATCATGTCTTTAAAGAAATGAAAGTGACAAATTTCTACAGAATATATAACCAATTTTTACGAAAATAATTTTCTACAGATGAATTTTAATGATTTATTTTTATGAAACTAAAAGTTGAAAAGTTGAAAGTTGAATGCATAATTTTGAATTATTTGATAAAATTAATTTTATAGCTTATGGAATAATATAAATTGAAATAAAAAAAATTAAAAATTGTTTAAATTAAAAATAAGTCGAGTAATTTTATTTTTAGTAACATTTTTTTAACACAATTGAAATGAAAAAAAATAGATTAGATATTAATAGAAATATTTCTGCCAATAAAATACACTAATTAAAAGTTTTGAAATGGTTAATGCTTAATATTCAAAAAGAAGTTCCAATATAAAGAAAATAATTCTCTTTTACACAAATGAATCATTCATATTAATACCACATGATTTTATAAGTTTTAAATAACCACTTATCGTCCATCTTATTAGTTAATATAATATTTATTTCACTAATCATGATATATCATTAGATTGTGCGATTATAAAATATATTTAAAATTTGTTATATTTCATAATGCCATTTTTTGATGATAATGTCATTTCGCAAATAAATTGTTATTGAACTTTTTTTAGTTACTTTGTTCTTAATACTATATTGTTCTATGACTTTTCTGAGGTCGATTTTTAATTTTTGTAGATATGTTCTTACCATGTATTAAAATATATTTGCGTTTCATTAATTTGATGAAGATTTATATAAAATAAAATACTATTAAATTACGATTAGTTTTTGATTTTTGTCTGTTGTTTGTTTTTTAATTATTTAAGTTATTGTATATAAATAAACATTTTTTTTAATTTACATTGAAATACATATATCGTTCAGTTAATATTCTTTAAATATTTATGAATATATAAAGGGGTTTCTTATAAAAATGTAAGAACTTTGACAGTGGGTGGCAGTCATGTTTGAATTTATTTTATCCTCACTTTGACATTTCAATTCAGTACAGTTTGGCAAATTATCATAAAATGTTTAACACTTCAACAACGCTTAGAAATTGTAAAAACTTCAATAGACTTATTGAAACAAAAGTTTAATGAGTCTAATATTTTACGAAATGGACCCATCAATTGGCCACCAAGATCATGTGATCTAACTCCATTGGATTATTTTATGTGACGTTATGTGAAATCGTTGGTTTATGCTGATAAATCATAAACAACAGAAGCATTAAAAATAAACATTGAACGTGTAATTTATGAAATTGGACCACAATTATGTGAAAAAGTGACTAAAATGGGACTAAACGAATGCACTATGCCAAGCAAAATCATGGTGGTCATATAGGTGAAATTGTGTTTCATAATTAATGCCATAAAATATGCTTAAAAATAAAAAAAGAAATAGTTAATTAATTAAATACTTTTTGTTTTAATTCCATTTAAACTTCCGAAGCGCTTATTGGAAAACTCGATTAATAAATTAAATATTATTAATAAATGATTTCAATCTATTATTGAGTATTTTTTAAAAAAATACCATTCTACGTAATTAATAAACAATATATTAAATTACATACCTGGGCTAAACTCGCTTCGTGTACTAGAACCAAGACGCCAAAAACGACCATTAAAATTCCAAACAGCATCTGTAGAAGTGCCAAATAAACCAAGGTGTCATTATTTTTCTGTCTTGATAAATATTCCGAGGAGGATCCGCTGTCGACATCACCGTAACGTTGTGTTGTCTTCGAAGCAGGTCTCGGCGATTCGCGCGGCGATTTACATATCAATTGATCTGTTGATAATTTTGTCGATATTGTTAAATTTCGATCGATTGTTGATTCTTTCTCTGTTGAAGGTTGACTCTCATTGCCGCTTTCAGTCTCGTTTCTTCTTTCATTCGTCACTTTTTCTTTTTCTTTGTCTGGTATGTCGACTTTAACAGGTTCGGTTTTATTTTCTTCCGGCTTTTCTATTTGATCCATTGTGGCTATTTGTTATTCAACGATTATTTTAAAAACACATTTAGAAATTCTATTCAGCTTTTTTATATAAAACACGTAACGGATTCGTTGTTATTTTGGTATTTTTTTAGATTTGTTCAGTTCTTTGGTGCCGTTTGTCAAACTTCTTTCAATCTGTGTAATAAATAATAATTATATAAATTTTATTGCTTTTCTTTATATATTTATATATTTATATATTTATATATATATATATATATATATAAGTAAACGTATATTAAATTTCAATAAAAATCAATTAACATTGAACATTCATCGACTTAACTATAAATATTTATTTAATGACTATATATATATATATATATATATATATATATATATATATATATATATATATATATATATATTTAATGAAGATATTTTACAAATGCAAATAGTTTAAGTTATTATGAGATATCATGTTATTAATTAATCATATAGAATCATATATAGTACAAAACATCTTTTCAGCTATTTAAATACTTTCAGTTAAAGTAATTAAGAGTTATAATGTTATCTCACGATTTTCTTACTATTATTTATTATGGTATGAGCTGACAGCAATATTTCTAAAATAAGAGTGCAAGTGAGTGATGTGAAATTATTATTATTTTTTTTTTGGAGTATTGAAAAGTGAATGCTGTAATAGACAAGTGATGTCTGATGCGAATTAATAATTTGTAATTTAATAATAGAAGTTTTTCATTATTTAGTAATGTATATGTAATTATATATAATAATAATATATTGAAAATATTATACAATACATAACAAATTTGAAAGTACATACAGAAAGTTCATATAATAATAATCATTTAATTCAAACGGCATAAAAATATTTTATTTAATTAGTTGAAATTAATACTCATAACTTGTATATATATATATATATATATATATATATATATATATATATATATATATATATATATACATACATATAAGCTGAATTAATCACTGGTTACAGATTGAAAAAAATGATTCTGTTTGTGTATTCAATATCTTTTTCTTTTTCCCTATACAATTATTTTTATTGTATTCGGTAGTGTTTTATTTTCAAAATAAGTGTATATATATATATATATATATATATATATATATATATATATATATTATTTTTAAGATGAATTATATAAACATTAAAGTATTAATAATTGTATTTGTTTGCTCGAAGAAAGGGAATTACAAAATAAAAAATTGAAAAAGTTGCTATAAGTCCTTATGCCAGAAAATTAATAAGTTTGGGCTATTAATTAAAGAAATCAATACAAAAATAAAAATATGTTGGTGTGTGTTTGAAAGAAATTTCTAAATATTTAAATAAAAAGCCAATACAATTCGATGAAATAGGTAATCGATCAATGCTTTACTTATAATCTTCATATATAATTTTTTATTCTCAAAATAATACTTCAGATATATCAAAGAAGTAGAGAAAATGTGTACTGCAAATTATTATGCAAGAAGATTGATTTGAAAACAAACTCAAGTCATAGACATAAAAAAAGTAAAAAGTCTGAAGTGTAAATGGGAGAAATACATAACAGAAGAAATTATAATATGCAGAAATTATAATTATGCTATTATATGTAAATAGAAAGATTTAACATATTATATATAAGAATTATCTTGAGGAATTTCTAGAAAACTTTATATATTTATGAGAAGGTGGTGTAATACAATAAATATAAATTAAATCCAAGGTTAAGAATATGAAATATTTATAATAAGAATAATTGTCACATAACTTTGAAATTATGAAAATAAATCATGAAATGTAATACACATAAAATATTTATTGTTTTACAATATTTACATATATAGTATAAATATAAATTGTATAAATGTTTTTTAAATATATATATGTAGATGAGATATAGATATGAGAAAATTCATTGATTTGTAATAAAAGAAAAAGACATTGAATTTCTGGAAGTATAAAATTTTGAGAGAAATGTTCAACCCAAAAAAAAAATAAAATAAATAGAAAGAGGATGATGTGTGTAAAAGAGGGAACTTTGAATATATACATTTAAACCTCTTTCTCTCTCTCTCTCTCTCTCTCTATATATATATATATATATATATATACATATATGTATATATATAAATATATGTATATATATATATATATATATATATATATATATATATATATATACAGAAAGTATATTCTAGAAATCATCAATTTATCTTTATTGTCGTGGAACTAGTTTGTTAGAAAGTTTTCAAAAAAATAAATAATAAAGCAACAGAAGGAAGTAAATATAAATATATTTTATTTATTCTGACAATTATCCAAGTTATAAGTAATGAAAGTCTTCGTAAATATTTTCAGAGACATAGATAATTACATATTAAACATTAAACTGACTACTGTCTCCAAAATAAATATTTAATCCAAATGACTTTTAGAAACTTGATTTAGAACTGGAATGTATATCGAATTTTATCTCTTTTTTAAATAGAAGTAGAATATAATTTACCGATAAAAAGTTTTATATAAAGATTCCGTGAAATCACATGTATAAGAATTTACTTAAAAAAAGAAAAAATAACGTAAAACATATATATATATATATATATATATATATATATATATATATATATATATATATAAATGAAATATTTTGAAGAGTAAATGAACTTTAAGATTACCATTACGTAAGTGGAAGAGGCGACTGTTGGGCAAATTATTCGACCTTAAGAAAACATCAAAGTTATTTAATGAGCAGGTTTGGGTTTATGATAATAGAAAAATAGAATAAATTTTTAGTAGAATTGTTTTCAAATATAGGCGTGTTTAAATAAATTAACAGATTATTAAAATTGGATTTGATTTCATGTTTGAAATTAAAATATTTTTTTTACTTGAAATATAAGAGAAAAGGGTATTACAAAAAATTGTATTTTTAATATTTTTCCAAAAAAAATAATTATATATATATATATATATATATATATATATATAAATTAAAACAAGTGTAATCTGTTTAATGCATGAACTTTTTCACATAAAAATCAGTCATTAAATAACAGTACAGTAATATTACTAATAAAAAAGTATAAATTTCAGAAGTCGTAACGTAAATATTTTCAGTTATCTAATTTAGAGATAATATATAAGTTTACATGAATATTTAAGAGCATTCAACTAAAAAAATTAATTATACAAAATTATCCAAACTGTATTTCATGTTACTAGCATGAAATTTTAATAGTTACATTTTACGTTTATTTATTTTAACTGTTAATATTAAAAATATATTACGAATTTTTGTATATACAGTCATATATATATATATATATATATATATATATATATATATATATATATATATATGTAGTTAATAAATTTTTGGTAATATTAATTTATATTTTTTATGATTTTAAAGATATATAAACAGACATATTTATTAATAAAACATAATAATATATTACAGGTACACATCTGATAAATATTGAAATACTTGAAAAGTCCATAGTGATTTTCAATAAATAATTTAAGACATATGCTAATATTTCGAATTTATTAAAATATATTTAGTTTTAAATCGAACATTTTATAAAACAATAATTTTTGATAAGAATTAATTTGTGTCAGTTTTGTCTCGTTTTGAATTTAAAAAAAAAGCACCTTGCATTTTCGGTATATAATATTTTTTATGACTGAAAATATAATCTTAAACATTGAGAAAATATTTAAAAAAGAATTAGAAACAAGATAAAAGAATAGTATATCAATACTATAATATATATTTTTTAAAAAAGTTTAAATTAAACTATAGGTTATGTATGTGTAGTTTTGATAAACATAAAAAGAATATTATTTGTTTTGACGAATTCAAATTAACACATATTATAAATGTTTTAAATAATTATTTATGGTTCACTTTATTTATATACTTATAAGCTGATGCATAATTTCAATGGCAATGTCATAACCAAAGTATTGCATTATAGATATGTAAAATAAACAATAAATGATTATTGAACATTTTTACAACATTTTGTGATCTTTGGGTGGTAATTCATTTGATTAAGGAAGAGAATTCAGAAAATAAATGATTTTTTTAGAAATATTATTGCTTTGAAAAGACAAGAGATGATGATTTAAATTTTAATAAACAAAAAAATCTTCAAATAGATCTATGAGTACTAATGACCAAATTAAGATATTTATCAAAAATAAAAAACCAATATAACAATATATTCAATAGAGATATTACAAATATATTTCTGTCTATGAACATTTAGTTAATTTTTGTTTTTAAAATTTAATCATAGTACCCCTTATGTACATTTTTTGAAAAGAAAATTAATATGTCGAATTTATCTACTTGCGACCTAATGTAGAGACATAACAAAAATATATCACTTTGAAATGAATAGTAAAAAAAATGATAAATAATTGATCATCTATAACAGTTTTGTCAATAATAAAGCAAATAATATTTTTTTTAACGACAGAATTATGTTATTTTGAATGTATTTAATTTATATTAGTTTTGTAACTTGGCTACATATGTGCTAGAGGCATTTTTTGAATTTATTATAACATTAAAACACACACATCCAAATTTTATGCATATATATATATATATATATATATATATATATATATATATATATATATATATATATATATAATATAATCACGTATAATAAAAAATGTTATTAAAATCGGAAATTTTAAGAAAAGTGTTAATTATATTTATGACTATGACATTTTCGAATAATAAATACATTTATATTTTTCTAGACCTTTCACATTTACAATTTTAGATATTATTTTTTTAATTGTGCTACTAGTGACTGACTTCTAGAAGAGAAAAAAGCAGGTAACTATACAGGTTGAATGCAATAAACACTTGCGTCAAACGAGTTTTCTAACTATTTATTTGATTTTTTTTATGAAAGTGCACGTTTGCTAAAGAGTACGCTGCTTTTAATTATACAAAGACATGTATGTAGTAAATAAGTATTTCATTATTTTTTCGTTTATCGTTTCCCGTCTTTATTCATGTGTACAAAACACGTGAGCCATTTACATATTTATGTACAAAAATCTTGTCTCTAATGTGTGTCGATTCACTTTCGTCTAGTTTGTATGTAAATGATACTACGTCGTAGTCGAAAATTTTGAACTGTTAATAAGGTACACGGATTAATAATTAAACCTGTTAATTGTCAATACACGCTGACACACACACACATACATACGTGTATATATATATATATATATATATATATATATATATATATATATATATATATATATATATGTGAGTGAATTTGAAATTAATTTTATAATTGACATATTCTAAATAAAACTTATTTCTCAACGATGTCAAATTTCTAACATCTAATAAATTGGTTAATTCTTAAGTTGAATATTATATATATATATATATATATATATATATATATATATATATATAAACTAATAATCAATAGGTGAATTTTTTTTTTATAAAATTGTGATTGTGTTTTAAAAAGTTTCATAATTTTATATACCAATTCAAAGATATAAAATAAATATTTTTTATTCACTCATATTAGAATTTTTTAATTCATTTTATAACTGAGAGATTAATGTGAATAATAAATTTAAATTTATTTAATATTTTAATTTATTTAATAAAATATATTTTTTTAAAAGTGTTATACAATATATTCTGCAATCGTAAAAATTAAAGAAAAGAATCACTTTTATTACGGAAAGAAAGTAATATATCACACATCTTAAAAAAATATGCTAGGTTTTATATATATATATATATATATATATATATATATATATATATATATATATATATATATATGTTTTTAAAATTATTACAGTCTTTATGATTTTTCAAGAGTGAAAAATATAATTTTTCTAATTTATATTTATCTACTATCTAATATTCACAAATTTTTGGAAAAATTAAAATTAATTTTCTTCTATTTTGGTAAATTATTTCTTAGTTATTATTTTTATTAAAAAAAATTAAATATTTAATTCTAGTTACATATTTAACAATTAATATGAATAATTATTTTTTTAAAAAAATACACTAGGTTTTTACTTAAACAAATCACTTTAACTATTCCATAGTACAAGATATTATAAAAGTGTATAAATTATTTACAGTATTATAAAATCTAAATTTTATAATACAATACTCTGCTAATTATGACATAGAGATGGAAATGTGTATTAGCTTTTAAATAAATAAAATGAGCAATAGGTGATTATTGAACATTTTTATAATATAAATTTATGGCGTGGAATGATTGATAATTTATTAATGTTAAAGTAAATTTTTCACAGAGTCAAAAGAAATACTAAACAAATTACTCCAATTTTTAATTTTCTGAGTGTTCAATAACCACTTAATGTTATTTTTTTCACTAATACATATTAAGTGAATACAATATCATCTTTCCACAATACAATTATAAAATGTTAAACTTTAAATTAAATCAAATTTTATAATTTTGCAATTTGAATATATTGCATAGCCTTCAAAATATACATTAGTGAAAAATTAAACAATAAAGAATCAATAAACACGTTTGTATTATAATTCTTGTGACATTGGAAAATGACACATTTATAAAAATCAATTAATTAGAATACCAAATTGATTCTAAACAAAATGTTCATCATTTGCTAGTCTAAATTAATATGCAAATATTTGAATAGGACAAAGGTTTCATCATTTAAAATTAACAATTTTTGAATTAAAATTAATAATGATGAACAGTTAATTGAAAAAGTAATACTTAATATTGACTTTACATAATTTCATTTGATATTTATTTCTAATAATTTTATAGTTGAGAACACTGAAAGAATTAAATAACATGGAAAATAAATTTATAACAAATAAAATAAATTTGATTCTAGATAAATATTTCTATTTAACAATAAGCTATTTAAGCGAATGTACAATATTGTTTAGTTATACAAGATATCTACAGAGATAAATAAGATCACTTTTCCCTGACATAATTTCAAAACTTAGGTATTTTTATTCGTATTGTAATTACAGTCTACTAACTAATCTAACGTAATTAGACTCAAATGAAAATATATATATATATATATATATATATATATATATATATATATATATATATATTTATAGATAAATAGATTCGAATTTTTTTCAATTTTGATTTTAATAGCATAGTATAAGGATTTTTAATAGAAAAAATCGTTTAAGTTTAACCTTAAATGTGTTCTATATATATATATATATATATATATATATATATATATATATATATATATATATATATATATATATATATATATATACATATAATATAATTATTTTGTACATTTTAAATGTAGTTATTGTTAATAAATAAAAGAAATTTGTATTGTATAACACTCGATTCAACTTAACTTCTATATACACATGCATATACATATACATACATATATATATATATATATATATATATATATATATATATATATATATATATATACATATATACATATACGTATGTATAATTATATATTTTGAACATATGGCGTAGATTCAAACGAAGGTTAAGTTAAAATGAAGGTTGTATATTTATTCACGAATTCCACAATTATCTTATTTATGATCATCTACCATACCTAATCATGATTAAAAGTTTGAAATACTTCATACGTTCTGTTCAAAATTAAATTTAAATTGTACTGATCGCAAATTAATCTTTTATACTCAAGCCTTGACTATATTTTTTTATTAGCTATATAGACTTGGTATCCGATAATAATATTTGGAATTATTTGACCTAGAATAACTTAAAATTACATTCTTCCGAATTGTTTTTTGAAGTTATATTGTTTATATATATATATATATATATATATATATATATATATATATATATATATAAGTATTTTTAAAGCTGTGAATTGATTGACTAAATATCATAAAATGTAATAGATTGTATGATAGATAAAATCACGAGATGTATTATAAGAGAGATTTTTTTTTAATAAATATAATTCAAACAATTTAGAACATAATTATTTTCTAATAATCACAAAATAAAAATATATCTAAACATTTGGTTTATGAATTAGATTCGTAAAAAAATGTTTTTTTAATTCACTAACGTAATTGATTTTTGTATATATATTTATAGATAATATATTTGAATTAAAAAAATAATTATTATTTTTTTAATAAAGTATTAAATAAGCAGTAAAGATTTTGTAAGAAAATATTTTTATATTTTTACTCGATGCTTTATTTGTTCTTTTTTAAAAAAAATATATTATTTTTTTAAAAACAAAGTAATATAAATTGTCCTCTGATATATTTTTAACTAGTTATATTTATTTCTTAATGAATAGCAGTATTAATCTCGATTTTGTTAAAGAAAACTATTTGCATTCGTGTTTTTTTTGCCAATTATTAATTTATTTTATCAAAGGTTTGGTTAACTATTTGAGAGATAATAGCATTTTTATTAAATATTATTATGAAGATATTTTATATATATATATAAGCAATAAAGAAAAATAGATTAAATATTTAGCTATGAAATGTAAAACACTGAGATGTAAATTATTGCTTGTCATTTAAACGTTTATGTCTTTCTAATCTTTCTGAATTTTGAAAAATACTATTGGTACTATCAGTAAATTTTATATAATTTTGAAAAAAATATATCCAATTATATTATGATATAAAGAACTAATTTTCAAAACTTGTACTTGTGACAAAAAAATCAGAATTATTATTGTTTATAGATAAGAAATTTATTTTTTATAACTAAATCGCTGCATCGAATACAACAGCTTCAAACATAAAATTACTGCTCCAAACATAAACAAAACTTTTTTTTATCAAACAAACCAACAATGGGTTAGTATTCTTTTATATTTATTTCAAGGGTGGTTTTATTAATTTTAAAGGCAGATAAAAAATATAAATAAATAGCAGATATACAAAAATGTTATCGTTGAATTTAAAATACTATATTGCTTTACTATTTTTTTTTGTTACTGTGATAAATTCACTTTAATACAAATGAATAATTTATCCCAATATTAAAAGAATTTATAAAAGTGTTCGATAATCATTTATTGTTTACTTTTTTGTTAATGATCATTTCAGAGAGTTTGACATTATCGCAGAATACTGAATTATAAAAAGTGATATTCTATAACGATATATTATATTCGTTGAAATATATATAAGCGAACAAAATGAAAAATACACAATTTATTATGTTGGAGATGAATGATTCATTTGTATTTTTTTATAACAATATTGTACACGAGTAATGAAACTATTATATTTTATTGTATAAATATATGTGTAGATTATTAAAAAAAATGAATCATCAAATAAGCATCAAAATAATGTATTATTTCTGAAAAAGTAAATAGGTTTTTATATTGTTCTTGAATTCAACAGTTTAAATTATTAAAAGTTAATAATTTCAAAATTCTTTATAAATGACAGTTATATTATTACGAAATTACGATTATTAGACGAACAATCAAAAAGTATATTTTTTAGATAAAAATTAATAATATAAATTAGAAATTTATTCAATATAGTTATCCTTCATCTTATATCTAACCATTAGAAATTAAATATTTTTAACGATATACACTTGTAGTTAAAATATTTTTTTAAGTACATTCTCATCCATACGTGATTTAATTGAAATTTTATCTCTCAAAGAGTTAATAAACCAAGCTCTTAAGTATTTTTTCAATGACTTCTTTTTTAAAAAAAGTGAAGTTTACGATTTATTAAAATATTTACATAAGTATTTGTACATTAACTTATACACACACACACACACACACACATATATATATATATATATATATATATATATATGTATGTATGTATGTATGTATGTGTGTATGTATGGATGTATGCTGGTAAATGAAAATAAAATAACAACATAAAACACAAATCAAATGAAGAGCAATAAAACTAAATCATTACCTGACTTATAATGTTTCCTTTACAATGCACATGTACTATTCGAATATTCCCACGCAAAAACACAAAATAAACATTGTTGTCTGTGACTAGACTTAAATTAATTAGGTTTATGGGCTTATGTAACAACACAACGTGTGCTCTCTAGCGATAAAATTGCATATTATACACTTGAATTAAGTGAGGAAATATTTGCTGTAACTTATACAATTTTATTTGTTAATTGTTCTGGTGATACCATATGTTGAATTAATTATTGAGAAATATATAAACACTTCGGTTTCGGAACACACCTTGCTTTTTATGGAAAAATGGGTATTTGGTCGAGCACTGAGTCACTTTAAATATTTATACGCAAAACGTGTTGTTTTTTTTAATTATTATTATTATTTTCGTATTTCGAAATGGTATTGTTTGGTTTTCACTGAACAGTTGATAATTTTTCATTACTTGTTTATTACACTTTTTTCAACAAAAGTTAATTTTTTATTGTATCTTTATTATTTTAAAAGATTCATTTAATTAAATATTCAGTTTTATTTTCCTCAGTCGATTGTTGTTAAAAAAAATAATATATGTATATCTATTTTTTAAACACAGATATTGTTTATTCAACAATGCACCAAAGATGATAAGGAAATTATTCTTTATTACAGAATTCAGTTTTTTGAAACGATTTTTTTATATTTGAATCCGTTGTTTATGAATATTAAACAGTATTAGTTGTTCCACTTTAATCGATTTTAAAAATCATTTTTGAACAGAAAACTCGAAACATGTAACTAGTTACAGATAAGATATTCAATAAGATTGTTATGAAAATTTGTTTCGGTGGCCGTGATTTTAATTCAGCATCAGTGCTCATTTTTCATGCATTAAAATAAATCACATTCGACTTTAGATCTAAAATATATAAATAACATTGTTTCACAAAATAATATATTCTTGTCATTTTATACCACATACAGTTACACACACACACATATGCGTGACTATATATATGAATATATATATATATATATATATATATATATATATATATATAATTTTTAGCCATTTATGATTTATTGTGTGATAAAAGTTTCTTTTAAATTTCTTAAGTTTAAATGATTGACTATTTCTATTAAATTTATTATTTAATAAATTTCTGACAATTCCTAATATCTCTTTCCTTTATGTACATTATACAAAGTTTATCATTTATGCATACATACGAAATATTATACTTTCATTTTAATCCCTTGAAGTGATTTTCTATAAATGAAAAGTAAAAGAGGAAGTTTTTAATACATCTTAATTTTAAGTTTAGAAAAATGTCAAGATTCGTATTAGAAATGAAACACTTTCGATATTTAGAAATAACTTATACGTACACACACACACATGTATATATATCTATATATATATATATATATATATATATATATATATATATATTTCTACAATTGTAATTATTTTTCACGCAATAAATTCAGACTGATTCATATACAATAAAATGTGTGTTTATTAAATTTATAAAATAATAAACTACTATATTATGTATTTCACATTACATATGTTTTTAACTAAATAAAATAAAATATTAAACATTTCTTTTGTAATTTACTCATTGTAATAAAGAAATAGTTTACATTATTTATTATGTTTGTTATTTTTTAGTACTTTTTAAAAATAAGTTACTTTTTTTAATAAATATGTGTATTCAATCAAAAATAAATGAAATTAAAACATATTTATATATATATATTATATATATATATATATATATATATATATATATATATATATATATAGGGGAGACATTGCATATTAACAATGAAATAATTGAAACAAAATACGAGTAAATTAAAAATATTTGATTCTAACATTTGAACAAAATGCTATATGTAGATTGATTTTTTCCAGCTATCTACGAGGGTCGTTTGATAAGTATGGTAAAAAAGAAAGAAAAATTAAATTGAAAAAAATAATTTAATTAATTAATTAAATTAAACGATAAATAAATTGACCATACTTATCAAGCGACCCTCGTATAACATTTCTAATAAATACATTAACCTATCTATCTATTTTTTTTATCTATGTTATTTCTATTATATATATATATATATATATATATATATATATATATATATATATATATACACACACATATGATTATATGTATGTATGTATGTGTAAAGATAAAAAATATATTTTATTAATGTATATACATAAATTATTATTCAATTTAATTTACAATATTTTTTTCAAAGTATTTATTGAATAAGGAAAAGTGAATTTATTTATTATTATTTATATATATATAATATTATAAAAAAATCATTTAAAACGCTAGAAAAACTTGGGATAATAATTTATACAAAATTTTATAAATTTTTTGATAATTGTATTTAGATTAGTCTTTTAGTATTTAATAATCTGTTTTGTGCTTATTACATTTTATAAAACATTCATATGGTAATAAAACAAAAAAGTGAAATTGAGTTTAATTATTATGTGATTTAATTTTCTTAAAATAGTATCTATTCATTTTTCGAAATATACACAAAAAAATTTTTAATGCGAAATGAATATATTTCAGTTTATGCTATAAAAAATATAAGCATTTCAGACGTATTTTGATTTATGTTTGTATCATTTATTAATTTGAAAAAAAATTCGTCAAGTGTAAAATTAAAATTTTGTGGTCATTTATATATTTTGTAAACAAATTTTCAGATATGTATATTCAATTAAAAAATTGAAATTTAAATATTATTTTCAATAATGTCCAATTATTTTTTTTAAGATATTTCTAATAGACAAACTCATAAATTTATTAATAAATATTTCAAAATATTTTATCATTAATTAAAATCACTTCTTATCTAAATGAACATATTTTTTTTATAATAAAATCAAAAAATATTTAATTCACACTTTTTCACAGCTGAAATCACACATATCAATATTAAATAATAATATACTGAATAGGTATTTAATAAAATATTGTAAAATCACTTTTATAGTTATAAAAAAATATTATTTTCTTTTTAAAATGATGATCAAACTGTATACAACATTAAAAGATTCAAAATATATAACTTCAAAAAATTCTTTATAATTACTTTAAATTAGTTTTTATGAAAATAATTTTTAATTAATCGAAAATATTTACTTTCTAACAAAATACAATTTCATTTCAAATATAATTTTTATTGATTATTGCAGATTGAAGGTTTGTGTGTTTGTAATTAAATTAATAATAATAAAATAGAATGAATTTGTTTCTAAAAAAAAATAAATAATGTACACAATAATTATAGGATTTTTTAAATCAATTGAATAATATGAATTAAATCACTTTAAATTATGTTAAAAATAATGCAAATGATTATAATTATATAAAATATTAGATATTTCACTTATTAAAACGTAATTATAAAATAATTGAATGAATTAACTGTGATGAGTAATAATTTCTGATTTGGTATTAAATTTATATATATTGAATTTAATTATTGTCGTACACGAATCAAATAATTTCGATCATCAATTGAACTCACCACCGAATTAAATTTCGATAACACAACAACAAGCAGTTTATAATTATTATGACACCGCGATGAGAACGATTCTCTCTTTGTATAAATGTTATAAATGTAATTCAGTTTATAAATGATTGTTATCTATTTCCATTAGTGCACATGAAGTCTGCACGACAACGTGATACGTAGGTAACTGACTTGTAAAGTGAAAGCGCGGTACAATTCAAGTTGGAAATGGCGGGCACTGTGATATGAGTGCCTATCGTTAGAGGCGCAACTATATCCATACCCTTCGGCTATTGTTGTTTATTTGTAGTGAAATGGATAAACGAAATTTATAGAATATACTAGAAATGTGTTTATTATTTACGAGAATTGTATTCTGTGCGTTGAAGGGGAAATGGATTTTGTATTATATGTAGTAACGGAAACGTTTTTCTGTTGCATTCGACATCAATTTTAGAAAAAAGTAAATTGTATATATATACATACATATATATATATATATATATATGTATATATATATATATATATATATATATATATATATATATATATGTATGTATATATATATATATATATATATATATATATATATATGCATGTATGTATGTATGTATGTGTGTGTGTGTGTGTGTGTGTGTATAAATTAATAGTTAGATAGATAAATTCAAAATAGAAAATATTCGATATAATAAACTAGAAAATATCCGATATAATAAACTATCTAATAGTCAAAATTAAATCTTAAATTTTCGAATACATTTTCTAATTACAAGTAACCCCCGTATAACACGGCATTTTTATAACATGGTTTGAGAATTAGATAAATCCCCATACAATGCTTAAAGTTTTTAAGAATAAAATTCGAAATTAGGGAAATTACCGTAAAACACGGAATGAAATAAGAGCTTTTAAGTGCACAAGATATCTCATTGGAAATTTTTCATTTGAGCGTGTTTGTCGTATTAAATTTGCTTGTAGAATTTTGAAATTTATTAGAATTTGAAATCCGTGTTGTTCGTGAGTATTAAGTACATTTTAAAACTTTGTATTTTTCTTTCTACTACATTATACATAGATTAAAAAATTTCGGATGGGTATTATTCAACCTTTTTTAGAAATGGTAATTATATTTTTCATTTTTGTGAATTTGTAGTCCTAAACTATGTCTGGCGGAAATAAAAAAATACTTTTACAGAGACATTTCATCTCGCTAAAACAAAAATTACAGATTTTACTCTCAGCTAAAAGCAAGCAACCTAAAATAACAGATTTTTACGAAAAGTAGAGGATAGAACTCAAGATAATGCTGAAGAAAGTTCAAAGGATGAAGATATTTTGTCAAAAAGAAAACGCCATCGGTGCTTATTAGTGTTGACGAAGAAAACATTATTTAATACATATTAATATGTAATATTTTTGATGAAAAATCCTTCAATAAATATATTTATTCTAATTATAAAAATATAATAGTATGCTTTTCTAATTTGTGGAACCTAACTCCCTTTTTTGCATTAGTTCTTTATTTCGTATAACACGGATTCGCATAACACGGCATTTTTCTGAAACGTAACAACCATGTTATACGGGGATTACCTGTATATTAGTTTTATATATATATCAAGACAAAATAATATTTCAGTTATAACTAAAAAGTATTGTACTTAACAATAAATATAATATACAATAGTAAAAATATTACTTAAACATTATAAATATTCGAATATTATTAAAATTTTATGTTAGGAAGTAGTAAATTGGAAACACGATTATAAAGATTTCTCTGTCAAATTCATATTAGCATAAATGAATCATCATTCACTGAAATGTCAAAATTTTATTACAGTTCAATAGTTATTTCCTATTTATTTAATTTGTTGATGTGTGTTTTAATAATCAAGAAATCATAGTTAGAGCGATTTATTATAAAATCTAAACGTTTATATTTCATATTTTGTAACGATAACAATTAAACATTTTAGTAAAATATTTAAGTGTGAAGGTGAGTAATTAATTTGTGTTAAAGATTTCTTGGATATATTAAACCTATGAACATATTTATATTTAAAATAGTAAACTATTTAAAAGTGTTAATTATGATATGAAACAATTATATAAATGTTTTGAATGTGATATATATATATATATATATATATATATATATATATATATATATTATTTAAGATTAAATAAAATTTAATTAAAATTCAAAATCATAATTTAATTAAAATGAAAATAGAAGAAAATGTTAATTTTTTATCCTAAATTTATTTTTTAACAATTTTAATTTTAAATTTTATTTATTCTTGTAGAGATTGCTGTAAGATTTGTTCTAGATTTATAATGTAAAATACTGTAATATTATTAGCATAAATAATCGTATTTTTGATTTTAAATCATATGCAGATGTCAAGTATATGCACATATTTTAAAATATTTAAAATTGTAAAACCGTTAAGTTTCTAAAATTACTTTTATAAACAAACAAGCATGTTTCTAAATTATATAATTTCCTCTATGAGAACATCACATGAAATGCTCTAAAAAAATAAATAATATTTTGTAAACACAAACATATGGCACTACAAATATGTAACTGTGAAATTGATCAAATTAAAGAACAATACAGTTTTGACAACACTTATGAATATATAGGTTACTAGTATGACATTAGTAAAAACGGTTTTTCCACATACTGACGTTCTTGACAAAACATTCAAATGGAAGTGCATTAACAGAGGATGGCGATAATTACGATTTAATTATAAATTGTACAATTCTTTTATTAATTAAATTGAATAATAGCGACATGATTTCCAGTTTCTTTATAAACTAAGTAACTATTGCATAACTAAACAATGAATAGACTATCTATTTGTTAATTTGCTAGAAAATATTAAATCGTTTTAATTAAGACAAATTTAAATAATTTAAATATTATATATATATATATATATATATATATATATATATATATATATATAGAGAGAGAGAGAGAGAGAGAGAGAGAGACATTCAAAATATGACGTCTAAATTTGTGTTTTATTAAAAAGAAACATGTGTATAGGGTAATGTATAGGAAAACATGAATACAGTTTTTTTTGTTTCTTTTTAATAAAACACAAATCTAGGCGTCACATTTTAATGAATATATATATATATATATATATATATATATATATATATATATATATATATATATATATATATATATATATATATATATATATATATATATATATATATATATATATATATATATGTATAAATGTTTGATAAGGAATTATGAGGTTTCAATATCAGAATAATTTAGTTGTTCTAGACAGTTCAAAAAAGTATGGAAAAATATATATCAGGAATAATATGTAGAGACAGAAATAGACACGATTGGATGAGAGAAAAAATAAAAGTTACGTATGTTATATCATAAATGAGAAATTTAAAATGGAAATGAACGGTTCATACCGCAAAAAGAGAAGATTACTGAAGGACAAAGGACAAGAGAAATTATTGTACAAGGGAACTTAGAGATATGAAAATATCCAAGAAGAGACCCATGGATAGATAAGACAGAGACTTGAGAATATTGATCGGAATGGAATGGAAAAGAAAGGAATTGGATCGCTAGAAGTGGCATGTTTTGAGAGAGATCTTAACTAACAATGGATGAAGAGAGGCTGATAATGCTAATGATATGGAATATTTGTAGCAAAAATAAGTGTATAGGAAATATTAAACTAAACATTAGTCATGCAAGTTTGTTGTATTACTTTGTTCGTTTATGCTATGAAGGATTTTTGTTAGTGTATTATATTATTTATACTAATAGTTTACGCAAAGTGCAATAAAATATACAATAAAATATCAACTTGAAAGATGGATGGAATTTGTGACCAATACTATCATATTATTGCGTCGAGAGTAACAATATTTAAAATTATGATATATATATATATATATATATATATATATATATATATATATATATATAAATCATGGATAAATTGCATAAAATCACGGAACAACAGTAAATAGTAATACCATGTGTTGAATACGTTTAAAATGGGTTGTATTGTATTTAAAAATCCCCCGAGAAGAATTCGAAATCGATATTCAAGAGTCTGTTATAATAACCGTACGTCAGAAATATTATAAATTCAGAAATATACAGTTTATTGTTCTCCTTATTTTCTCCATCTCTCATATATATATATATATATATATATATATATATATATATATATATATATATATATATATATATATACCCGTCCCTCAATTTACGCCGAGTATCCGTTCCACGTGGATTTGTTTTACGCGAATGAAAATCGCGTAAATTGAGTCTCTCAGTACAATAGAAAAAATATTGGAAATAAAAGCTAGTAAAGTTGTATAAACTCATATTTATTTCACATAGATTAACAAAAAAATAATGATGTTTTAGAAAACAAAAGTAGATAAATTTTATTCGGTGTCACTATCGCGACTGTAATTCAAAACAATCAACCTTTTATATATTTATATCGTGCTTTTATACGTTCAAGTAAGAATTTGCGTCACTCTGATATATAATAAATTCAATGAAAAATTATATAAAATGAAATATATCTGACCGCGTATAAAAATTGTCGCGTAAATCAATACCGCGTAAAAAAAGTCCCGCCTAAATAAAGGTATAATTTGCCGCGTAAAAAAACTCGTGTAAAAAGTCCTGCTTAAAATGAGGGACGGGTGTATATATATATATACATACACACCCACACACACACATACTTTTATCTTATAAAAAATAATACCAGTTAAAAATATCTTAGTTACCATTCTAAAATAATTTTAATAAAAAAACATATTCAATAATAAACTAATTTCTAAAAACAATCTGTTATATCAAATATTATCTAACAAATTTTAAATTTGAAAATTAACATTTAATTTTTAAATGAAATGTTATAGTTTCGAAATGAATGACGTGATATTTAAAAATCTACAAATCTTGTAGTAAAAAATAAGAAAAGAAATACATTAATTACTAAACTCTGAATAGAGTTTTTTTAATTATGTATATAAATCATCTATTAACGAACTTGTCAACAAATCACCCATATCTGTCACCACTGATGTACACGTACAGACACAATATATATATATATATATATATATATAAACTTAGATACAAAACGAGAGCATATTTTTCTTTCACTGTATCGTACGTACATTCACTTCACCTTTTTGTATTTGCTTATTCCACATGATTGCTTTCCGATGACCACGAGATATAATAATAATGTTTTTGCAATTGCTATTTGAATTAAAATATCCGTTAATATTTTTTTCTTATAACTGTAATCCAGTAACATAGCCGTAACAATGTTAGAATTTAAATGTATTTACGTGCATATATATATATATATATATTGATCGATATTCATTATTTTATCTTTATTATTGCTCTTTCAGCCATAGATACATGAAATGTGAATTCTATTTTGATGGAAACCACGTTCAGTTTCTTATGTCTAACGTTATGTAGGTGTAACGGCAATTTAATTTACATGATTAACTGTTTTGAAAAATATTTTTTACGAAAAAAAATCAATTAAATATTTGAATAGAATTGGTGTTGAAATTTGTTAAAATGTAAGTAACTTTTAGTGTTTTTAGACTAAGTTTTCAAAAAAATTAACTAATTTAAATAAATCATCTGCGTGTTAGAGATTTTTTTTGTTGAATTATTCGTCCACTGATATTTTTCGTCATAAGAATCTTTGTATCTTTCACATTTTGATTTATTCATTATATTTTTAATATATATATTTATATATATATATATATATATATATATATATATATATATATATATATATATATTATATGTGTGTGTGTGTGTGTGTGCGTGTGTGTGTGTGCGCGCGTGCGTGTGTCCGTGTGTATTTGGTTACGTTGGGTGAGTAATTCATTTGTGTTAGTAAATTTATATAGTACTAAAAAAATTAATAATACCTAATAATTTTTAGTATTTTTTGATTTTAATTTCTTGGTTAAGAATATGCACAGAACAAAATTTTTTTATTGTAATTCATACTTTTTGAATAGTTTACTCTTATCTGATTTTATAGTTATTTAATTATTTTGTTGTATTTGTGAGGAAATAATTTTTTACATATAAGATCATAATTTACTTAATTATATATATGTATGTGTGTGTGTAATTGTATATCTTATATGCTTATATTCTGCCAAAAAAATGTATATAATAATTTCAAAATTGAATTTAAAAAATGGCAGATGTTTTTCTATTTTAAATTAAACTCAATAAATAAATGAAACCTAAATGAATAAATAGGCTTAGATATACGAGTATATACTTGTATTTTTGATCATATATAAATTTTTAAATACGATCTTCTTTCGAAATATGTTTAATGTGTTATTTCTTTTTTTTTAAAAAAAAAATGATATAAGTTGAAAATTCTTTTAAATAATTACAAAACGTGGATAAAAATATAATTAAGTGTAATTCTCGAGATTTCAATCCATTTACAAAAAAAACATTTTGAAATTTAATTATTTGCACTCTACTTGTCAGTACATATGTAATAAATGTATTTGTATAAAACTTAAGTTGCATAAGTAACGAAATTTTAATGTATAATTCACATGTACTCGTAAATAAATTTAATTTTATTTCTGCAACTAGATTGACAAGAAGTGTTAATGTTTGTATACATAAATTATGCCGTTTGATGGCGTAGTGGTATGTATTTTATTTGTCTGTTATATGGTAGATTGCGTTCAATTCTCAATTGGGGAGGTAAATGTGGTGACATTTGAAAAAAATGCCACTGCGAGGTAAATGGAAAACTCAACTAAGTTGTATTTCTTATTATAAAGTGTTATTGATATTTGCAAAAAAGAATCTTTAGACAGAAAAAATGATCATGATGAAGATAAGACATGTGTGTATGTAGGTGTATGCGTGCATGCATTTGTGTATGCGGGACAGAAAAATAAGAAAATTCGTCGGAATGGACATAACTCGTTCACATTTTAAATAATTTGGTACTTAGTTAAACTATAGAGCTGATTTGCGAAACAATAAAATATTAAAACATTTTTTTCGTTTACTATATTTATTACAATTAAATTATTTTTATATGAGTTAATTACTCACTCCAACATAATAATATTTTATAAAAGTGATTAATCAATACTTACTTATTTGTTCACTAATATATATACATATATATATATATATATATATATATATATATATATATATATATATATGTATGTATGTATGTATGTATGTATGTATGGATGTGTATATGTTATGTATGTACTTAGTTTTGTTGGCCACGTCATCACATTGTCATCCAGATTGCTGTATTATAAAAGCTAGATTGTTGATTGTAACTTCTTATGCACCGATGAAAATTTTTTCATACAAACCATTTTTTCTGAAATAACCTTATTTTTGAGACCAAATTATTTAACTAGATATTGTTTTTTAATAGGTTTTATTAACTCATAATTAAGGAATAAAAAAGTGAATAAATAATTAAATTGCTTTGACTTTACTATTAGTTATTAGATGTACATTTTTTATGTTCCAGAAATACACGAGAATAATTTTTCGTTCAAAAAATATAAAATAATGCATTTTTTTGTTGTTTTTGCTTTTTGTGTATGTTTTTATACATCACAGTTAACATATATTGCTATTATATGATATTTACAAGTTGCAATTCATATTTTTTATAAATCATAATTTGTTAATAGTTAATCTTATTAATATATGTCTAATCATTTATTTTTTGTTATTTTTATACAATGCATCTTTAATTGTTAACTAACTTTTTGTATATTTATAAATAATTAACATTATTTTAATAGAATTTATAAATAAAACAAAATAATTAAGGAGGTCTTAGGGTATGGTAACGGATCAAATGGCTTTTCTAGTCTAGAAAAAATCAAATGGCAACATATATACAAATTAACATACATCAATTACCTTTGATAACACTGTAATACAAATCATTTTCTATAAAAAATAAATTAATATTTTAAATATAATATATAATATATATATATATATATATATATATATATATATATACAGTATATATTTTTTTTAATACTGGATGAAATCCTTATTGAATGTAATCATTTATTGGCATTTGACTAGATTGGTGAATGATTATTTTGCATAAATTTATTGTAAAAGATTAAAACGTATTTATAATTTGTCTGCTTCTCACTTTCGTTTCCCGAATAATAGTTGATCTCATTTTCTTATATATTTCATACATAATACACAATTCAAATATCACACTGATTAGTTTTTAATATTAAAATACATTTCATTTCTTAAATTATCCACACATTCGTTATTTTATGACATAGGTGGTTATTTCAAACGATGTTATTTTCTATAATAATTACATATAATAATAGAATATATTAATATGACATTTTCTAAACATTACTTCATCTGATTATATGTTTTGATTGAAGGTTGCGATTTTTTACATACGAGTATATAAATCATTGTTTCTGAAATGTGAAATATAATATAAATAATAAAAGTGTAATAGTCATACTATAATAATGTTCGTTATAGTCATAAATGATTATATTATGTCGTTTAGTTTTTGTTAAACTGAAAAGGAAATAAAATTTAAATAACATATTATTTCTCTTGACAACATCTAATATTTTATGTTTGCACTCATGTAGTGTAAAAAAATGTTATGTTAAAAAATAGTTATATAACAAAAAGTTTAACTTACCTTAGCAAGACATATAATCTATTACTTTTCAAATAAATGAATAAAACAGCATATAACAAATACAAAATAATTTTATTTGTTAACAGTTTTACATAGTTAATACTGTATGAGATACTTCGTACTACTAAAATTAAAATCAACAATTGTTTATTGTACTTTAATATCATTAATCTAAATATATATTAATATTTTCTTAAATATCTCGTGACCCTATACATCCACGTGTATAATATTTATCAGCATTACATATATATATATATATACATATATATATATATATATATATATATATATATATAATATTTTAATATATTTCGATCAATTTATATTTTTATTAGAATTATACACAGGACTTACAGGACATAGCAAATTTTAAATTTGTTTAAGTATTTAAAACACGTATAAAAGTACATACACTTGGAATATTAAGTATAATGACATATAGTATTAAGAATTTATTGTAAAATTCAAATAGTTGTATATTATTAAGCTGCCACAATGCATAAAAATTTCAATTGACGTCAATACTAGAAAAAACCTTTTTCGAACTTGATTTTGTATAGCTAAATAAAACATGAATATTTATCGTATTGTATTTGCATGTACATAAATGTATTTTTTAAAGATTGATCGATAGAGGTTTTTTCAACGAGTATTGACAAAAATTGTTGTAAATTTTGAATTTTACCAAATTGAAAAAATCTATTTAAGATAACCGTGAAAAAATAATTAATAAAAATAGGAATTAATAAAAATAGGAATTTGAAATTAGTATTCATATATATATATATATATATATATATATATATATATATATATATATATATATATATATATAATTACACACGTGCGTGTGTCTATATTATAATTTATTATATTAAAATTTTTCATATAGAAAAATCAAAAGTAATTATAATGTTATGCTGAGTTTATTTTTTAAAATTAAGTAATTTCAATTTTTTAGTTTTTATAATAAACTTTTGTTGGTGTATAAATCAATCATATGTATAAGGATTTATTAATATATTTATAATATAAAAAGCATTATGGAAAAATATTTATTTTAGATATTATAAGTGATATTTCATATATATGTATATATATATAAACATAAAAATTTATTTTATTAAAAAAAGAAAACTCATTCAAGTTATATCTCATTATTATTAATGCCAGTCATTCTTAATATGTTGTATAAATCGAAACCGTTTTATGATCATTTTTAATAAAATTTGTTCTTTTTTTTAAATATTATATATATATAAAGAAAAAGAAAAAGATGGAAAAGCAAATTTTTATTTAAAATTAGTATGATTCAGAATATCCGTTTATATATTTGTTATGATTCAGTTTATTCATAGATATATTTTGGCACTGTGGTTAAATTCATTGTTAATAAAGTGAATTATCATGTTATGTCCAAACACCGTCAATTTATAATTAGTAATGATACATGGTAGTTAAAAATTAAATTTGTTTTTATTTTATTTACATTATTTTTTATATTAGTTTTATTGGGAAACTAAATATAGCTTATTCTAGCGAAATTTTCAATTTGATTAAAAGAAAATTCATAATAAGAAAATTTACATAAACACATTTATAAAGAAAATTTAGTTATATTTATATATATATCAGCAAAATTAAAAAAAAAATTATAGATTATTATATATATATATATATATATATATATATATATAAAATATTATTTTTGATAAAGTTTTTCAATAATAACTATATTATTTAAAACTTTTCAAAAATAATAACGTATTATATTAATGTTAATTTTTGAATATTTCCGAATTAATGTTCTTATTTCATATTAATATTTTTTTGTCGAAAAGAAAATTATGTTTTCCAACATATTTTTTTCATTAAAAATATTCAGTAAGTTTTACTTTTATTAGAAAAATATTAACTTTTTATTCTTTTTAACCATTTTTCAAGTATGGTGATAATTTTTACATGTTCACTTAATATCACATGTTTTCTATACAAGATGTAAAAAATTAAATTTTAGTAAAACATATACTTTTTTTAGGTTCCAGAAGATAAATTTTCCATTAACCCATAACCGACTTGATTGATTCTATCTTAAACGTAAGTAAATTTAATATTTTTTTATATTTATATTCTAAGTTCTAATATTATTAAAATATGTAAAAAAAATAATTCAAACTCTATCGATCAAAAATACTTTGCAGAACTCTATTTTCGTTTAATTCTTTTACGTCCCAGTGTTTCATTTCGAAACCAATAGAGACTAGTAACAGACTTATAATATATTACTTAAACAAGTAGTGTATTGTAAGTACTGTTAAACCTTTAACTATAATATAAGAAAAAAATGTTTTTTTTTTTAAAAAAAAGAGATAAATATTTATTATACATATAAATACTTATAAGTAACTGTCAGTTATAAAATTTAAAAAAATGTATTATTCTAATATACTACTTTGACCCTGATTTTGCAGTGAAATCACTGTAAACGATAAACGAGAGTCATATTTCTTTAAAAATATTAGAAATTTATCATAAAAAATATTAGTTATATTTATAGTTAATTTATTACTTATTTTAATAAAAATATTAACTTTTTATACGGTCACAATTCAAATATAACTAATATTTTTTTGATTTATTAAATATTTTAATTAAATAATTTTTATCATCAGCTATTGTTTTAAAATATTATTTATTTATTTATACTAATTTATATAATTATTTATATATATATATATATATAAAACGAAAATAAATTAACTTGTTAACGCTATAAATTAAAATACGTTTTTCTTATATAAACATATCTTCAATAGAACTGTTGTAAAGTTGAATCAACTTACATTTTGACAATATTTTCAAATAATTCATTTATTAATAATATTTGTTATTTATTAGTCAAAATAGTTGATACACTGAACTTCTCTCAACTGGATTTAAGTCGAAATTGAATATTATATGTAAAACAGCTTTTAGTAAAAATACAATTTATGGAAAAAAAATTCAGAATCTGATAATGTTTCAAAACAATCACTCTCTCTGTCTCTAGGGTTACCACGATATAAATTTAATGAAAATTGAAGTAAAATTAAAAAATACATTAAATATAAAGTGAATTATATAAATATGGTTGCAATAATTCATTATCCATTGAAATTATATATTTAATTGGACAAGATTTGTTGTTAATGTATTCACAAATGACCAAAATAAAATGTTTGTAAAAATGAACGGAATTATTTCATGACATTAAAAATATTTTCTACAAAAATAATATTTAAATATTCTTATTGATTTTGGTAAAAGTATTTTTGAAAATATTTCGAAAATTCACTAATTTACAGTAAGGAATGTTAATGACTATAAATCATTTAAAAATGGCTTTAATTTAATTATCACCTTGTTGTAAGTTAGAAACTACTTAGAGGTAAATTTTATAATTTATACATAAATATGGATTTATTATTTTCCTTCTCTTAGAAGTTCTTTTTATTAGTAAGGAATAATTTTACATTTACTGAATGTATTTAAACTAACATTAGAAAGTTATCGTTTAGTGAATAATTAGTAAATAAATTGAAATATGTCTGTGTTATTTTAAACTGTATTTTTAAACATTAAAATCTGCTATGTGTCAATACTTTTCCATTACTTATTTTATAACTAAAAAAAATATTTTCAGTTGAATAATAATAACAATTTAAAGAATCGAATACAGGAATCAGAATAGTAAAAATTTAAATATCTAATTTTTAAAAAATTATTTTATATCTTTTATATAAACTTATTTTTTAAATCAAGTTAAGTAAGTGTCAAGAAGTCTAACGAATGTACTATAAAATTTCATAATAAGATTTTTTTATAGATAAATATGTTATTTTAATTCGAAGTGAGATAAATATTTGAAGTTTTGAATTATCAAAAATTTAATTTTTAATATAGAAATTTTTTACAAAAATTCTTACTTTTGTGCTCGAAATACATTAGAAATATAAGAGAATCTAACTCTTTTAAGTCTAGAATTTAACAAATCCTACATTTTTGTCGAAACTTTTAAAATAACTAAAGGAGTTTAAAATATCTATGTATAAAAACATTGAAAAAAATACAATAAAGAATATTTTTGATTAATTGAAATTAAATACTTTTTTGAAAATGTAAGTTATGTTCAATTATTCTTAAAAAAATAATAAGACTAGTTTGTGAGACTACATATTGAAAATCAAGAAAGTAGAAGTGTCTGAAAATCATAAGATCTTCTATTTTCAATTATAATAATTTTGTTTCAGTTTAATATTCATTTTCAAATTTTGTATTTCATATATACATATACATATTTATATATATATATATATATATATATATATATATATATATATATATATATATATATATATATATATAGTAAATAAGTTTTAAACACATTTTTCATATGACTGTAATTAAATAAAAATTATTTCACAATGAAATAACATTTTTATCATGTTAGATGTTTTTTTAAAGTAATTAGGTTTTTTTAAAAAAAAATGTTTATATGACTGTATATGCAATTTTAAGATTATGTCATACGAACTCAATATTTTCATATAAGTTATTAATTATTGATTTTATAGTCAACAATACAATTCTGTAAACAAAACATATAACTTATACATATCTTGATTATGCTTTTAATAGTTTGACCCTTCTAGGTTATCACATATACATCTTAATTTTAATTGGAATTGATGAACGTTTATTACTAACATAAGTTCAGTCTATTAAAAACAAATATGTGTTTATTGTAGGCTATAGTTTGTACATATATTTACAAATATGCATATATGAGGTTATTTTTCTCAATTACAGTTTCTAATTGTGTTTATTTATTTACTTTTTTTTAAAAAATACGAAAATCGAATTGAAATTATAGTTTATATAGAATCTATTTTATAACTGCGACTAAATTCATTTTACAGCGAATAGCTATTCTGATATTACAAAAAATATTGTTGTCGAGTTCAGTAAGTGTTATTCTTCAAAAATTATAGTTAATAATAATCAATTAGTGCCATTTTAAGATTTTTTTGTGTTCGGGGAAATGATTTATTTGCAAAATATAAAATTAATTTAATTGAAAATGTATAAAAAATAAAATAAATTAATACATTTTTTCATTTTAGTTGTTTTAGTTTCGTTTTTTTTTTGTTTTAGTACTGTGGTACATTTATTTTAACACAAACAAATCACTGAACGTCGTTACAATTTATAAAAAGGTTCAGTTTATTTGCTGATGTGTATTTCGATGGTCATATCAACGAATCAAATGAGCGATAAGTGTTATTGAACATTTTTTTAAAAATATTGTGATGTTAGTGTGAGTAATTCATTTGTATTAACACACAATATATTTAGGAATAATGTAATTCTAGGTCAACATATTATTTTTTGACAATACTTTTTATTCGAAAGACAATACTATTGATTAGTTCGTAATAACTAATTTGAATAAATAATATTATGTTCTATAATAATTTTTAAAACATGTATTTAAATATTCAATTTATATATAATTTAATATATATGTATAAACAAAATGAATATTTATTGTATTTTTAAATATTAAACATATGTATTTTTATACACAGTGAATTTTTTTAAAATAATTTTAATTATAGTAAGATTTTGTTTATCAATGTAATATATATATATATATATATATATATATATATATATATATATATATATATAAGTTAATAAACCAAACCAAACGTCGATATTTACTACAAGTAGTCATAAAAATAATATATATTAAAAGAATAAGAAATTTTTCAAAATATTTTTTAATTTTTTATGAAAAATTAAAGAAAACATTAAAAAATTAATGCAGTTTCAGTTGTTCATAAAGTTGTTGTAAAAAAGTAACCATTAATTATTATAACACAAATAAATTACACATCTCAACATCAGAAGATTTTATAAGTTCATTAATCACTTAAAAAAGATATATATATATTTTAAGTTCATTAATCACTTACTTTTCATTTTATTCATTGGTACACATTTCGATTACCATATTATTATTGTTAAAGTACTGTATAATAAAATGTGCTTTAAATGATTTTATAACACTGACAATATCCAAAGAAATGTATACAGCTAACAAAATGAACAAAAAGTAAAATTTAAAATTTTGCAGTGTTGAGGTGTGTGATTTGAGTTCTTTTACCACAGTACTGAAATAAATAACAGCGATTACTATATTATATAAATTCAGATATTTAATTAAATAAATATTTTTTAACGTGTAGAAATTTTGAATTTTAATATTATTATAATGTCGAAATATTTAATTTTGTGAAGTTGTATTTTTCTTTTCTTAAAAGAAATGTATTGATAAAAGCATTCCCTATACTTTTTGATACTTTAATATTTGATTAATTTTTTAAATCTGTATACATACATACATAGATATATATATATATATATATATATATATATATATATATATATATATATATATATATATATATATATATATATATATATATATATATATAAACATAAGTTATAGGTCATATGTCAAAATTGAACTGTTTTTTTAACGTTGATATAGTGTAATAGCAGTCAAAATAACATTCTACGATAATTCTTTAGACGAAGATAAAATAGAAACAATATTTAATATAAACTATTTTATATAAGTTATATGACCAGGATTTACACCGCATGTATTTTAATATAATAAAAAAAACATATATTTTATTAAAAATTAAATTGTAAGAAAATTTAAAAGTTAGAAAATTATTTTATAATTTTAATTAATTGATTTATTTTGATTTAATTATTATGGATATGCTTTTAGCTTGAATAAATTCGAAATAGAAAATAAATAATTAGTTTAATAAAAAAAAACTAATTACAAAAATGTGTTGTAATGTCTCTAATAAATATATTTTTATTATTTTATATATATATATTTAAAAAATTTCAATTTTCGAATTTCAAATCGTACATTAACTTATTTGAACCATTGTGAAAATTTTTGGGAATAAATTGATCACTTATGTTAAAATAACATGAGCCAAAATAACAATTTATTATTATAATTTTTAAGTAAGAAATTAATATTAGAAACAAAATAATAACACGAAGATATATATTTGATGACATATCATCATGTTAACCGTTGTCACGTAGCGTGTAAATATATAAAAAATATTGTGATTGATTTCCGGTAAGCAAAATAATTACATACATAAAGACATAAATCATAGTTACATTATGTAATAGACGAGATAATTAATTATCTTATATATATAATTATTACAGAGAAATTTTTTTATAGATAATAATTATACTTGATTATAATCATAAGTAAAGAACTTTTTCATTAAATCGTAATATTACTTTTTTATTTACTATTCATATTTTATATTAGATAAATGTGTTTAAAATATGTACAGATGTATGTATAATATGTAGATTTTTTTTCATAAATATATATATATATATATATATATATATATATATATATATATATATATATATATATATATATATATATATATATATATATATATATATATATATGTATATATAAATATATACTCCAGAAAAAAATATATGGATAGATGGAACGGAGAGATAAGAAAATTTGTCGAAATGTACTGGAAGAGAAAAGCATTGAAGCGATCGAAATGAAAAATATTGTGAGAGGCCTTCAATCAACAATGAATATAAAGATACTGATTATTTATATATATATATATATATATATATATATATATATATATATATGTGTGTGAGTTTGTATTAAAATAAACAAAATAATTATACTTTATTTGTAAACATCATTAATCACAAAATATATTTTTCTTTAATGGAAACATATTGAAAAAAATGTTATCAAATAATTGTTACCTAATCGTATATTAAAATCCAATCATTAAGTTTGTTTATATTCATCGCAAATATGAATCTATACATAAAATGATTTGAATATAAATGTATGCAGTGACAAGTATAAAATAATATATTATAATATCGTCGTATTATGACTAAATATTCTTATACATATATAAAAATGCGTCAACATTACTATATTTTTTTTACAAAACTGTCCATGTTTATAGTAGTGTTGAAAATAAAGATTATAAAAATTTAAGAACAAAGAAAAAATTACTTTTTATTTAAACCGAATAAAACTTTGATACACTTATGTTATAAATGCTTTTTTTTCTTTAAAAAAGCGATAGTAACTTTGTATGTTAAAATACTTTATAATTATCATTAATTAGCACATATATTTTGAATATATTTCAGTTGTAGTTTACAGATAGTAAAACTGTTTTTACTGAATAGCATTAAGTGGCACTTTATGGACATCTAGTAGCATAACTTCATATTTTTATGTTTTTTATAAATATTTCATAAAATAAGGTTTCAATCAAAATAAAATAATGATTGTTATCATTCTAACATTTTTTAAAAAAAAGACTACATACCGAATAAAACTTAAAAGATTAATGTGTAAAAATTATATATTATTCTAAGATTTATAACCAAATTATCAAATAAAGAAATTTAATTAATTTTAATAATTGCAAATTATTAATATTTTCAAGATTATTATGTAGTTATTTCATTTTGAAATAAAAAATTAAAAGAAGAATCTAGATTATTTCAATTTTTAATATATTAGTTAGCAACAATAAATATTTTTAATCAAAATTATTACCATTATGTTTTAAATGTATGCATTTATGAAATAAAGATTAGCATAAAAATATAATAACATAAATAAACATATTTAGAGAAATCAATCTATTTTATTGTAATATGATTAAAATCTCATATTTATAGAGATGTAAATTATTCTTATAGAACCTTCGCATTTAAATTCGTTACTTATTTTTTATATAAAAAGAATAAAAAATAACATTTAAATAAAATTTCAAATTATAATCGATAAGTTATTTGTATCATACATTTTTTTTAAAATATATATGTTTAAAAATTGATGTATACAAAAATATTCTAAACGCTGTATCTATTTTGGTATAATTGAGTAAATATCAAATAAATATCACAAAGATATAATGTATAATTTAATATAAAATATAAGTATAATAATTAAGAGGATCAAGAAAAATTACGAAATAAATGTTGACCTATATTTAATTGCATTTTGTATTCAATTACACATATGTATATTATTAATATATTTTATTTGAAATTAACTCTATACTCTCAAAATAAATAACTATTAAATCATTATTCATGTATTAATACATTTTATACGAGTTACTTGAATAAAATATATAATCAATTTGTTAAAAAGTGAAAACAAATTTCTTATAAGTGCAAATATATTTAACTATATTTTTTAAAAGAAACAATTCTCACTGAATAAAACTGGTAATATAAAAACAGATTAAAAATAAAATTATCTATTTTAAGATTGTTTAAACAATATTTTTTTAATTTATTTGACATTGAACTTGAACTACAATTATTAAATGTGAGTGAACTTATTAATTACAATAATGTTTTTTTTTATATTTATAATGCAAGTTATAAAAGTCCTTAATTCATTACAAAAAAATGTGGATATTCTATATACATACATACATACATATCCATGTAGATATATCAAATTACTCTACAACAGGATATTGCAGATACGAAACAATATATGATATTAAACATAACGTTTCAAAGTATATTGCGAACGTTTTATTCATTTAATTTACTTCCAAAGTACTTTTCCATTCGATGTGCATACAACATATGTACACATATATTAATATAATTGAACTTTTTGTTTCAAGAATAAATTAACATTTCAAATACAACAACATTGTATTATACGAAATTGTTATTATATTACTTGAAAAACCGATATAACGACATTTTATCATGCTTGAGATGTAAACTGATTTGTGAAAATTATTTTTATCATAATATATAATTATTTTTCTATTTTAATTAAATATATTTAATTGAAATAAGGGATTGAAAAGTTCTATACACATTCACGTTTTAAAATATTCAAGAAATATAAAAAATGTATTTACAACTTAGTAATAATTTTGTTAGTTACATGTTATTGTTATTATTTGATATAAAAAGATCAGTTGGAATGCATGAAATTAATTAAGCATGTAAACTTTTTAATTGTGATTCCACAAAATTGTTGAATGAAATAAAATAGAATAATAAATAAATAAGTATATATATATATATATATATATATATATATATATATATATATATATGCTTATAAAGTTTGTTATACATTTAATAAAACAACAGAATTTATTTTCATACTATCAATATTTATTTAATTGATATTAATTTTACTTCAAATTATTTTATACGTGAAAATTTTCTTTTTATTGAAATAGTACATATGTATGTCTTTCAGAGTAAATAACTATGTATAAAAAAATGTAAAACATCAATATGCCGGATATCATTACGCCCTTGTTGCATATAGTTTTAAATAATTCACGTGCATGTAGATGATTGTTAAAGTGTTGTTAGTTGTTATCGATTGTATAACTTCTAGTATTGTTTTCAATAATAATTTACAATCTTTTCAATGACGTGATAAAATTAATATTCGATTGAAATATGAACGATAATTTTTGAATATTACAATTTTCAAATATAAAAATAATTTATCTTTATCAAATAATTAAATTTATAATATTATATATATTTATGGTATTTATCTTTAACTGACATTAGATTTTATTATTTTTTTACAATTTATTTTCCCTTAATTTATCTACAGTATTTTTAAAAATAAGATAAAAGTCCCAAACAAACCAATTAATTCTAATAAATGCTCATGATTGTTTATAAATCTATAAACAATATTTTAAGATTTATTAGAGGAGAACATCATTTTAATTCTATTATTTATTTTAATTCGTCTTGAATATAATAAACATCTTTTATAAGAATTTTGAAAAATAATTTTATATTCAGATAATGATTTATATAAAAATTATTACTATTTGTTAAATAATAATGTATTTATATATATATATATATATATATATATATATATATATATATATAAATGCATAAAAATATCATACCTAGTAAAAACAGTCGATTTTATTTAATAATAATATTTTTATGTAAATTTAATTAGTTATTTTTTATGGAAATTAATTTAGTGTTCAAACAAATATGATTTACGAAAAAGATTGATACAATCAATATTTTATATAGAAAATATAAATCAGATTTATCAGGATTATAAAAAAATATAATTTCATGGAGTTTGAATTAATTTAAGAAATTGAGAAATTGAACAGTGGCAATAGTAGTGAATGGAATGGGAAGTCTTCATTTTATAAAAGGTGCAATAACAAAGAGAAATACTACTTCAATCGTTTGATATAAACCCTATTGAATTGGTTAAGAAGAATTAAACTGAATATTTAATAAATAAATAATTTGAAATAAAAATTTATAAAAAAATGTTTACATAAAAAGGAGAAATAGCTTGATTAATGAATGAAACAAACAGTAGTTTTACTAGAAAATTGATATATTCCATACATCGCAGAGTGAAAAATATTTTAAAATCAAAAAATTATTCTACAAAATATAGAATTTAATTAATATATTTACTTTTTTAATTTTTTCATCAATATCATTTTGTGAATTAATAATTTTGTGTTGATTTTTATACTTTTGCGTATTGATATTTATTTTGATTGCATGTTGATTCAAATATATTACGTTATTACTTTTTTCATTTAGTCTCCTTACCAATTTTGATTTAAAAGCAGTATATTATGAATTTCAGATAAATGTTTGTATGGATACATTTTTAATATCCTAAATTAATTTAAATTCAGTAAAATTTATAACAATTTTTTAATGTGCTGAGAGGGTTAATACTTTTATAATCAATTGTACTTGTGTACATATATATATATATATATATATATATATATATATATATATATATATATATATATATATGATATAGATTGAATAGATTGACATAGAGGCATATAGAAATATAAATAAAACTATAAGTACATAAATATGTAGATGTGATTTATATACTTTATATCAGAAATAAATTTGATCTTATTTATAAAAATAATCAAAGAGAAAATGATTATTATATTTCATTAAATATTTCATATATCAATATTTGGATGTGAAATATTTTTATAAAATTTAAAAAAAACGCTTTCATATATGAATTAACATTTCCAATTTAATCAATTTTGCTTTATTAAAAATCTAATAATTTATAAAAATTCCTTTGGATATACTTATATGCATATCGAATATATTTTTTTTATTATTAGGGTACAAATAAGAAAAATGTATGTAATTTTGTAATGATTTTGCTTAGAGGATGATTAAAATCAATATAAAAAATAATCAAATATTTAGCATTTTCGTAAAGAAAATTTCATGATGTGGAAATTATTTCATTTGTGAATTTAATTATAGCTACTTATGTTTTAAAAAATGAATTTGTTTCAGATAGAAATAAAACCATCCATTTTAACATGTAATTTTTATGAAAGTATGTATCATTTATTGTTTCTATTTTGGAATAAGTATAATTTTTAAAAAACACATTATAGAATAAAAATAAACAATAATTGATTACTGAATACTTTTATATAATTTTGTGGTATTACGATAAGTGACTTTTTTTATGTAAATGCGAATTAACCACAATGCCAAACCAATTATTAATTGGTCATATAAAATATTTTTAGAAAATTAATAACATTTATAATTAATATACTTCGTGATTATAAGAGTATTACACGAATTAAATTTGTTTTCAATAAAAAAAATAGGATCTTGGTATTATTTTAATCAGTTGAAAAATATTTATTTTTTTGCATGTTACGCTAAAATTAAATATATATAAAAATATTTTTCTGGATTTTTTTACCCGATTCATGTGAACTAGTCATTTATGTTAGACGTTTAATATTTTTTCATAAAATAATTATCAAATTTTTATATGCTTGAGGCACTTTGCTAATACATTTTCAATACTATGATACTAATGAAAGCGAGGTCACATAATATATATATATATATATATATATATATATATATATATATATTACAAATAAACAATTATTGTCATAAACTAATTATTTTTTTTATACATCAACGTACCAAGCTATAATTTAATCGAATATCACGAACTGGTTACTTCTGTTCCACTATTTGTAGGCGACTTATTTTTGAGTATCAAAAATTCTTGTATTTCTTCGAGTGTTTTTCCTTTTGTTTCTGGAACTTTGAAATAACTATACGCACTGCCAATGAAACACACAATTGCGTACCAAAAGAATGCAGTGTATATGCCGTACGCGTCTACAACAATTTGATACATTTTAATATTTAAAATCGATGTTGTCGGAAGCACTAACGAAGTTAATCCTACAGCAACTGACTTTACATCAGTCGGAAACAATTCACCCACCATTATAAAAGGTATATTTCCTAGTCCTATATTAAACACAAAATTATAAATAATAAGAGCAGTCAGAGGAAGCCAACTTATTGCAGAAACATTAATATTTAAGATATCTTGAAGATAAAAATATATTCCTAAAGATCCTAACGATAATCCAGATCCGAAACAAGATAAAATAAGTAAAGGCCGTCTTCCGTATCGATCAACAGTGAATGTTGATACGACTAATGCTAACAACTGGACAATTCCAGTGATTATTGAAGAAATGTGAGGCGGTATATCACCACCAGCTTGTTGGAAAATCGTCTGCGAATAAGCGATAATTGGAATTTTTCCAGAAAACTGTATTAAAAAATTCAATGCGATTACGACGCAGAGTGCATTTAAGTTACTTTTAATTTGTACTAATTTTTTAAACGAGTCTCTAAATCTTGGCCTTTTTTCAACACCTTTCGATATCCTATCTAATTCGGCATCGACGTGCACGTGACCACGTAAATGTTCTAAAGTACTTTTCGCTTTATCCATATCTTCACGCATAACATAAAAATACGGTGTTTCTGGCATCCACATAAATGTGAAAAACATAAGCACCGGTGCCAATGTTGCCATCCAAGCGAATGTTGTTATCGAGACATACGGTCCAACACAGTACGAAAATAAAATTCCTAGATTATACGTAACACCCATAAATGTTCCAAGAGCACCACGTAAATGTGGTTCGGCTATTTCACCGATATAAGTCCCAATCACTACCTTTCCGTAACCACCACCAAGTCCGCCAATGAAACGGGATGCATATAACATTTCTGCAGAAGTAGCGTACACGATTAGTATCCAACAGGCGAATACTGGTATCGCACTGAAGAGAATACCACGTTTGCGACCGATCACGTCTACAGTTACTGCCATTAGAAAGACTGAAACGATACTACCGGCTTGTAAACATCCGGCCACCCACGAACCTTGACTGTTCGTTAATGGAATCGGAGAATCTTGTGCGAATAATTTCGGTAGAGCTGGAGATGTCCACGCTACCATCATACCGGTTTCGAATTTTGTTATAGAACCTAGAAACAAAAAAATATATAATTAGGATAATAATTGGTGGTAACAATTAATTTTTATTTAAACTAGCTTATTAACTTAACTATCAATTAGAAATTACATTAATTATTTACTTTCATAAATTATCATAACTTTTTAGTTTTTCAGCTTTATACAAAATAATATATATTAAAAATGTGAAAAAAAGATTGTAACAGATTTTAACAGAAAAACTCTGACGATGATGGCGTCGCCATCGAAATGCGCATCAGCCGACATATTTATAAACAATAAGTGATTATTGAACACTTTATTTTATAATCATTGTGGTGTTGGGGTTAAAATTCATTGTGTTAAAGTGAATCAGCCACAGTTCCAGAACAACAAATAAAGAAGATCGTGTTTAATTTAAATTTTTATTGAAGATAAAAATTTAAATAATTTAAAGATCTTAAATAAAATGAAATAAGATTTTCATAGTTCATATTTTTAAAGTCGACTAATCTAGCAATTTTATTTTTTATAATGATGTACTATTTGATGTCTGTACTTTATGTGTAATGGATGAAGAAATAAGTATTTTGTATTTTTTTTAATATGTTTTTCGTGAAAATTCGTGTATCGTTTTGAATTTATATAAGAATAAAAAATCCCACAAAAATCGATTTCAACTACTTGGTTATTAAAAGTACAATGCTAAATATAATTAAAAAACTAATTTTGAAAC
>CP092091.1:31385490-31572990 GCA_029203775.1 Neoneuromus ignobilis | reverse complement strand
TGTTTAGATTTGATATTTGTCATCTCTTGTATATTAACTTGACCCTTTAATTACTAATGTTATCGAATCACTAAACGTACAATAAAAATGTTTTGAAATCTCTTTACTCGCCCTTGTATATGTAAACAGTGAATGATTGTAATTAAAAATAAAAACCTTTATATGAAATATAAAAATGCACTACATAAAATCATTGAATTCCAAGAAATTATTATCAGATCACTTTAAGGCAAAACTTTAATGAGATAAGTCATATGATAGTATTTTTTTAAAAATTTTAATCGACATTCAACTAAAAAGTATGAAAATATAATTAAGGTTGTTATTGGCAATTAGCAAGGACGTTCAATTTATATATCTAAATATTACATAGATAAAAATGTAACATTTCATCTTTATTATTATTTAATTAGAAATTGATTATTAAAATGATATCTTTATTCATGAACGTCCTTGAATTTTAGAAATTTAATTGATATATACATATATATATATATATATATATATATATATATATATATATCAGAAACAGTCTTTCACTATCCACTATTAAATGAAGGTTTCTCCCAAAACTGTCTATTTCCAACGATCCAATATCTTTATCTTCATTTCCACAACGACGAATTTTTTATGTTTCTATCCTATAATTCATGTGTTTTTTGTGTATATGTGTGTATTTAAATTCCAGGTTTCTATTCAATAATTTCTGTTGTCCATCGTTGATCTTCTTTTCTTGATATATGATCGGTTTACTTCTATTATTTTTTTTTTATTCTTGTTATAACGTCTGTAACATTTGTTTTCTTTCGAATCCATTCGTTCCTCTTTTCATTTCTATATGTTATCCATAACATGCATTTTTCAATGTTTCTCTACGTATTCTTGAAAAATGCGGTGATCAAAGTCTTTTTTCTTCAAGCCTAAATGAATATTTGATTTCATATTAAAAGAATTTTGAGTTTTCACCGAAATTATAGGAATAGCGTATTTAAAATAGCCACTGAGTTCTGCTGTCATAATTGCTACAGTTGTATGATTTTTTAGATAAAATTCTTTTTAAAATATAGCAATAATTATTACTTATTTATATTTTTGGCAACTATATCTTTTAGCAGAATTTGTTTTATTATGGCTTGCATATGCCACCAATATATCATCAATTTTTATTTAGGACACGTTTAATAGTATAGGAGTTTAAGTTACAGATTTTATAGTTAAATACACACCAACAATCTGTCCTCTGTCAAATGTCGTTAGAATACGTATTTTCAAGTATTAATACATACATAAACTGCTACTGTTTGTTTAACACTGTGGCAAATTCGCTTTAACGCAAATAAATTATTATCCTCAACACCACATTTCATGAATTATCATATATAACACCATCATTTGTGTGAAGTTTCAAAACAAACAATAACAAATAGTTTTTCGGTCAAAGGATCCAACAGGTACCATAAAATCAAGATTAAAGTAGAATTAATCAAACTAGATATTAAATTTCTAATTGACTGTCAAAAGCATGAAGTGTTTCCAAACTTTATCAATATTTTTTTTATTAAAGATAAACCGACATTAAAAAATTGTGATGTGGTGTTGAGAGTGATAATTCATTTGAGTTAAACACAAAATGTTACTTAACATAGTGTATAATGTATTAAAAAGATAATACACAGAATAAACGAACAATATATATATATATATGTAAGTATGTGTGTGTGTGTGTAATCTAGTACGAGTAAAAAGTGATGTTTCTATCTATGCAATATAGAAATATAAGAAAATAGAAATTGTGAACTAAATTTCATATTTAAAAAAGTCTGTTATACAATATTGTAAATAATAAAATTTAAAAATAAAATTCAAGTATTTAAAATAAATCTTTTAGTGTGAAAAAGTTACTAAATATATATAGAATTTTAATTGAAATTTTAATTATGTACATAATTGTTCAGATCCATTTATGCGATTTGAATTTACATGCTGTTTCATAAAATTAAACGTATGAATGTATATATATATATATATATATATATATATATATATATATATATATATATATATATATATATATATATATATATATATATATATATATATATGCGGGTATATATATAAAAGAAGAGAAAAAACAACAACAAATTTGATGTTATTTTTAAATGAAATAAATTATTTATAATTAATGATATATAGTCAATTAAAAAAATAGTGCAATGCACTGAAATGTATATTGGTTGCTAAAGTTTTAATAAAAATATATATACATCTTGTATTGAAATTATCTACTAATAACTGAGCTTATCAACTATTTGGTTCATAAATTTTCCATTTCGATTCTGCTATGCATTATTTAATATTGTTTTATATTTATTTAACATTATCGTAACCTTACTGAATAAAACCAGATATTAAAATACATATATTAAAAAAGTGTTCTAAATTAGTCGATTTTAAGAAATGCAAATATCCATTGAAACGTATTATTATATAGCTTATGCATTTAAATATTATTTATACACACACACACACACACACACACACACACACACACACATATATATATATATATATATATATATATATATTAGGTTGGCAAATATCTCCCTTCCGCCTTCTGGTCTTTTGAATTTCGCAGCTATGTACAAAAAAAAAAAAAAAAAAAAGCGGAAGGGAGATACTTGCCAACCTAATATATATATATACCGACTGGGTAGCACAGCGGTTTGAATCACCGCGTGTAATGCAGGAGATTGCGTTCGATAAGGGAGTAAACCCCAAATAAAAAAACTTCACCAATCCACCTGGCCAGTGTGGTAAATATGACTAAATATCTGTGAATGGTAGGCATTCATTGAGACTTTCATCCAGTAGTGGATTGATGTAGGCATGATGATGATAATTATATATATATATATATACACACACACGGTATTGTGCCACACCATGCGGTTTTTTGGTTTTCAAACACAAATTATTTATTAAAAATATTTTATTCTTGCAAATAATAGCAGATTATTGTTTATTTTATTCCACTGTATCATAATTTTTTTTTGGTCGTGTTACAAAGGGAATCTATCTCAAAATTCTTTGTGATTTCCTTTGAGCATTCATTTTTAATAAGTGCTCAAATCATTTCATCTGTCGATTCTACCTATCATGCTATATTAGGCGCACATTCTACATCATCTACATCATTTCCTCAATTATTATATGTTTCATTCTTGATACCTTGACTCTTTTCTAAGATAGTCTTGCTTTAAAAATGGAAGATAATTAATCAAAGTACTTACAAAATTTGATCTCACAAAAATGTTATACTCCAGAATTTTTTTGACCATAATTTTTTTTCGAATTCACTCGTTTCTCTTCTTGTTTCATTATATTGTTATTAACATGAATCTTTTTATACTTCATTATATGGCAGCTAAATTATTTTAGTATTTAAATCTATGTTTACTATAATAATTGAGATTAGGTAATGTGTATTGACTAAACATTTTTTTCTTCAAATATTTCAATATTAAACTTCATAATATAAAAAATTCTTTCAATTAACATCATCTCATTTTCTTCTTCCTGTTCACTTTATCTATAATGAATACTCATTATAGATAACTTCTATTTTTACTTTTTTAGTTCGATTGTCCTTTGATCTGTAAATTCATTGTACAGCTGGGTCTGTTTTTGTGCGGATTATTTTAATGCGATTTTGAAGTTGTGCGATTCATATTTCTTCTTAGTATCTTTTTATACGAATTTTTTAAGAATTCTTTTAGGCGGTTATTTAATTCAACGAAAAGTTCTTCAGTTTTATGAACAAATGAAGGAATCAGAGCCATTTACTTCCGCTTCTCAAACTGGTAAGAAATTTTCAGCTAGCAAAGGATGGTTAATCGAGTTTTTAAAAAGGAATGCACTGCATAACGTGAAAATTACGGGCGCTATTGCATCGGTAGATGAAGAAGCTGCCAATTTTTTTAAACAATATTACTTTAAACGCACTTTTCAAATTATATTGGGTAAACTAGAAAATGAGTCAATAACAGTAACTGATGCTTGGAAAAAAATTTCTATCTTTGATTGTATAAATCATGTTGCATTTGCTATTACTTAAATAAAACAACATACTTTAAATGCCTGTTGGAAAAAGGCTTGGCCTACATGTCTCGAAAACAGTGCAGCTACTCACTTTCTTTTTTATTTTCTTATTTTTATTCTCACCAATGCAGATATTATTGCGATGATAATTAAAATATGTATGAAAAATTCTAAATTAAATTACATATATGTACATATTGCTTTGAATAAAATGAAACAGTTATTAAAAAAATAAAGTAAAAAGCTTTGTTTTGTATCAATTTTTTGCAGATATTAAAACATTTTTTAAGCATTTTTATTTCCTGATTTTTTATGCGAATTTTAGAGTAATTTCACTTTGTAGCTTTGGTTTTATGCAGTTTTTGAAAATTACGGAACGTACCCCTAATTTTTCAATGTAAGTTAAATCTTTTTTGTGCGATTTTTTTTAATGCGGTTTTCTGCGGAACGTATCTACCGCATAAAAACAGATTCAGGTGTATATTATTTTTATTTTACTGTAATTCATCAGAAACAATTTTCTGATTTCCTCTATCTAATTCTAGTATTATATTAAGAAAATAATAAAATCTTCTGCCAATCGTAAGTGACTAGTTATCTTATTTATTTTTATTCGTTCAAGTTCTTAATTAAGTATCTTAAACACTTCTTCTAATGCCTCTGTAAACAGGTTTATATATATATATATAATATATATATAAACACAACAGAATTTGTTATTAGTTATTAAAATTCATTATTTATCAATGAGACCATATATACTTTATTTAGTTTAAACAGAAAAATTAGTTTTTAAGTAAATATAAAATAACATAGAAGTGTCCACATAAAAATAAAGCATAGATATATTTTTGTTATACTCAATTGTGACCACTGATGAGCTAATATTGTTATACGATACTCAATAAATATATAAATAATATATGTATAAATTGATTTTTTTCAACAACATTGGAATTTTATATTTATAAAAAAAATATTTATTTATCGAAATCATTACTGAAATGCAATTAAATATAATTAATTTATAATACATACAGTGGAGTAAAAAAATACAATTCCAAATTTTTAATCTGATTAAAAAGTCATGATACAAATTTGAAAAACGAATCCATCAATACAATTACTTACTAAAAATATTACTTGAAAACTAAAATACATTGTAAAGAAAAAATTCAAAATCGAGCTGGGGATTTTAAATAATTTAATTTTTCTTAATACTTTTAAAAGTTTAGATTATTTGATGCTGTTATTTTATAAAATATTAAACGAATTAAAATTATTATTTTTTTATCATTATTTCGTTTCTTATAATTCAAATGAATTTTAAATGTAAATTATTTTGTTATATTTATTTTATTGCAATAAAAATTTTTTTTAGCTTTTCCATTAGCGAATTATTAGGCAATAATTGTATTTTTTTAAAAAAAGTGTTTACTAGATTTTATAGTCACTATATGTATGTGTGTGTGTGTGTGTGTACACTGTTTTTTAATGATTTACTAGAATTATAAAACTGTTAACGAAATAGTTAAAAATAAGTAGTTTATTTAGTACAGACGTGACATCAAACATGTACCAAAAGAGCGATACATTTTAAATTCTATACACTTAAGCCCCAGTAACATCTTCGTAGAACTGGGATGGTTCGCCTTGAGAAGGCAAAACGTTCATCCTTTTCCATATGTTTATTTAACTGTTTTCTTGTGAAACAATTCTCGTATTTTGCTTTCTTTCCAGATTCAAAATAGGGTTTACATTCATTACAACACCTGTATGTGATTGAAATTTATGAATATTTTAAATAAATTATACAAGAAACTTAGATACACACAAACATATATACATATATAAATATTTATACACATGTATATATATATATATATATATATATGTATATATATATATATATATATATATATATGAGATATATCTGAGTGTAGATACGGTAAACAAAGTTCAATCATAATTGTTAAAATCTTGGCATTATGTAGTGTTTTTATTCACTTTGAATGTACACAATATACATATTTATTAACGTTTTTTTCCGATAAAGTGATGATTCACACATTACTTGATAGAGTTTGTATTTGTATAATCATGTGATTGGAATAATTCAATGTAATGTTGTGTTTTAATAATATGTTCGTTTTTATTCTTTACAATTTTCTTTGTTATCAGTATTATTTAAATTTATTATTTTTGTATTATCGAAATTTGTAAATTTTCATATTAACTATTTCAATTGTATACATATTGCTTCCTGGTAATTGAAATAGCTTAATGAAAACAAAAAATAAAACACAATATAGGATCTAAAGAAATTTTGTATCTATAATTTGTTTTTTTATTTACAATTTCTAATCATTTTTCAGTTAATTAAATCGTTATAATTATTTTAATTTACCAAAGTTATAAAAGTATTTTTATTTTTTTTATATAAAATAATATATATATATATATATATATATATATATATAATATATATGTAAAAAGTCATATGACTTAGACATAAACAATATTGTAGTTGAATTATTTTTCTTCTTGAATGCCTCCACATTATACATATTTTTTTGATATAAACAATTTAAATTTACCTTCATTCACTCAAATTAAAATATTTCAAAATGATATTGATTATTTAATACATTTTATTGCAAGTCTAAATTGCAATTTTTTACTTTTAACCTTAATGAAAGAATTATTTTTTTAATATTTTCTCAAATTAGCTTACTTTATTTTTATTATTATTTTATAGAAATGTAACACTCATTATTTTTAAATTTTTCTTCACGTTCAATTATGTTTTTTAAATTTTAAATATAATTCTAAGGTCATCTCTGACAATTGATTTTTTGCCACGATCAAATCGTATTTTTAATACTATTTGTAATTTCAAACTGCTCAGAAATACGCACAACAATTTTTTATTTTTTTTACTTTTCAATATTTAAACAAAGATAATTTTATTACAATCTTCCACAATTCTTTTTCTACTATTCAAACTGATTTGTTTTACACTAATAGAGAATAGAACCCCTTATTGTTTCATCAAAATATCTAATTTATTTTGCATAATATTTTTCAATATAAGAAATATTAATTTTTTTTAATCCTACTTTAAATACATATTATTTTAAAAAAATATTTTTAATCTGGTCCTATCATATTTGTGATCACGAGTCGTTATTGGTGTACATATAATATTAATTCAATTATACAAAAAGTAGAACATTTGTCATGGTTTAATAAATTAAACTTACATTAATAGCATACATTTTTAATATTTATTTAATTATAGTATCTATTTTTTAATACATACATACATACATATATGTATATATATAAATATGTATGTATGTATATGTTTATTATAAACGCAATAATTACTAATAGATATAAAAAATACATATTTTCATTAAACATTCGTTATCATTATTGTTGCATTTATTACTTCATACGATTTAAAATTGTGTAACATAACTAAAAATACACCAATTTCGTCTTATATACTGACAGTTGAGTCAATCGTAAAAATAGAAACCAACATTCAAAGAATATTAGTGTTTGACGTACATACTGTTTTCAAATGAATAATAATATTTATTTGAAAAAATAACGAATTCGAAAGCAATTTTATTTACAATTCAAACATTAACAAGGAAATAAATAAAAAACAACAACAATGTGTTAATATCTACACGTATAGAATATAAAATATATTCGTAAAAATGTCATTAGATTTATTTTTTAAATGAACATAATGTCAAATTTTTAATTTAATGAATAATTTAAGTTCAGCTCAAAATTTATTGTAATAATATTAAATAACAATAAATATATTGTTTTATATATATATATATATATATATATATATATATATATATATAATATAGGGTGATCTAAATGAGACTGAAGGATAGTAGAGGATAATAAATAATAGTAAGAAAGTAAATGTAAACACTTCAGCTTCATTTCAGCCAATATATATATATATATATATATATATATATATATATATATATATATATATATATATATGTATATAATGTAGAAAAGCAAATGAAGTGGAAGTTGTTAATACAAGATTTTAATTTTAATTAATTTTTCTTGTCGATTTATTTTTTAAGTATTTCATTAGAGACCACAGTGTCTATATCTAAAAATGAAATTTATTTTTAATCTAATTATATGTATTGAAAATTGAATATTCACTAACCAGTTTAATAATCTATTAAATTAAGTTTACTCTGTCATCAGAATTACTTTAAAGAATTTTTTATTTAATTAAACATTTCATTTGTTAGATATCTGACAAATAACAGTACAGAAAAAATATAATATACATACATAATAACACCTTGTATTATATATATATATATATATATATATATATATATATATATATAAGAAGAGAGAGAAAAAACAAATTTCATACCAAAAAACGACACAAATAATAAAAAAGGAAGAAATTGAAATGAACTGGATGTCACAAAAAAGAGAAAATATGACATGTACAATGACAACAGACTATTTGAAAGTTAAAATACAGATAAAGAATACTCAGAACGAAAGTTCAAAATAATCAAAATATTTTCTAAATACAGTGGATAAAAAAATTATACTTACTTGAAGTAAAAACAATTCATACACTATTTAAAATACAAGAAATAAAGGGAATTCGTCAGAAATGGACTGTTGATATTGATATATATATATATATATATATATATATACATATATATATATATATATATATACATATACACACACACACACATACATACATATATTCACATTACTGTCATCATCATCATCCTCTTTCTAGCCATTTAGTCCATTTCGATGAATTTTCTTATGTCTGTGTCTCATCTATTCATGAGTCTTTTCCTGGGTCTGTTCATATATTTAGTTTTCCAATTAATAATTTCTTTTGTCCATCGGTTATCATTTCTGCTTGTTATATGACCGACCCATTTCTATTTCAAACTCCTCACTTTTGTTATTCCGGCCGTAATTTGTTTTCTTTCTGATTCATTCTTTTCTATTTTTATCTATATGTGTATACTATCATCATCATATCCAGATTATATCAAGTGAATTACTGATTGAGAGCCTCAATATATGATTCACTGGTATATATAGATACATATATATATATATATATAATACACATCACAAATATTATAACAAAAGTGAAATGTCTAAAATGGAAATGGATCAAACATATATGTAGCAAGAAAATATTATGGATGAACAATAAAAGTTAGTGATTGGGAACTTAAAAATAGTAAAGTCCAAAAATAGATTTATAGGTAGGAAGAATAAAAACTCAAAAAAATTCCAATAAGAAGAACATGAAAAAAATTGTTAGTAGAAAGAAAGAAAAATAAAATTGAAGTAGAATAGTTTATGAGACTTTCCGACATTGATTTTCAATAATGAATACAAACAGGCTGATTATAATGAATATATATATATATATATATATATATATATATATATATATATATATATATATATATAAATAAACATTTTTTTCAAAAATACACAGATATAACTTTATGAAATATAAGCAATATCTAATAAAGAATGTGCTTTATAAGCAGAAAAACTCTAATCAAGTCTAGTGCAATTGTGCAAATAGTTATTTACAGAATTGCCTTTTCATATTGTGTAAAAGAAAAATTTATTATGTAAATTCTATTTATTATAAAACTAGTAAATTAGTATTATTAACTGATATATTTTAAAGAATAATATTTATACAAAGGATTGAAATTTATCAACTGAATCAATTAAATATTTGCTTTCGACAATATATATTTATTTAATCTTAACATAAAAATAAATATAATATGCAAACATGTATTGTATAAAGCCGCACATACCGCAAGATAATATTAGGATTTATAATTATTCGTATATAAACAATTTAATATTGAAGATACGTGTATATATGCCTGGATTTTTTTATGAATATATTTTATAGTATAATTTTTCTTTATATGAATTAAAACATTGATTAATATACATAAATAAATAAATACGTATACATGTTAATATTTATACTGAAAAGATGGTTATAATTTTTATTAATTAAAATTAATATATTAATATTTGAATTTTTACAAAATTTATTTATGTTAAACATTTTTTCGAAAATCTATTCAGTTATCGATTCAATTCAAGTTCATTAGGTTTATATAAATGACCAAACTAAATGTGATGAAAACTAAAGCAGATACTTAACTAAATGTATTGACCTGATTTTATCTATTTAATTATCAATTGGAGTTACTATGTAAACAAATAGGTCAATTCAGGTCTTTGTTATCTCTAGAGAGTTGATTTCAAAGGTGGATATCGATAAAGAAATATAAATTTTAAGACAACGACCTATCGTCTATAAGATAACATCGTTAGTCAATATTCTCATAAAAAGTCGATGCTTCCAACATTAGTAATTCTAAATGTAAATAATACATATAGAAGATTCATTAAAGCTGGTTTACTCTATGTCGAAAGAAGAATTAAAAAAAATAATAAATAATTTTTAAAAGTATATTTAAATTTTTATTTGATTTGAAACTGTGGCGAATTTACTTTCACACGAATGAATTTAGATATTCAATTTAACACAAACGAATCACTCACTCTAAACACTGCAAGAAAATAAAACAGTGATCGATCGAATTTTTTTTTAATCAAAACTGAAACGGTCGAATGAAATAATTATCTTAATTATTACTCTTTAACGTCAAAAGATTTTATAAAAGTGTTCATTAATAATTTATTGTTTACTTTTTCACTAATGTGCATTTTAATAGATGTAATATTATTATTGGAGTATAATATGAAAACTGTACATACTCTTAAGAATAGTTAATAAGAAAACAATTGTGAATTTAACTTGTGTTCATTAAAATTTTCTTATTTTAAAATAAACAATTAGACTTTATTTTAGAAATTTACATATTATATCGATAGATCAATTCCTAAAAATCAACGAGAAAACATCAGTAAGTTTAGAAAAAGTTAACAACATGAATATGATATTATTTATATGAGTAATAATGTCATTGTACAATGATTTAAAAAGTTTGTTAAAATACTTTTAAAAACAATAAAAATAAAAGGGTTCGAACTAAAATATTAAATGACACGTTGTTAAACAATTTCTCTTCATATTGTTTACTTAATTTAAATTATAAATTATTATAAATATCAAATTTTTTTATTTTTTTTAAAATAATCAAATAAATAATCTTCTTAAATAACCAAAATATTTTATCTTATACGTATGACTAAAAAATTAATTGTTTCGGTTTTATTCAATAAATTGAAGTTTTCTTAAAATTATTTATTGCTATCTTTTCAATGTTACTCTCTCTCTATTATATATATATATATATATATATATATATATATATATATATTTATATATGTATATAAATATGTATATATGTATGTGTGTATATACATTTTTTTTATAAGAAATCATTATGTTTGTTATGGTGAATCTATGTATTTCATATACTTATATTTTTTATATTGAAATCTACAAATGAATATTCAGATATATGTGATATTCTTTACATACGTACTAATTTATCATGTTATTTGAAAATGCCTAAAAGCAAATATGTAATTATTTCATAATTTCAATTTTGTTTTTCATACAAATAATAATATGATTATATTTTATTTTATTGACGTATGTTTTTAAGAAATTATTTCTTATTTAGAATTGAAATTAAAAAATATTATTATTTTTTTGTTAAAAACATCACCTTAACGTATATTATTATATTATCTAGACACATTTCAATTGATTCCAAGAAAAACTTAATATCAAACATAATAATATATTTTGTATTCTACACTTGTAACTTTTATTATGTTTTGCGGAAAGTACATTAAATCAATTAATTAATCTGGAAAAAATAATGTTATTAAAAAAAACATTTTACTCTTCAGTATATTCTCTACCTTGAACATATTAATAAGAAAAAAATCAGATTATTATTCATGAATAGTAGTGGAAATCTTTAGAAAGAAAACATGATATGTATTTTAATTTAAAATTAAATTCTCGGATACTGTAACAAACAACTTATATTAGCAATTCAATTATTCAGTTCAGCATCACAAATAAGCTCTTTACTATCCTAAAAGTATTATTAAATAAAATGTTAAATGTACGTCAACAAAAAAAGCGAAATTTTACAAAATAAAAGAATTTATTTTATAAACTCTTTACTATCAATATGCGTGATAAAATTTTTAATCGAAATAACTATTAACAATTGTTACTAAAAGAACATATTTTAAATAATTTCGTTCCGTTGCATTCTTTTAAACATGTTTTTATTAGTTTTTTTAGATATGTTGAAGTTAACGCAAGTGTGTATAATATTTTTTATACTCTTTTATAATATTTAATTAACAATCTAATTTCCATAATATTAACAATTTCTTTTCATTTTGATGGAAACTTTTCAATTCCTCTCCTATAAAATGACCCGTTCTTAAAAGCTAAAAATTCATCGAGAACTTTTTCATATCCTTATTTTCATTAAAAATTGTAATTTAACATTTTTGTATAGATCTAAAAATAAAAACTTTGAACATCGTAACAAAGTTTCGCTATTTTTTGAATTATTAAAGAAACATGTAGCCTTGCATTGTCATGCTTCAAGATAACTTGCTTCCAATTAACAAGAGTCGAACATTTTCTTAAGTTCATTATTCAAATTGCCCAATTGTTGATAATATTTTTAAGAATTAATTATTTTTTTGGTTTTGGAAGTTCATAATAAATTGGTCTTCTCTTTATCTTTGTAAGGTTAAAGTCTTCATTCTTGAATTTCTTGAACTATCTTCTGGATGTTTTTTATATTAATACATACATTTTGATATAAAACAAAGACAACATAGTACATTTGAATCATCATCCCATTATCATAAGAAATTAGAAAGTGATCAATGATAACTTATTGTTTGGTTATATATATATATATATATAGTGTGTTTTTTAAACAAAGTGAACAATAATTAATTATTGAACGCTTTCTAATATGTTATGGTGTTGGGGTGCTAATTCATTTGTGTGAAAGTGATTTCGACACAATTTCAGAACAAAAAAAGACAATATAAGTCAATTCATACGATATTACACTTGAAAAAAAAAACTCGAAAAAAAAGAAAAAAAACACTAGACTGCTCTTTTGTTGTATCATTTTTTATGATAAAAGTAGTTTATATATTTTATTTCCTTATTTTCGATATGCAAGTCAATTTTTTATTAAATAACATTATATATTATTTAAATTGAACAATTTTACTATTATATTATACCTCTCATGTTTCTTTAATTTAAATTTTCACTTATGTAATAAATATTTTCAATTTAATGTGTAAATTAATTAAATGTTCTTTTATTAAGAGTAACATAATACGTATATAACAAACATTATTTCAAATAGATCAAAAAACCAATTTAATCTGATATTGATTTAATGTATAATAGAATTGATACTGTAGACAGAAATAACTTCTTCTTAAAAATAAAACTAAGTAATGGTAATCAAATATAAATAATCTTACTTTTCTTTCTAGATATCTGTATTAATTTATTAACTAATTATATCATCTCTATCACCTAGAAATATAAATTTATATCATATATATACATTATATAGGGTCATCTAAATGTGCGTTTTATTAAAAAGAAATATGTGTATAGGCTGGTGTATAGGGAAACATGTATAGTTCTTTTATTTCTTATTAATAAAACACAAATCTAGGCGACACATTTGGATGACTCTATATTATATTTAGGCAGTTGAGTATAACAAACGTGACATTAAGTTATATTGATGCTTAGGAATATGTAAAATTCTAAAAAAACAAGTGTCATTAAACTATCGATATAATGTTATCATTAACCTAAGAATGTATTACATTGTTATGAACTTTTATAAAAGGTAAATCTTGAACCATTTAAACTACTAAATTTAAAGAAAACTTTTCTTATATAGATTTTATGATAATTGTTTCAATGTATTATTTTTAATAATTTAGTTGATGTTAACAATTATAATAAAGTTAATTTTAATAAAATTATGATAATCGAAATAATACGATAATTGCTTTTTATTTAGTTCACTATTTCAAATATAAATATTTTTTGTCACTATTGAGTTTTTAAATATATATATATATATATATATATATATATATATATATAATTTAGATTATTAGATCTGTATATACAAAATTTTGGTAATATTTGTAAAAAAGTCTATTGTTTTTAAGTAATTTTTTAGCACAAATTCATTACTAAGAATAATATGTATATATTAGGAAATTTGAAATTCATTTTTTAATACATGCAGTTAACCACATTAATTATATACGACTTAACCAGTTGCTCTGGAATGACGTGCTATGTACGTCAACTGCTATCTGTACCAAATGTCGATAAGACGTACATAGCACGTCGTGTGATTTTTGCTAAGTTAAAATAACATCGGAGTTCAGTTAGCAAGTGTCACACTTCTGTTTTGAAGGCATACAAGTGCTTTTTTGTAGAACTTCATTAATTTTACATATTTTCATTGAATAATAATCAAATAACTACAAAACACAATCATTTTTTTTATTATTATAAAAAACTATTTTATCAAAGAACTATTTTATTCTGATAATAACGCATCGGAAAATGTTGTACTGGATTTATGTAGACCTTTAGTTAATTATGTACACACCCTCTTTTTAGATAACTGGTATTCATCACCAAAACTGTATCGGAAATTATATTTGCAAAAAATTAATACTATCGGAACAGTCAGATCTAAAGAAAGAATATGCTAAAAGATCTCGCAGCGACAAAATTAAAAGCATTTTATGTTCTTTTAAGATCTTACATTGGTATCTTAGCTGTAAAATGGAAGGACAAAAAAGATATATATATATTTACCTTCTTCAAAACATTCCAAAGCAGAAATGATTGTAACAAAAAAGAAAAAATATAGAAATTATACAGACCAAAATGGAAACATTACAAAACCTAATATAGTTTTAGATTACAATGATGGTATAGGTGGAGTAGACCTGTAAGATAGCTATTTATCATCTTTTCCTTTAATGAGAAAATTTGCAAAAAGTTACAGAAAAATATTCTTTTATCTAATGGATATGGAATTTTTTAATACCTCTATTCTATTCGGCAGAATAACAAACGTACCAAAACCCAAGAAATACTCCTTTTCAAAAATTATTAATAAATTTGTTAATCAATTTAAGAGTTTTACTATAATGTTAATGTGTGTGTGTGTCTAAAACTTTATAAAAAAAATGATTTCAAATACCAAACTCGCAGCGAATTGCTTTGGACGGATTTGCTACGCGAGCATGTTAATTAATTGCCAGCGCAACTGGTTAAAAGTTCACTTTTTTTGCTCGGTTCTTTGTTTGCCTCTACGTGTTATTTTTAACAGGTATCTTTCTGTGCTTTTTTGTAGTGTCTGGAGCTATTAAAGTATTGTATGTAATATTTAAGACCTATGTTTCATTTCCATCGATCAAAATAGGTAGGATGCATTGATCAAAAACTTTTTTCTTTAAATATTAGGTTGGCAAGTATCTCCCTTCCGCTTTTTTTTTTTTTGTACATAGCTGCGAAATTCAAAAGACCAGAAGGCGGAAGGGAGATATTTGCCAACCTAATATATAAGAATATTCAAATTCATAATATAAGAATTTCTTTCAAGTTAACATTATTTTCTTATTGACTTCATTTATAAATGTTTTTTAGAATAATGGTTATATTTGTATATATATATATATATATATATATATATATATATATATATAAATATATATATATATATATATATATATATATATATATATATATATATATATATATATATATATATATATATATATATATATATATATATATATATATATATATATATATATATATATATATATATATATATATATATATATATATATATATATATATATATAAACAAGTATGTATGTATTTATGTATGCATGTCAATTTAAGAAATAATAATACCGATAATACGATTGAAGAATAATATCTAACTTTACTGTTATTCGATAGCAGAATTACGAATTCAAAAAGACATTTTATTTTAAATTGCGTTTGGTTACATAATGTAAAAATCAAATTTCATTGCAATTATAAGAAATTAATTTTAGGTACAATATTTTTTTTGCTTTTCGCGAAATATCGATGTAAATATTCGTTATTTCACCACAGTTAAATTTTGAACTATCTAGTAATACATGAAACTTTATAACCTAATGGAAAATTTGTGATTCAGTGATGGGTTGTAGTATATGAGTTATAGTTTTATGTCCAGTATTCAGGAACATTTGCGTCAACTACTTTTGATTTTACTAGTACAAATAATGAAAGAAGAACACGGTAAAAATGAATAATGACCAAAGTTTGGTACAAATATAGTTAGGATTACAAAGTAGCTATTATATTAAGTAAATATTTACATATTTTAATAAATACTTATATATATATATATATATATATATATATATATAATAAAATTTTATTACTGACAATCGAAACTATTATTGTTATTGTATAAAAAAATTAAGTGTAACAACTTTACAAATGAAGCGATGGTACAGTAAATTCATAGAAATGAAGATAGCTATAAAGAAAAATAATAATAATGCTACAGATATATGTAACGAATCGTAGAAATAAAAATAACACAATATAATTATAAATATTATTTAAAATAAAAATTATTTTCAAATAAAATCAAAGTATCAAATATGTTAATTCTTAACATTAGCAATAGAATCCTTGTTATCTCAACATATAAAAGTTTATTATATATATATATATATATATATATATATATATATATATATATATATATATATATATAATAGTTTATATCAGTCCATTACTGAGCGAAAGCCCCTCTGAATATTGCTATTCATTGATAATCGAGTATATTCTTCACTTTGACCACGTGGATTGATGGCATGTACACATACATATATATATAAGTATATATATATATATATATATATATATATATATATATATATAAGTATATATATATATATATAACTATAAAAAGTATACATTTGCAACATTATCATTGAAATGATAATAAATTCACAGAAATGAATTTAGAAGTTCAAATAATAATACTATATAATATATATATATATATATATATATATATATATATATATATATATATATATATATATATATATATATATATATATATATATATATATATATATATATATATATATATATATATATATATATATATGTATGTATATATACATACATACAGTCAGTCACATAATTATTGGCATAAAATTTTACAAACAAAAAAGCAATTTAAAAATGTAACTTGTCTGAGAATATATTTCATTTTTCTTTTTAGAAAGAAAATTGCAAAATTCCTGTAAAAAATAAAAAACAATATTATTGAAATATGAACAATAAATTTATGTCTTAATTTTGCACTACACAATTCTTAGTATAAATGATATAAAATTTGACGAGACCAGTTCTCATTATTACTTTCCACTGTTAATGTAAAAACATTTATAGTGCGGTATAATTTCAAACGTTAAAATAGGTATTATACAGTGAAAATGACTTTTTATTCCAAACGGAATTAAAAGCACTACTGAAAATGGGGAAAAATGAATAATATATTTTATGATATTTGGCGGCTTGCAATAACACACATTGGAAAGATGAGAAAATATATTATAAGATAGAACTTTCTTAGACGGAGTTTAAGTCAAATTTTAAATGTTATAAATCGTTACAAAACGAAAATAAATTAAAAAATAACTCAGGACATAGTCAAAAAAGTGTTAAATAATAATAATGAACGGTTAATACTGAGAACAATTGTAGGAAAAACAAGATTTAGTGAACCAAATCTAATTACAATACAGGTAGACTTCTCAAATAAAGTTACTAGTTCGGAAATTATTAAAACATTGATAAAGAATGAAGAATATAATGGTAAAATTCGCAAGAACTGTTCATGTAATGTTATTATTGAAAATAAGAAAAAACGTATATAATTTGATAAGAAATATGAAAATAACTGTGTTGAATTCTGGAAGAACATAATTTTCATATACAAAAATAAATACATTTGGGGTTTTGATGGTTGTGATAAAATTTAGAGACAACCGTACAAAGAATTGAATCTAAAATATTTAGTCCCAGTAATACTGACCGAAGAAAGATAAGTTATATACGGAGCTGTTTGAGTTAGCATGGAGTAGAAAATTAAGTATTTATAAATGAATGTATGCAAATAGCTTATATTGTGAGGTAATGTTTATTGCCCAAAAATTTTGAAAATGTCTACGCAATCTCCGAACGTCAATGTAATTAAGCACGTATAGGTGGACTAGAAGGATCAGAAAATATTTAATTAACAAGATGGAATTTATTGATAAGTTGAAAGAAGAATGGAGTAAAATCGAATACTATTTTAGAGAAAAAATGAATAAATTCTATGCCGAAATTTTATCTGATGACAATAAATGAAATGGATATCCTATAAAATAGTACTAATAAACTGAAAATGAGGTATTTACTTAAAAAAATATTTTTTTTTTGTTAATAATTTTAGAACTGGAAATTTGAAAATAAATTTTATTTATTTGTATTTTATGTTTAAAACAGTTACATTTCTATTGTTTTATTACTGGTATATTTTAATTTTTTGTACGAAAACTAAATTAAATAAATTTTGAGATGTATTACGTTTTTATATTGATTTTTTATTTAAAATATTTGTGCCAATAATTATATATGTATCTGCATATATATTTATACCTACCAAATTTGTAAGATTAATAACAATTTATAAATATACAAATATATTTTAATTAAAATTTAATTTTATCGAGAAAATAAAATGCATGTATACACTATTATTTCAATAAAAATTATATTTGCCAATGAAAATAAAACATCAATTTTTAAGATTAAGAATATTTTTATAATGTTTTTATAAAAAAAGGACTACAATTTTTATCTTTCCATATAAAATGTTTAAATTATTTTTTAAGATATATTCTTGTTGCTGGAGTTTTAAATGTTAACAATTTTGTTTGAAAATAGAAAAAAAACATTAATAATAAAACAAGTATCAGTATCATTTAAAAGTCTATATTTATTATATTATCAATGGATTAATTAATTTTTAATTCTGTAAATTGCTATATTTTAATTCTTTAATTTTCTCTATATTCTATTATATACAAGTGAATGTTTAATATTTTGATTTGATTTAATATACATATTTAATACTGTGAAACTCGATTCAAAATATTTGATTAATTATTAAAAATTTAATCTTCGTGATTTGATTCTTTAATTATTTTAAACAATTAAAATATATATGAAAAAACTAATAATATTAGATACTGTCAATTAAAAAAACAAACAAATAATTTACAGAAAAACATATACGGAACTTACCGCTCATTGTTGCGAAAATCTGTATTGCTTTTTTATTTTCAACATTCTCGTTCACTGTCACAGCTTTGTTTTCTTTTTTATTGTTGTACGCAAGTTCCATCGTATCAGGATTCATCGTGTTGGCAATATCACCGTTACTTTTAGCCATTTTCAGATTCGGCTATAAATATATCAGGAATACAGTATAAGAGAAAAACGTTTTCAAATGCATACACATTTGACGTGCGAAATCACACAACACACCACCACAACTTACTCGACTCTTGGTTAGCTACTGTCTGATTCGATTTTCTCGCCAAGAGTAGACAACTTTGTATAATGTGTATACAACACATGACCATTGGCTAGGTCATGGCCCTACATTTTGCGTCTGCGGACTGTATCATACATTCTGTCGTCGTTTATTTATACGGATATGCGATAAGAAAATACGTTTAAAACGTAAATATTAATTACAGTCTTTCAATTTTTAAGCATATACTATTGATACGAGAAATTGTGTGTACTAAAACTATTTTATATTTCATGACATATCAGAAAACAGATCAATCAATGTTGAAGTTTTGTTAAAAAATCATTAGTAAACATTAAACAAATTGAAGGTATAAAAGTCTCTTCAAATTTTCAGCAATTAATAAATGAAACATTTATATATATATATATATATATATATATATATATATATATATATATATATATATACACTGACGCACATAAGTCATGGCACACATGGGTAACAAGAAATTTATTGATATAATTCAATAAAGTCGTTAAATTAAAAAAAATATTTAATTGAAAATAAATATAATGAGTATTATAAAATGAATAAATTTAATGAATATTATATTTATTTTCAATGAAATATATTTTTTTTAATTTAACGACTTCATTGAATTATATCTACAAATTACTTATATTACCCATGTGTGCCATGAGTTGTGTGTATACATATATATATATATATATATATATATATATATATATATATATATATATATATTATTCTTTTTTCTTTATAACAGAGAACATTTGATTTAGTTTTTTAATTATGAATGTAACAGATTTTAGAGTCTACTATTCATAGTATCAAAAAATTTCAACCTAGAGAAATATTTTCACGTAAAAAAAACTAGCAATGCTGGAAATAAAATGATGGGAAAAAATCAAAAAGTGGATACTATGCTTACGAGAGTCGTTAGATAAGTATGGTAAAAAAGTAAGAAAATCTAAAGTGAAAAATTTAATTAAATTAATTAATTAATTAAATTAAACAAATAATAAATTTACCATACTTATCAAACGACCCTCGTACTGTTATTGAAATAAATGATAAAATCAATTTTTGAAACAGCACTATAACACACTAATTAAAATTCATTCATCTAAAAAAAGTTTTCTATTTACGTGAATTAAAATTTATGTTAGTTATGATTTATATTCGGCCATTTCATAAATAATGCGTTTTTTAAAGAAAATTTTAAAATAAAAAATTGATATTTTAATTCAGGTTCAAATTATATTTTCTATTATTATTCACAACTTCTTTCTATCTTAATCTTAAATTTTCAATAAACTTTAGGTTTTGCACTAAAAATTAAATTGAGCTTTTTTCTGATATCAATCTGTATATTAAATTGTTTCCTATTAATGTAGTTTTGGAAACTTCAGAATAGATGATAATCTGATAGTGATAGGTTGGGAGAATATAACGACGTGTCATAATTTCTCATTAAAATTACCTCGATTTTTAGAGCGTTTCTCTTATCGTATGGTGTTGTTATAGTGAAAAATAACGCCTTTTCTATTGAATAGTACAGACCTTTTTTCGTCGATAGATTGCTTTAGATGATTTAGTTATTTACAATATAAGGTTTTTTGTGATGGATTAATTATCTGGTAACAGTTCACAATTGACAATTCCATCCATATCTCATCAAGTCGACAGCATAATCTTCCTTAGATGGAGTCATTCTTCGATTATGGAGATTGTGTTTTGTTGCGGTAAGCACATCCTCCTTGGTTATCTTCAATGATTAATAATCAATTTTTTGTCACCCAGTAACAGTTCGATCCAAGAATGACTCTTTTTCATATCTACCGATATGAGAAATGCAAATATCTATTTGTCGCTTCAAGTTTAGTTCCGATAATCCATAAGGAATCCATTGACTCATGTTAAAAATACTAAGAAAACTATACACATTTCAGTTTTATAGACACTTCAGATTGATAATCTTAGTGAAATGATTGGAAAGTAGAGGCTCGTGATTTTCATTTGAATGTTGAAAATTTTTATGGGGCATTCAGCTTGAGAGAATTTTATGAAAATATATGGCAGAAATGATCAAGCGCTAAAAATTAAATTAGGAAATTATAAAAAAATAATTTAAAGAAGATTCAATCTTTAAAAAAAATACTAAGGCTTTGAATGTTCTTCATTTTAATATTTTTAAAACATCTTCATTTAGAACTTTGAAAAGTCAGATGAATGTAATAAATTAAAGATTCTTAAGCAATATACTACTCTACTATTCTTCGACATTTGGGTCTTAGTCAGTCTGACAAAGTCCAGTAGGGCTTTTTTGTATTTGAGTTTTACAACAATTTTTTTGTGAGATGTGTGTGTTAATTCTATGCCTTAGCATAACACTAATTTGAGGGAACTCTTTTATCGGAGATCAAATATTCTACTCATAACTCATAACAGATAATTCAAAACTCATAAACTATATAATAACAAAATGTAATAAAATAAAGCAATCGTAAACAAGTGTATTTTTTTATCATTACTATAATCTATTTTGTTCATCATCTGTTAAATTAGAAATCGAGGAAGGCGAAAACACTGATAATTTTGGCTCTTTATTTTATAAAAAAATATCTTTGTTTCTGTGAAAAATATCCACCTACAAAATGTAGCCTTAAATGCTCCGTGTTGAATCGATTTTCGAAGACTTTTATATGGGTCACATTCATCCAGCGTTGTCAGATGTAATCATCTTATTGAGAAACAAAATATGAATATTTAAAAAAACGCTTAAATTGCAATGCCACATAAAACATTGAAAATTCATGGTGTAATAATTGTAGAATATATAACATTTACATAAATTGCAAGAAAATATTCTATTTACAAGATAATTTTACAAGAAAGTTTGAAAAAGCAATTACAAGGAAGGACAATTGATATAACTGATAAATATTAAACGATTTAATAACATTATTTGTGATGGATATTGCTTATTAATTTAATTTCAAGGATATTGCTTCTTTGTAGATTTAGATTAATGATTATTTATTAATATGTTCATTTCGGTGCAGTGTCCTATGTTTTTTATTAGGTGATATAAATAAGATATCGAATTTATTAGTTTAAACAATAAATCTTGTTAAAGAATTTGAATCGACAATGTAAAAAAGAAAAAAACGATTCTTTGTCTCAGTTGTAAGATTCAGTTATTAAAAATCATAATAAAGCTATTTTATCAATGATGATTGAGCAGCGAAAAGAAAATAAAAAATACATTCCCTCCAAAAGTACTTTTGCTTGATTTATTAATAACTAAATTTTTATCTGTTTATCCAAAATTGTCGATGAAGTAGAAATTACAGCATTTGATTCATGCGAATATCTTGAGATCATAATACAGTCATAATGATCATGGGATGAATATATTTACATTTTTTTATGTTTCTTATTTCATGCAAATGTGGAATCGCTGAGCTTATTGATTATCATTTGGCCTTTTTGAAGGATATACATTTGATTGTATCAAATATTCTTGTAACTACGTTTCTAAATCATCTAATTGCGTTTATACAGAACACTATTTACTTTTTAGGTAAAAATTATTACTTTGAAATTTCCAAAACCACACACGGTATAAAATTTCAAAAATAGCATCATCATCATGAATTTAGTAAATTATTCTGGAGATTTATGTAGTTCTTTCTAAACTAATTAAATAAAAATAATATACAATGACAAATATATATTTTAATTATCTCCATTGTTAAATACGAGTAAATTAAGATTGTGTTAATATTAACAGTAATGATATATCATAAAATTGTTATTCAAGTTTATAAACAAATTACTATTATTAAAATGGAAAAAAATTATGAGCAGGACGGTTCATTCATTTAACTTTTAATAATATCTAAACATAAAAAATAATGTGAAAATATGACAGATATAATATATACTCTAAAAAATAGATATAACAAAAATTATGAAATAAAAACATGAATGAAGAATAAGGGATGAAAAAATATTTAAATAAGCTGTAATATTCTTAGAACAAAAATTATATATTAGATAGATTATAATTTAAAAACTTTTTTTACAAACATGTAGTTTTAAATGCATAGAAGACTTTTATATAATTAGAAATGCAATATTTTTTATTAATGCTATGAATAAGAGCTATAAATATTCATATTAATTTTTCATAAAAAAATATAACAAACAAGTTTAAATAATAAACTTAATCGATTACACGGTCGAAAATTCATAAACAAAACTTTTATCACTTTTAAAGAATATTTTTTCCAATTTATATTTCTTTTTATTCATACTTTTATATAACACATACTTTCTATTTTACATGGTAAATATAGTTCCAATAGAAATTGTTCAGAAATAATTGATTGTATTCGCAGTATTAAGAGTTGATTTACAATACTTGTAACGATTACTGTTATACATAATATTTAACACGTGCCTGTTTGAAGAAATATTAAATTTACCACCACCTGAATAAAATGAACAATATTAGTTATCTATCAAAACATAACCTTTGATCTGAGTACTATCAATCCTACATTAAAATATTTGATTCGCATGACCTTCGACATTATTATCAATATTTTTGCATAAATAAACGCTGTTATCATTATTAATGCATGACTATAATGTGTGAGTTAATTATTTATAATAGTTTACTACAGTATATTTATATTTTATTACGTGTTTTTGTTGTTGAAGCAAATAAATATAATTAAAATCAATTTTAAATGAAAATATTTAATAAATTTCATTAATTTTAAAATAAATATTGGAGTAAATTATTAAATTTAATTCCATATAAAATTAAAATATATTAATTGCAAAGAATATAAAATATGTACTATTGAAAAATATTTAATACCTACAACTATTTATTTTGGTAATATGGTTAATTTTTTTAACACAAATAAATCACAGAACTGGGCACAAATTGACTAAAATTTTGTAATGACTAAGATTTTGTTTAACGGTTAGTCATTAATATGTAAATTAGTTATTATTCACAAATTATTTTTCTTCATTCGTTGGATTTATTAATATGTTTTCAATCAAACTAATTTTAATTATGACTATATATTAGTCATTAATTGCGACTAATCACAAATTATTAGTCATTAGTCACTATTTTTTTATGTGACTAAATCTGGAAACAGACAAAAAATGTAAATATTACTATCATTAATTTGCACCCCTTGATCCTCCCATGTATATTATAAACCCTAAACTAATATTACACTTAGTTAAATCTTTTGACTCTCTTGTGACAATCTTATACTCTCTTTCTAAACTATTAATTTGTTATTTATTATTTTTGTGCAGAAATCCTTATTCAAGGAATTCTTTAAAGAAAAATTATTAAAAATTCAAAAAATAAAATAGTTACTGAAATTGTCCTTTACTAATGATTAACAATTAAACAATAGTTAAATTAAAACTAATTGACCAATTCAGTCACTCTATTCAAATGACTAATTCAGTCATTGGTTATTAATCATTGATTAATTTTATACTAATCGTTAATTACAGATTTGTGATTAAAAATATACTTTAATTATTGGTAATTTTTACTGATTTTGATTAAATGATAATAATTTTTATTGAATTTTATCCTACTCTGCTCTCTATATCATAAAATGTTATAAAAGCGTTCTATAAACAATTATTGTTCACTTTATTCGCTAATGTTCATTTCGGTGACCATTTTCATCAGAGTATTGTATTATAAAAACTAGAAATACTGAGAAATGTAAAGAAAAGGTTAGTGAATATCTTAAAGTAAATATTTTATTGTAAGTATTTTTTTTAAGTGCAATGAATATCTTTTTGTTGGAAAATAAAGAAGTTCTAAGAAAACATAAGATTCAAATTTTGTAAGGGATATTGAGAGATTGTGGAACATAATGATGTACACATAACCGAGTAAGGCTAAATCGACACATTTGTAAAAAAGTCATTTTTCATTTTTTTAAAAAACAAGCATTTACTTTCAAAATATTCAAACATTCCAGTGATATGATTGATAAAAAAACAGATTTTTAGTATTATTTTACAAAAACATATGTTTTCATTTGTAATCAAATAATGGATGTTTTTGAAACATAAAACATGTTTTAATTTAACATTTTGTAGATAGAATTAAAAAAAAATATGTATACATACACACACTTATATAAGAAATATCTATGATATGTTTGGAAATAATGTAGTTTCTGAATCCATACGTGAAGTTTGGTTAAAGAATTCCATTCTGTTGATTTTGATTTAGAAAATGGATTCTGTCCTGAAAGTTTTTCAGCAGTTAATGATGCCATTTTGAAAGAAATGATTGTTGAAAATACACGACAAATTTTACGAGAATTAGTATATAGATTTAGTCTGAAATACGACCGTTTTAGATTATTTAAAAAATATATATTTTCAAAATTTATTATTTTGTAACTATATCAGTTATTCAAAGAATTGATAGAGAGATTTATGATTTGAACGATTTTGCTTTTTCATTAAGCAAATAAATATTTGTTTAAAAAATATAAAAAATGGATTTTATAGTGTAATATAACAATAATTAATCATCAAAAGATGAAACTCAATTAACAATTTAACAGTCCAAAATTTACCAAATAAAGTGATACTGTATTATTAGTGAAGCAAGGTGCAAAAAAATCAGTGAATCCATTAATTCAATTCGTTAGTGCCAATAACTGATTGAATTTAATAAATAAAATATAACTATATAGGAAAATGCCTGTTTTGGTGAATAGAAAAGGCATTATATTTTACTATAATAATAAAAAAGCACATATAATAATGAACATTAAAAGAAAATTGAAGGATATTAGCTGGAAAGTTGTTACACATTCTCTATATTCAAATCTGGAATCTTCAAATTAACATTTCTTTTGATTTTTACAAAATTATATTAATGAGGAAAATTAAATGCATATAAAAAATAAAATCATACATTGAGGACATTTTTGCATCCAAAACATCTTTTAATATGATGAAATAAATAAATTTCATAAAAAATTGAACACAATAATAATCGATAATCAAATTTATATAATTGGTTAAATAAAAATATGATTATATATATATATATATATATATATATATATATATATATATATATATATATATATATATAGTTAAAATGTCATTTTTTATTTTCACGGAAATTATTTGTTATCTATAAATGACAATCAAATATATTTCATTACATAAAATTGTTAAAATTTAATAAAATGAATAACAATTTTATAAATGTATACTTGAAAATTATTCTTCAGTTAACATCACTGTCATATATGAAACATTTATTACAGGAAATTAATTTTATGGACTTTGTAAGTAAAATACAATACCATTTCCTGCCGATTTCGAAGTGAATGTTGCTTTTTGTTTGCATGTTTCATTTTATACTGTCATGTCTAAAAAATACTTTATTTCGAATAATCACAGTTTATATTTACTTCAAACAATAAGATTATGTCACTATGGAATGATATTTGCAAAAAGAGATTTATCTTTTTTTAACGATATGGAAAACAATAACAAGTGAATAAACTACTTTTTTATTTACTAGATCATATTTACATGTGTACATAAATATGCATTTATATATATATATATATATATATATATATATATATATATATATATATATATATATAAATGTGTATATGTAGTAGAACAATATTATTAATCAGTTGTATATTTTTATTTTTTCTAAATTAACTTTTTAGTATTTTATAATAAAAAATTTACGAATATGTTTTCATTTTTTAAAATCCATTTTTAGTTTCAATTGCAATTTACGTTCTCTTTACCATATTTTTTACTAATTATCATTGTAATATGATGAGATGAAAAGTGAATCTTTCCACTTCCAGTCATTTAATTTCTTTTTTCATTCTACACTGACGAATTTTCTCGTGTCATTATCGTATCTATCCATGGGTCTCTTCTTGAGTCTTTTTAAATGTCTGGATTCCAAATCAATAATTGCTTTTGTCAAATAAAGATCTTCTCTTCTTGCTATAAGTCAAGTGCATGTTCATTTTAAATTCATTATTCTTGTTAAACTTTCTCCTTTTGTGTCCACGTTATTCCTAATATGCATTTCTCCATGCTTTTTTGTTTTGTCTGAAATAAATGAACTATTGTGATATTTAAGACTCATGCTTTACTATCATACATGAAAACATGTAAGTTGCAGATCAAAAACTAATTTCTTTAAACTTAGATAAATATCTGGTTTCATAATATAAAAAATTCTTCCCAGTTGACACTATCCTATTTTTATTCTCCTGTTTTTTTTTTCTATAAATATATTTTTTATGTTAGTAAGTCATCCTAAGTACAAATTGATATTCATTTCTATTCATATTTCTTTTAATTTGATTTTCTTCTAATGTAAAAATTCACTGTAAATTACTTTTGTCTTAAGAGATTTGTCATAATGTTTTGATCTGCTTTTTTTATATCTATTAATATTTTTTCAAGTTCATCTTTTTCCAAAATTTGAACTTGCTGATTACATTAATTGCTAAGAATAATAATTTTATCAGTAAATTCCAGATGAATACATACATACATACATACACACGCATATATATATATATATATATATATAAATATATACATAGCCGCGAAATTCAAAAGACAAAAAGGCGGAAGGGAGATATTTGACAACCTAATATATACATATATTAATTATTACAATTAAATATATCTATTATTAAACTTGAAACAATTTTAAAATAAATTCTGAAAAAGAAAAAAATATTAATAATTTAATTGAAATTTATTTAAAAAAGAACAATTTTGGTTTATTATTTTATTTGAAAAAGATATCTTTAAATTACATCATTTAAGTAAAATAAAATATTGCACAGATTAATAAATAACTAATAGTATTTATTTAAAAAAATAAAAATAAATTTTTATTAATAAAAATATTTTTTCTCATACTCATAAAATATGAGTATGAGAATATGAAATATTGTATTATGAGCATACAGGTAAGCTTAGAAATAATATATATCTGATATACTGAACTATTCAATACAATAAATCTCAAATTTATGTGACATATTATAAATTTTGATTGAAAGATTCATCTTTACTTAATTATTTCCTTGTTTATATTACAAGCACTGTTTAAATAATAAAACATAGTAAATTATATTAATAATTATAAACTTTGATTTGTTAATTTAATTATGAGAAAATATTTCTTAAAATAAAAGCATATTTTTGAAATACAAACTCAGATTTTCAAAGATTAAATCACGTTTCATGTTTGACCTATATTAATATACTATAATGCGTATTACGGCTTATAATTTGAACGTTAAATTATTCATGTCATTGACCTATGCATTCTTTTACAGTTTAATTACATTTTTAGTATGAAAATAAAAAAAGTTCTAATATTATAAGTATATTCTGAAAAATGTATATATTAGAAATATTTTTAAGAAAAATGATTAAAATTTATATTTTATTCATTTTATATTCCTTACATTCTGAATAGTGTATTTTTATTTTTAACAATATACGCTCCACTTGTATTTTATACTAAAATATCTACTTGTTCAAACAAAAAGAAAAAAATATATAATCACGAATAATGTGATTTAGAAAATATTTTGATTAAAAATGACATATTTTAATCTCATTTTCTTTCTCTCTCTATATATATATTGTGTGTACATATATATATATATATATATATATATATATATATATATATATATATATATATATATATATACATATATATGTATATATATAATTTTATTAAAAAAAAATTAAATTTGTGTAAATTTACATTTTATATTTAATTAATATAAGAATTTGTTTTTTTTAAACATAAATATTTATATAGAGATGTGTATTAATAAAGAGATTCGATTTAATAAATTAATATTTTTTAATCTACTTCGTCGATGGGTATTAAAATTTTTTCAAATTATTTTGTATTTCACCTAGAGTTTTATTTTTTGTTTCTGGCACAAAAAAGAAAACGAAAAAGAAACTCATTAAGGTACTAGTACCAAACAGTGCAAACGATGAGAATAATCCATACGAATCGCTCATAATTTGAAATAGTTTTGTAGCAGTCGCTGAACTAGTTGTTCCAACGCCAGTCGTAATACAAATTCCCAATGCTTTTATATCGGTAGAAAATAGTTCACCTATTATTATGTATGGCAGACATCCTAAGCCGATAATAAACATAAAATTAAAACATAGCATGAAAGTCAAAGGCATCCATTCCAATCCGTTCACATTGTACGATAATTGATCTTTACAATAAAAATAAGCACTTAAACTAAACATTGATGCCGAACAAGCAATACATGACAACATGAACAAAGGTCTTCTTCCAGCTCGATCGACCGTAAACATTGTCAGAATTGTTGAAATCGTTTTTAAAATTGGTAACAAGCATGGCGCAAACGAGTTTAATGTTATTTCATCGCTTATGTTCCCATGACCTCCACTCAAAATTTTCTCGGCATACATTATATTCGGACTAATTCCACTAAGTTCCTGTGACATGAATAGCATACACGCAATAAATAATGTATATATGTTCGATTTACTACTGAACAGAATTAAGAAAGATTCTTTGAATGAGATACGTTTCTCGACAGATTCTTTAATTTCACTCAGTTCTGTATCGACGTCATTGTTTCTTCGTAATTTTACTAATGATGCTCTTGCTTCTTCTGTACGACCTCGCAGTATTAAGTAATATGGCGTTTCAGGCATTGGTATAAACGTGAAGAATAATATGATCGGAATGATTCCAGATAAAAGCGCTAAAAGTTGATAAGATACAAATGGTCCTAGTATATATTCGTAAAGAATGCCAACGTTTAGAGTAACGGCTAAAATTGTCCCTAAAGCACCACGAATACGAGATTCGGTTATTTCACCAACATACATGAATAAAGTTAATTTTCCAATGGATTCGCCAAGGCCACAAAAAAAACGAGCAGCGAACAACATTTCTAAAAAAAATATTAATATTATATATTCTGTTCCTCTTTCTCTCGTCTTATATATAAAGCAATCCACACGAGACTGAAGAGTTTAGGCATGTATTTACTTCATTACTATCATTTATTATCCTTCAGTCTCATTTGGGATACCTTATATATATATATATATATATATATATATATATATATATATATATGTATGTATGTATGTATGTATGTATAAGATAATAAAGAATTATAGCTTATGTAAAGCCTAGATCTTTTTAAAAATATCAAAGCTCACTGATAAGATTGTTAGCCCCATGCCTAACCCCCATCTTGGAGGGCTCAACGACCAGGGATCAAATGCAATCTCCCACATGGCAGGCAGTGATGCATACCACGACTCAACCAATCAGCTTACAAACTTACATATGCATACATACATACACACACACACACACACACACACACATACACACACATATATACACACACATACACATACACACACACACATGCACACACATGCACACACACACATACACACACACACACACACACACACACACACACACATATATATATATATATATATATATATATATATATTATTGTTTTTGAATATATTTTATTTTTGTCAATTACAAAAATATGTTATTTCGTTTTTAGTCTTTTATTATTTTAGAAATATAGATAAAATAATATTTTTATACGCCCATATTTAAATATTATTCATGAAATATTTTATTAGTATTGTAATCAAATTCACTTTTTTAGTATAATAATATTTAAAAATAAATTCATAATATTTAAAGTCTAAAGAATTTTAGAATATTTTCAAAAAAATTATTTCCCACATAAATCATTAAATCTTAGCTAACTTTTATTAAGTATTAACAAATAGATTAATATTACTATATTATTTATATATAATTTTAATGACTAAGAGCATCTTAGAAATAAGTCATAGCTTCAATATAGTTGACTATTATCGATTGTTTTGAAACTATGACTAAGGATATGTAATAATAATTATTAGTTATTAGACATTTATATTAGTGATGTATATCGTAAAGATTCGAGAACTGAATATTTTAGAAAATATTAAAGTTTATGAAAAAATAACATCATAAAAAATATCAATAAGCGACTCAATTTTACTAAATAAAGTAATCTAATAATAATTTAAAAACTTAGTAAGAATCTAGTTACAACACAAAATATTCAATACTCAAAAAATTCAAGTGGCTCTAATATCTCACAATTAAAATAGTACTATTTAAAATTTATAAAAATATATAAAATAATTCTATATACCTATTGAATTGGAAAAGTAAATCAAACACCAAGAAGCAGCTATAGGAATTGCACTAAATAGAATTGTTTTCTTTCGTCCAAATATATTTGCATAAACAGCAACGAGTGGAGCTGCTACAAGTGTTCCGATCATCGGTAAACTCGCAAGCCAAGATGCTTGAGATGATGTAATGGGTTTATCTAATGGTGTTTTAGAGGCAGACATTAAAACAGGTAATGATGGTGAAGCCCATCCCATCATTTGTCCAGTAGTAAATGTAACTAACGCACCTTTAAATGAAAAAAATGTTATAAAACATAGTTTAATATAATAACAATTAATATAATAAAAATTAACTTACCAGACATTACAGCTAAAATCTGAAACCACATTTTATTTTTCGTCCTTTCATCTTTTTCCTCACAACTTGTTAATTGAGTACTTTTTTTATTCGTAAAAAAATTACAAATGCAAGCACACTTCTCATGCATTTTATTACAATGTTTAATTATTAAGTACAATTAATATTAATTAGAATAAACTGTTTGTTGTTGATATCGTTCTTATATATATGTATGAAGATTAAATATATTACACAATGCAACTTGACATTCATTAATTCCTTAAAAAATATTTAGAATAGTTATCATATTTTATTAAAAACTAGGTTATAAAATGTATTGTCGTATGAATTTTTAAGTACGAAATTACTATTATTAAGATAAAATATATAATTATAAGATATATTTTATATATATATATATATATATATATATATATATATATATATATATATAAGAGAAATATATTTTTTAAATCAACACAAAGAATTATACACCTAAACGATAACAGCACTTAAGTTTAAATAAATTTAATAGTAGTTTATCGAAAGAAAATATGTTCAATATTCATTAATGACTTTAAACTATGAATATTAATTAATTAAAATTTTACATAGTAAGAGTTATATATGGTTATAAGAAAAGATATTGAATTATTTAATTGTTAAAGTCGTTAATTATATGAAATTTTTAATGTATAAAAATGTTATAACCATAAAGCATAGCAAAAAAATAATTGTTTTTAATAAAATAAATATGTAAATTATATTTCGTCATGTCTTCAGTTTGATATTATAAGAAATTAAAAATTAATGTTTTAATTAAATTTCAATTGTATTAAAATTAGATTTAATAATTTTTTAATAATTGTTCGTTTTTATAATCAAAATATTCAATGTTTAATTAAATATTACAAAGTATAGGGTCATACAAATGTGACGCCTAGATTTGTGTTTTATTAAAAAGAAACTACATACATGTTTCCATACATACATGTTTCTTTTTTAAAAAAACATAAGTTTAAAAGTTATATTTGGATGACTCTATATTACTGGTCAAATAATAGTTAAATAAAAATAATTTTATGCTTTAAAATTTATAAAAGTCTTAAAACTTTGTTATTAAAATATAATTTATCATGTTTCAACATATTAATATATATATATATATATATATATGTTTTATTGTTCTTTCTTCTTGTGACAAAATTTATAAAAATATTTTTATATATTTTTTGCGATATGAATAATAAGCAAGTTTTTTTTTATTATAAAGAAATATTCCAGTATCAGGGATTTATTTTGGAATAAAAATATTACGATTGCTATAAGCAAGTACAGGAGTTCAAAAAGAAAAATTACATTTAATTTCAGATTTTGAAATTTCTGACAATAAAGAAATTACTATAGCAGCTTAAAAGAGGCCTATCAAGTTGCAGAAATAAATTTATATAAGCTACTAGTAGGATTTTACATGAAGATCATCAAGGACATTTAGATATATGAGACCAATTGAAAATAAAATTGATCATGAATACAACAAGAGAATATAGAGCAAGAATGAGCACATTTAAAGAATATTTGATAAGACTTCCAAAATAATTCCACTAGTATAATCATGTGACAAAATAAACACTGGAAAACCCAAAAAAAACGTACGAATAACATTGCTTAATTTAAATTTAAACGAATGATTATTTATTAAATTAGAAGGAGTTGTAACAAGTTCAGTGACCTAAGTCGTGTATATTTATATTATATATATATATATATATATATATATATATATATATGTGTGTGTGTGTGTGTGTGTGTGTATGTGTAAATTAACTATCATTTATTAAATTAATGAAATTTTTATTAAATTTTTAAAAAAATTTGTGTACTGTAATTTCACGATTGAAGCTACCATTGATTTTAATTTTGATTTTATTATATATATATATATACACCCATATACACACACGCACATATATATATATATATATATATATATATATATATACACACGTGTGTGTGTGCGTGTGTGTGTGCGTGTGTGTGTGCGTGTGTTTACGTGTACAGATACATTATTACAGCTGTACATAAGCAGATGGATCAAAACATAGTGTTGTTTAGTAACCATAGAAGCAAAACAAACAATGGGTATAACATTTGCTAATAGAAGAACGCTCTTACATTTTTAACATTATTTTAATTAACTAAAAATGAGTGCTGATACTATAAAAATCCCAGAAATAATACAAACAAGTCCAGAGAATTATGATTCTAAAATTCAAACAGATTCAGGGCCGTTAACAGGAAATACAGAAACTACGCAACCTCCTAAACGGTGAGTTCAATAGTTCAATTACTCTTCTTAACATATGAATCATAGTTTTAAAACATCATTATCCGTTTTTATAACAAAATTTCACGCTATTGATAACATAACTCACAAATATTTATTATATTATTTTCATTTTATACATAATTTACTTAACCTCAATTGATTTTAAACCATTCTTTCTTCGCGTGATTATTTTTTGTTAATATATCAGTTTATTAAAGTAGTTGACATTTCCTAATTTGAAATAAATTACTTACACGCACACACATATACAAATGCGTTTATATGTATGAAATAAAATTTAAATCATACATCATTTAGTTTCGTAAAACTTTATCAACTATCGTTTACTATATTGCTCTGTTGTCTAATATGAGTTCAAATATATTATTTCAAATAATTATTATCTTTTTAAGAGTTAGGAAATCAAATGTACATTATATTTAAATATATGTAAATAAATTAAAAAAATAAATATTACATGTTAAAACAATGTCATAGTTTGAAAGTATTTATAAAAAAGGCAATTGACATTATATCATCATTAGTTTTAATTTTTAATTAATAATTAACCATCATTCAATTAACACGAATTTTATTTACAATTATTAAAATAACATAATATAACAAAAAAATGTTCATAATAATTTATCATATTAAATAATTTATATTTCTTAAGTTTGTTCCAAATAAAGAATAATATTGGCTACATTGAATGTTTCTCAATAGAATTGTGTCTAAAGGTTTAATAAGAATACATATTTTAATTGTATTATTGTATTTTTTAAGTAATAATCAAAGACACTCATTTATAATCATCTTTCTATGAACAAGAATGACTAGAATCATTTTTATTTAAATTAAGATAAATATAATAATCAAATACACTTTCTTGGTGATAAGAAATAATGAAATTTGAAAAAGAATGTACATATTATCTCTCTCTTTCCCTCCATCTATCTACACGTGCATATATATATATATATATATATATATATATATATATATATATATATATATATATATATATATATATATATATATATATATATATATATATATATATATACATATGTACATAATAAAACATTTTTAAGATTATGGGGAAAACCAGACGAAGGACCTCAAACTCCACCAAATGTATTACAACCAGACCATCCCCTTTTAGAAAGATTCCAAAAAGCTTTAAAGGATAATCTAACAAGACTCATAACACGTTTAAACGAGGAAGTAACCGAATTGGTAAGCATTTGCCGAATTTATTTTTATAGTAATATACATATATATATATATATATATATATATATATATATATATATATATATATATATATATATATATATATATATATATATATATATATATATATATATTATATATATAAAAATATGATGAATAAACTTTAATAAACTTATAGAATTTAATATAAATGTTTACAACTGTTGTTTTTTTTAAAAAAATCATTAAATTCTACTAAACGTTTAGATATTTGAACTTAAATAAAAATTATTTCGAAGAAAAGTATAATATGTATATATTAATTAAAAAACCATTATAATTTAATTTATTTTATAAAATTATTTATATATATATATATATATATATATATATATATATATATATATATATAGTGAAGGCCTCTTCCTTCCAAAATATTCCAATTTGCGTGATCATGAATTATATACATACATACAAGTACATACATAATATATATAATTCTTGGATCGCCAAAATTAGAAAATTTGAAAGAAGTCTTCATCCATTAATAGATAAAAAATAATGATGACGATGATAATATATAATTCAAATTAGATTGATGCACATTTTAATTTATATATAAATAACTTATACCCTCTTTTTCTTACATATATATATATATATATATATATATATATATAATATACAAAATATACACACACACACACACACACATACACACACACACACACATATATATATATATATATATATATATATATATATAACACAATCGTAGTTTAAAGAATTGTTATAAATATTATTATTCTATATCTTGAAGGTTATTAATTGAATTTTAATGAAATATTAATGATTTCTTATTTAATTCCTATAAACAACTCCATTAAGTATAATATTTTTTTTATATTTTAAACTAGATATATTGTTGTCGTGTTAATAATATTCTTGAAAAATTGTAGTAATTATTAGTATATTATGATGATTGTACAACAAAGAATTACTAGGAATTGTATATAAATTATAAATATATTCACTTTTCATTTAAAACAATATTATTAGTTTTAATCGTATTTCGTTAAAAAAAATATACAACTATACACTTTACTCTTAATTTTAAGTTAATTACATTTTAAAGTTTTAATAACACCAATACATCTTTTATCAAAAAATTACTAATCGAACACATTCACAATATTATCAATAACTCTAATTTAATATATCAATACAGAAGTTAAATATTTTAGATATTACTTACAAGCTTCACCAGTTATAAATATATTGCTACAAATTTCATAGGAATCCCTTATAAAGAATTTGTTTTTTAACCTTGTATTTCATTATTTGCAAGAATAACTTGCGTACAATTAAGTATTATTTACTTAACGTAATAATTCATTTTTAAGTGTCTTCAAATACAATATTTTTTTGTACCAGGGACGTTAACAACATAAATGTAGATGTATGCAGATTTTTTTAATAAACTTTTTAAAAGTGCAGCGTACATCAAAAATATTTCTTATAATTAAAATTTATATATTTTAAATATAATATATTAGGTTGTCAAATATCTCCCTTCCGCCTTCCGCTTTTCCGAATTTCGCAGCTATGTACAAAAAAAAAAAAAAGCGGAAGGGAGATACTTGACAACATAATATATTGCAACTTATATTAAAAATTGGTCTAATATTTATTTGAAAAATTATGGTTAAGAGATCGTTAATTTTCCTTAGTTATTTTCTTCTTCATTTTAGATTTAAGGATACTAAATCATCAATTTGTATCCTCATATGTTATTCTTGTGTAATGTCTTTTTACATTTTATATTATTTTGAGATCTTCAGTCCGAAAAACATTTTAAAATGTTTAGGGCATTTCGCATTTTTGATGTATATTACACACAACTTTTTTCATGATATGAATAGCAAAGAGAGATCCTAGAAATATTTACTTTCTCACTTTTTATTTTCATTCGTTTATGTTCTTTAATAAAAAAATCAAAATTTATTTTTTTAAAATCGATATTTTTGTAAAAATAGATACGTTTTCCAATTTTTTATTTTTAATAATTTTTTTTCGCAAAAATTTGTATAATGTTATTGATTTTTGTAATTTATTTTTAAAAATATAATTTATATGTTTTTACACTCATATTTTTGTATATAACATAATAAGAAGACTTGAATTATCAACTAGCTAGTCACGTCCAACGATATACAAAATAATTAGCAAAATTATTTCAAAATGACTACAAAGTCAACTGAACTTTTTACAGCCATAAGAACAAGTTTGATTCTGAAGCAGATATACCAAAATTGATTACATTCAAATAGTAAAAAATGTCATAAGTCGAAGTCAGAGTAACAATCATCACTTTGTCTAAGATTTATATATATATATATATATATATATATATATATATATATATATATATATATATAAACACTCGATTCAGTTAATACGTCAGTAACATTATATATATATATATATATATATATATATATATATATATATATATATATTAAAAAATCAAGGAATTAAAAAAATACATATTGAACTTTTAAGAAATATTTAAATAAATGGTTCATTCTACCTACAAGTACATAAAAAAACAGGAAAGTTTAAAATTATATAAGGAGTGATTTGGGCTGATGAGATATCACCAAAATTTTTGTGATTGCATCGAAAGAAGTATTTAAGACATTTAATTTGAAATCTGAATGACTAAAAATAAAGAATGAGATACCTAAATATTTACTATTTCATAATGACATTATTTTTCTAACAAGCACAAATAAACTTTAAAAAAAGTACATGCATTAGTAAAGAAATTCAAGTATATATATATATATATATATATATATATATATATATATATATATATATATATATATATATATATATGAAACTAAAAAACAAATTATTTTTTTTAAAAATCTTTATTGTAGAAAAATATAAAATGAAGTTGTTGTATTCTTCAAAGTAACTTCTTTCCGATTTTGTCCATTGACACATGTATTATTCCCATCATTGAAGGCATTTTTTAAAATTATTGAGAATATGTCTGCAGCTCCTTTTTCAGTTATTTTAAAAAATATATCTATTTTTTCTTATATGTATTATTTCTTCAAAAATAAAAAGATTTTATAAAAAAAATATTTTAAAGTATTTTATTTTTAAAATTTGGTAAATTCTCTATATTTACAATATTAATTTCACCTTTGATCTAGAAATAAAATACTTCCATTCTATGTTATGTATATATCAGTAATTTAAAAATACTTAAGTGACTTATTTTATACATAATTTTATATATATATATATATATATATATATATATGTATAATCGTACATATATAATTAATTAAAATATATTTTATTGAAAGTACTTTGTTCTCTTTGCGTGTCAATAAAACCATGAACACCATAACATTTTTTTATTAAATATGAATTTAATCCAATTCATGTAGCATTACAAATTAAGTTCACGAGATTTTAATTAAATATATTAACTTCTAATTACAAATCGAAATTTTTTTCTTCAATAACAAAAATTAATTACAACTCTAAAATATTATCAAAATCATATTAGGTTTTGTCTCAGTAATTGTTAATATCTCTGTCCCTGGATTATCTTGATAACTGTTTACACCAAGAAAATTATTATTGTATAAAATATTGCATTTTTATATAAATTGTACCATACTTGATAACAGCGTGTCATCATAAAATTCAAACAGCAGCGTTATATCAAACATTTGAATTCTTTAATTAATAACATATGGTCAAATAACGTTTGTCTTGTTCTTCATTGTATTTCATTTTTATCAAACTCATCGTAAATATATCTAATATAAATCAATGGAAATAGATCATTTGATTTGAAAATATAGAATAGTATGTCAGATTATATATATGTATATATATATATATATATATATATATATATATATATATATATAATGGTAGCATTCATTGAGGCTTTCGTCCAGTAATGGATTAATATGGGCTTTTAGATGTGATATATATATATATATATATATATATATATATATATATATATATATATATATATATATATATATATATATATATATAATTATATATATATATATATATATATATATATATATATATATATATATATATATAATTATAGAATACATTTAAATATTTTTTCATTATAATATTTTTACTCAATATTACATTTTGTACTTTTTGCAAAATTAAAAACAAATTATAAGACTAACATATATACGAGTCAAGTGCACTTCTGTAAATACCAGTTAGCAAAATTTTAAAATACACCACTATCTGATATAACATTTTATATTTGAATTACTTTTAAGTTGATTACAATTTTTCTAATAATGACTATAAGCACTCATCTGTTTTTTTATTAAAAGATTTCTACGCCTGTTTTCTTTCTCAATTCATTTTTAAAAAGAAGGTAATAAATTATATATATATATATATATATATATATATATATATATATATATATATATATATATATATATATAACATTTACGTATTATAATTAAACACAAAAAAATAAGCGCCAGTTTTATCATTATTAAAAAAGAATTAGGTAAGTGAATATGTATATATATATAATTATAGTTATCGTGAACCAAAAATGTATTATTTTAAAAATAATCAGAAGGTTATCCTTTAGTCTTGAAATATACATTAAATTTGAATTAACAGTAAGAAAATCAAATGATTATAATTTTTTTATTCAGTTTATACACTTCATGTAGTTATAGTCAATTATTTTTTATATAAAATTATTTTTAAAAATAATTTTATTTTAAATCAAGAACAAATTACGTATATTAATGTTAAACAATTAGCATTATATATATATATATATATATAAATATATATTTGTCATCATCATCAACCTTTCTCAATCCACTACTGGACGAAGACCTCCTCCAAAACCTTTCACTTGGACTGATTCAATGCCTTCCTCTTCCAGTCCATTTCGATGAATTTCCTATCTTTTTGTTGCATCTATCCATAGGTCTCTTCCTGAGCTTTCTTATATATATATATATATATATATATATATATATATATATATATATATATATATATATATATATATATATATATATATATATATATATATATATATATATATATATATATATATATATATATATATATATATATATATATATATATGTTTCCAATTAATAACTTCCTTTGTCCGTCAGTGATACTTTTTTTATTACTATATGACCGACCAATTTTCATTTAAAACTCTTCACTTTCGCTGCAACATCCATAACTTTTGTTTTCTCTTTGATTCCTTTGATTTCTTATTTTACCTTTTCGTGTTATTCCCAACACATATCTTCTTTTCATGCTCCTTTGTATTATACAGAACCGCTTAATTATTCACTGCTATAGATGAGAATAGGTAGAATACATTAGACAAAAACTATTTTTTTAAAAAAATATAGAGCAATATCCGCCTTTATAATATATAAAATTATTCTAAATTAACGTTATCCTATTTTTATTCTCCTGTTCATTTCATCCATAAATTATAAAAGCCAATGAAAATATATTATTTTTACTAAAATAAATATTTTGTTAAAATAATATATTTGTAGTAAAAAGAAATTAATTTTTGTTTTCATTTTATAGGAAGCAGATATTAAAGAAAAAGAAAAATATCGTGAAAAAATAGGAGTGGATATTTATAACGTTCAACAACAAGTCTGTGCTCAACAAAATAAAATAGATACTTGTGAAAAAGAACTAGAGGCATTATCCACATTAAGAAATGAAAAAGAGAATTTTCTGGTTAGTTTTAGAGAAAAAAATAAACATGAAATACAGCGACATCAAGAATGGGAAAAAAAAGGTAATTGTTTTCTTTGGGATATCAAAACTAATAAGATTTTTTAATCTATTTTTACATTTTAAACGAACATTTTTTATTTTCTATAAAATACTTATGGATATAAATATTATTTTAGAGAAAACACATTTTAAAAAATATTAAGCACATACATATAATTATTTTAAAATAAATAGTTTCTAATTATTATAAATATTTTCTTTATTATTATAAATAATAATTCTCTTATTAAACATCAGTACTTTTATTACATTTTTTTTTAAATTTTTATACTTAGGAATTTAAATTTACTCAATAATAATTTTCATAAAATAATAGTTTTCTAAATAGTAAATTTAAAAATAATTTTAAAGGTGATAATACGAGTACATTTATCAAATAAAGTGCTTAGTGATACTTTTGTGTAAATGAGTAAAAAGGTAAAATCAGACATTTTAGAAATGTAAATATGACTTGTAATTAATTTTTACGGAAAAATATTTTCTAGAAATATATATATATATATATATATATATATATATATATATATATATACATACATACATATATAGTTTTTTATTTTGAACGTAACAACACATAATGTTAAATCTATTTTGAAAATACCCGTACTTACGAAATATTTGATAACGCTTCGCATAATAGTAATATTTACAAGGGAAAAGATTATACTGTTTTCATTGTATTATATATGTTGTATTTGCATTCACAATCTTAAATACACGAATTAATCTACATATGTTAGACTAAAATTTTAATGCAATACATATACATATACAGTTTGGATCTTACAAATGTTCTATCTGTTTTTTAAATAAATGAAAATAATCTTTTATACTGTTTATTAATGTTTAATTAGCAATGTATTTTACATTAATATTAACAACTTCTTCCTATCTCGATTGAACAGAAATTGAAGTGCTTTCAATGACATTTAAGCATTAAATTTTGCAAATAATCTTTGTTATAATTTTGAATAAAGATCGAGATTATGGTTTCAGTAAAACTAAATCATTTGTCCACAAAGAAAATTTTATAATATTTTACATTAAAATATTGATCTCATATTGTAGAATCCATTTTATATATTAATATATTTCTTTATATACAATAGACTTTTACATCAAATATTTTTTTGTAAAATACTTTATTTATATGGTTTATGAATATTGAAATTGTTGACACTGTATAATAATTATGCTATTAGTATAGCCTAATTTAATAAAATAGCACTTTAATCGTTACCAATTCTTCTAAAAAATATTTTTATTAATGTTTTAAAAAAGTAGTTTTTAAACTTCGAAGTATGATTAGTGACTATAATCAATGATCACGAATTGCTTAAGTGTGTATCAATGATAGCTTAAGATTGACAATAGTCGCACTAATGAAAAAAAATCATTGTGAAAATATATAGGGTTATTCAAATGTGACGCCTAGATTTGTGTTTTATTAAAAAGCATCATGTGTATAGTTTCTTTTTTAATAAAATACAAATCTAGGCGACACATTTGGATGATTCTATATTTTATACTCTAAGAACGACAAAAAGTGAAGTTCATTATAATTTTATCAAAAATTTAATCATATTCTATATATTGTATAATCATTTGTTTTGAAATATAGTATGGCTCGTGATAGCAAGTCACTGAGTTGTGTTTTGCAATCAACACTCAAAGGAATAAAGAATTTAATGAAATTACAAATCATATAACTATTAATAAATTATTTTAAATACTTTATAAAACGTAAATAAATTAATAAAAAGAGCTGAAATATTAAATGTTTATTTTATTACATTTCTATAAAAATAATTATTATTAAATAATTTATAGAAAGATTGTTGAGAGTTGAACTAGAGTCATTAGCATTATGTGAAAAACAGTTAGAATCTTGGCAAAAAGACATGACAGATGAATTAGCTGTCAATAAAAGAATTACCGATAAAACGACAAAAGATAAAGAAGAACTTATTAAACGAAAAAGGCAACTGGTAACTATTAATTAAATATATATTCTCATTTATATTAATATAAATAATATGATGAATAATAATTTTATTTATTAGGATGTTATCGTATACAAACTTATGACAGAAATATGGAAAAGTGAAGCTGAATTAGAAGAAATGGATACTGAGTTAAAAGTACAAGAAGAAAGGCGAACAGAATTAGGACATGTTTCTACTGAATTGAATACTGATCTCGAAGCAATTGAAGTTCAACAAAAAAGTTTATTACAAGCATGGAGTAGCGTTGTTGTTACTCTGCAAAAGCGAGATAAAACTTATGTTAGCTTACAAGAAAAAGCACAGTAATGTTTGTTTCTGTTCACTTCTTTCTTCAAGATATTTTCAATTCTCTATTTATTTTAATAATGTAAATTTTATAAAACAAAATATGAATTATTATAAATTCATATTTCATTATTTTGATATCATGCTGAAAACATATGAATTTGATTATATTTATTTTAAATATCTATTCTTTTGGCATTCTTAAAAAAGTACATTTACTTAATATTTCATTTGCAATATTAAAATTTAATAAATTTATTAAAAAACACTGTTTATTACCTTTACTGTTTGTGATCCTTAAAGCATATAATTTATTAATTATATTTCATTCACACATAATTTTATTTAATAATAATATTGATCTTTAGTTTTCTCTGCTTTTATATATTTTTTGATATTTTGCTTCATTAAGTTTAGGGAACAGTTACATAATATGAACTGATCATCCGAAATTTATTTAAGAAATGAAAAAAGTGAAATACTCATAATAGGAAATGAAATAGATGCCATGAAAAAAAGTTGTCAAAAAGAAATGGAAAGGAATGAATTGTTGGTCTCAGTTAAGGAACGAATCAATTATGAAATAGTTAATATTCGCCATGCATTTCATAATGAAGACAATAAACGTATACGTCTTGAACAAGAAATGAATCGACATCAAATAGCTACTGAACAAACAGAAAAAGAATTTTCAAAAGTTCAAAATGTAAAAATATTTTTTTTTATTTCCAAATGAAATAGTTTATAATCTAATAAGTTTATGTAATAATAATTTTTATTTTAGGAAAATATAAAAATTATAAATGATATAAAACAAATCACTAAAGAATTAGAACAATTAACATATGATAAAATCTTGATTGAAGAGCAGGTATTTAAAAAGCTACAAGAACGTTTAACGAATGATAAAGCTGCAAAGTACCTCTATGGAATCTTATCAAAATTAAATGAAAATATAAGGAGTTTGGTAAACAATATATCATTTTATAATCTTAAAAATTATTTAATGCAAAATTTATAAAAAATATTATCACAAGTAGATACATATATATATATATATATATATATATATATATATATATATATATATATATATATATATATATATATATATATATATATATATATATATATATATATATATATATATATACAATTTTTATAGGAAATATCTTTATCTAATTTTGAAAATCAAGATGCTCAAACACTACTTGCAATAGAAAGACAACGTGGAATCAATAAAACGAATAGTGATTATCTCCAAGATTTGAAAAATCGTTTATCAGAAGAAGAAACACTTGTTAATAAGGCTTCTAATCATCTTATCCAAATTAAAAATGATATATCAAAGAAGCAGAAAATTATTGATCAATTCCAAAAAAAAATAATGGAATTGTTAGAAATTACAGAAGTAAGTTTGTGCATATGTATATATATATATATATATATATATATATATTTATATATATATGTACATATAATTAATATACATTTATAATACAATTATTTTTTAGAATTATTAATGTTAGAGCCTTTTTGTTAAACAAAAAGGCTCTCACATTCATTGATACACATGTCGATAACTATGCTGTAACCGTGAAATCTTTGCATTATGAAGCACTGCATTATTAGTTATTGCATTAAAGTTAACTATGATGGCATGGCCATCAAAATGATAAGAGAAATACAAAATTACCTTATTATTTCTTATACCCAATGATATTAGTTATTAACAATATGGAATTGAAAATATTAAATAATTCTCTAAGATTGAAGTAAAGTAATATATGCTTGAAAATAAAATTAAAAATAGACATTTTCTAAAATTTGAATGTTTTGTAGTTTAAAAAAACCTTTTTCAAATATAAAATAATAGATAGTAAAGTTCACATTACATTAAATAATTTTTTTAAAAAATTTTATATATATAAATAAATATAAACATATACATAATAGTGTATCTGAAAAATATGCATAGACATATATGCACACACACACACACATACGTTATATATATATATATATATATATATATATATATATATATATATATATATATATATATATATATATATATATATATATATATATATATATATATATATATATATATATATATATATATATACATTCGCGACAAACCCATAAATCAAAAAATACATTTTTTATTAGGGCAACGAATTAACACCTGTAGAAATGAAAATAAAAAATTTAGAAAAACAAATAGATGATGTACAAACACATACAAATGAATTACAAAGATTTTGGATGCGACAACAAGCTGTTTTATTAGAAATTTCTCAACAATTTCAACAACAACAACACGATATCTACTTATTAAGAAAACGTAAGTTTTCAAATATTATTCAATAAAAAAGTTCAAATATTATAATGGAAGTTATTTAATACAAATGAATTAAATATTTTGATATATATTGTATATTTTATTTTTAGAAATAATGATTCTTGAACAAAAAAATATGAAGCTTGAAGATGAATTTGAAAAAGTGTCAAAAAAAAATAAAAATTTACTTCGCAATGTAGCAAATTTACAACAACAAATAGAAAAATTAAATATGGAAATTGCAAACTGTCGAAAGGATAGTGAACAAGCTGATTTAGAAAATTCTATTTTACAATCAAATTATATGGGAATGTTAAAAGTTGGTAACATTATTATTATTTTTATTAGAAATATTTAAATTCAATTTCATATTTTCGCCATACATCTTTTTTAGGATATAGAGTTAGATTGTGCTCGTCTAGAAACAGACATTGAAGAACTTGAAGATGAAAAAAAGACACTTCTTAATAATTTAGTAGAAGTAAATAGAGAAATACTTGCTTGGGAAAAGCAAACTCAAATGGCCAATGAAACTAGAATTAATATGCTTAAAGAAAAGGGAGCAACAGGAGAAATTGGTGAAATGAGATCTGAAATACATCGTATGCATGTACATATTTTTATTTCCATTTTTTAATTATTATTACATAATAATTGATTTGTTTTGTATCATTTATGAATATTTCTATATTTTATTTATTTTTTCTTTACAATTTGTACACATACACACACACACATACATATATATCTATATATCTATATATATATATATATATATATATATATATATATATATATATATATATATATATATATATATTATTCTTGTTAGGTTCGATTTGATCAACTTCGTAAAGCTCAAGAAAAATTAATATTGGATTTAGAGCATTGTGTATCTAGACGTGGATCAATAGCTGATTTAGCTGAAGCTCGTGATAAACGTGCAGCAATGGGGAAAAATGTTAATCGTGTTAATTACACACGCAAACTAAATGATATGAAATCTAAAATTAAACATCTTAGTAGTGTAATATAAACTTGTATTTATTAAAAATTATATATATATATATATATATATATATATATATATATATATATATACACTAATATAAAGTAATATTTTTTAACATAGGATGTCAAAAATTATGAAACAACAAACTCAGAAATAGATGAAGAAAAAATAAGAATCGAAAAAGAGACACAACAAAAACATGAAGAGTTTAAGCAACTAAATTTGAAGAATAAAGAATTAGAAGAGATTTTACAAGAAAAACAACTGGAGAAACAAAGTGTTTGTATATAAACAATATAGAATAAAGAAATATTTAAAAATACTTATTGTTTAAAAAAAAAATATTTATGTCAATACATATATTTATGTCAGTAAAATTACAGAATCTTGAGGAGTTAATTCGAAAACAAAGAAACGTTCATTTATATGGAGATATAAGTCGTGGGACTTATAAACTTCGAATAAAAAGTTCATCAATGGAATCGGAACATAATAAACAAAGAAATATTCATGCACAGTTATGTAATATAGTAGAAGCACTAATGAATGATTTTCCAAACCACAAATATGCACTGAGAAAGATGATGAATAGTTTGATGTTTTCTCTAGAGTAAATTTGGAAGTTTGATGATTGGTACAAAGCTATAATTTTTTTTGAGTATAAAGGCATATTCAACGTATACACTTTTTGTATTTGTTTTAATTTAAAAAATAAAGAGAAATCTTTTCAATTATTTCTTTTTTATAATATTTAAATTTGCATTTATGTAAGTTTTATATGTAAGTTTATTTTATATTCAAAGTGAATTATTTAAATTTTATTTTCATTTTAGAAAAAAATGCATATATTACTGTTATCATTATTTATAAGAAATAATAAATTAAGTAATAATATACTAAAGTACTATATTTTTACACAATGTATTTTTTTATTAATATAAATTTTAATTTTATAGCAACAGTCATTAGATGTTTTTGTTTAATAATTATTTATTTTTTTATTTGTATATGTTTCAGCAGTGAATTAGCCATAGTATTGAACTATAAAATCAAAAAATTAACAGTTTTTATAAGAAAAAATGCAATTGTATAAATATGTAATATATAGAGTAATTTTAATTTAATACAATTTAAAAAGAATTATAGATTTTTTTTAAGTATTAGTGGTAAATAATGTATAACATTAAATGATAACTAGTTGACTTATAAGGTTTTATAAAATTTTTTGGAAATTTTTGAATAATATCAATATTCTACAGGAAAGTTATTATAAAATTATATCATTATATAATTTCGATTACCTTTAGATTTGTTTATTATATATATATATATATATATATATATATATATATATATATATATATATATATATATATATATATATATATATAAATATATACATATACATATTCATACATACGTACGTACATATTATATAGATTAATGTATTTATCAAAATTAAAATGTGCGTTCTTTTAGTATAATTTATTTTTTAAACAAATTTTTAACATTTTATAATTCATTTGTGACAAATGTATCGTTTCATTACTGGGTATAAAACAGGTTTCAAATTCTTTATGTGTATCCGGTACATTGAAAAATATATTTTTTTAAAGGCTACAAAATTAAAATGTAATAAAAATACATATTTATTTAGAATACTGATAACATTTTGATTTTGATAATTCTTATATCAATATGTGCATATGCGCCGACATGTAGATATTTACATATATTGTGACAAACATGATTTGACTCGGCAGTAGTGGGCAAAACATGGACGCGAGTGGAGCTTACGGCGGCAGAAAAGCCGGCGGTGCATTTGATCCAATAAGTTTTATACAAAGACCCCAAGTAATTTTACGTGCTGTATGTTGGGTGAGTGTTTAAGCTGATAATTTAAATAAAAAAATCATCTTAATATATTTTCGGATAAATACTTTACGTTCAAGTTCATCTTAATCGATTTTGACGTTTACCACTGCCATTCTTGTGGGGGAGGTGTCGTTGATATTGATTATTTGAAAATTGTGTCATTTCTTATAAATATGGGTCACGTTGTTGTTGTAAAAATCATTTATTTGTAAAATATTGTTTTTATTTCAAATCCATTTTGTATTTTACAAATCTATTCATTCATCTAACATAATATTGGTTATTTTTATACTTTCATTAAGTCATGCAACCCTCACACGAACAATGCTTTAATGTTATTTTTAGAAATGCCTAGTATGCTTTTCCAAATATACTTATTTACATTGTCCATATTTAAATATTTTTCTGTTAGCATTATGTAATTGGTTATGTAACTAATATAAATACATTTTTATAGCATTTTTAATTCTGCCACTTAAATTATTTTTATAATCACGTATAAATCATTAGAAAAATAGAAAAAAAAACTTTCATTATGTAATAGAAAAATATATATAAATTCTAGTAAATTATCCTAAAATTCTTTCAGTGATTACAAAATATTCTTTATAGCAAGTATTGAGTAGAGAAATTATTTATTATTTTATACATTTTGTTGTAATTATTTAATAAATATAAAAATTTGTGTATTAATATTACAGTGATAATTCATATAATTTTAAGGAGGGGCTCTGTTATAAAATAAATAAAAATACTTTTATTGATTCAGTTTGTGAGTTTGTAATATAAAACAATTAATTCTTTTATTAATAAATATAAAATTAACTCTTATTTCTAAAATTGAAAATATTCCTAAAAGTAATTTATTTAGTTAAGTAAAATGTATTTTATAATATAATTATTATATATAAAATTTAAAAAAAATATCTATTATGAAATGTTTTATTTAAATATGTTTTTATTTATTTTAAATGCAGAAAAGTAAGATATGTACACACCCAATTTAAACAAATATTTTTTTTCTTTTTGAGTCAATATTTATTAGGTTAGAAATACCATATGTGTGATGAAATAAGCATGCATTTGATTTCAGTTTCTTTTTTATAACAAAAATGGTTGTAATTCTTTTTTTTTTCTTTGTAGCTATTTTCGATTGTAGTATTTGGATGCATTTCTTCACAAGGATGGCTATTAAATCCTCAAACAAACCAAGAAGAATGTTTGTATAATAATGATACTAATGCATGTAATTATGGAGTTGGAATCGGTGTTATAGCATTTTTGGCGAGTATGGGTTTTATTGCTGGTGAATACTTCTTTGAACAAATGTCATCTGTGAAGACAAGAAAACACTATGTCTTGGGAGATCTTGGATTTTCTGGTATTCAGAATGATTTAATCTTTATACACATACACACACATACCTATTCTATATATATTATATATATATATATATATATATATATATATATATATTTATATATTTATATTCAATTTCAGGATTTTGGGCATTCTTATATTTTGTTGGATTTTGCTATTTAGCTAACCAGTGGGGAAAAGCTACTGCACCTGAAAATAACTATGGTGTTAATAATGTTCAAGCTGCTATAGCATTTTCCTTTTTTTCAATATTTACTTGGGTATGGATTTTTTAAATTATGATTTATAATTACAATTTTGTAATATTTAAATGTGTTTAAAATCTATTATAATATTACGAATATTAACTTAAATGTTAGTGACATAAACTCATTAAAGATATGTGTATATAAAATATTTATATTTTGTATATATATTCGTATGCAGTTATAATATATATATTCGTATGCAGTTATGATTGTATATAAAAAAAATATTTGTAGACAAAAGAAATGAGTTTTAAAATTTATTTAAATATGTGACATTTGTGTTTGTGAATAACAAATTGTTAGGAATAGTAATAGTATTTTTTATTTGTTTTGTTTAAATAGGCCGGTTGTGCATTTTTTGCGTACCAACGTTTTTGCCAAGGTGCTGAAGCAGCATTTGCTCCAAGTTATGAAGCAGATGGTGGAACACCTTATACTAGTTATCCTATTGGGCCAGAGGGAGGAGACCAACAGTATCAAGAACCTCCATTTTCTGCACAGCCCAATCAAAGAGGCAAGTTATAGGAATTATGTATTAAAATTTAGATGATTATATATTTAGGCATAAAGTCTGTGATAAATATTTTTGTTTATATTTTAAATATTCATCATTTCTTAGTGTTATGTATTTATTTTTTATTTACATAGGTCCTACTGATTTTCAAGCACCTACGTATTAGACACTGCCAACCGGCATCCGTCAATACAGCATCGAAGTTTCTTGAGCTCTATCTGTGAAACATACGAGAATATTCCTCACAGGTAGTTAGGAGTAGCATACGAAGGTAAGATCTATAATATCCACGTTCATCTAGATCGTCTCTCATCATCGAATTATTTTACAAGTTTAACAAGTCTTCTGTTTGAATGCATACTGTTTGTTCTCGTAAAAATTCTAAACTTGACAACGGGTAGGGTTTTTGATTCATCGAATGCCGGTAGTAAAGGAATAAAATATAAAGCAAAAGTCTACATGTTGTACAGTAATTCACATTGAGTATGTTATATAATAACTATATTAATAATAAAAAATAATGTGTTATTGTAGTCAGGCGTTCGCAATGAAATCGAGGTATATAGCGTTATTTCTATAAAATATGCCATCTTAAATCTACCTGTTAATTAAATCATATTATATTTATTATTATTTATTAATAGTAACAAAATCATATCTGGATAAGTATTCACAATTATTAATATTATTATTTATTTTGTTGTATTTCCAGTATTGTTTGTTTTAATATTTATGAGCAATTAGATTTTTTTTATTATTTAACATAGTCTGGTTATAACAAGAAGGTAAATTAATTTTTGTATTTTTTTTTTATAAAATTAAAAGTTGACAGTTGTAATCGGACATTTTTGTATTAGGTAGAAAGAAAATTATTACTGATATATTTTATTGAATTTTCATAGTATGTAAATTGTGTGCGATAAATTGACGATATGAATTTATTTTTGTAATTCGTCAAATGTATTTAAAGTGCAGTTATAATTATTATAATGAATGTGGGTGTTACTTTATATTTCTAAAAATAATCACCTGTACTTACAAATAATATTTTTTTTATTAAAGAAAAGAGGTAATATTATTTTCTACTAAATATGATATTAAAAAGTAGTGTCATTAAAATGCATAATTTTGCTTTCAACAGAAAGTACAGTATTCTTTTAAAGTAAAATTTTAAAGTAGTAAATGTTTGATTTATTTTTCATAAAATTTGAATTAAAATTAAAATATTTATTTTTTAAATTGTGTTTATTTAAAATTTTAGTTTAGTTATGTACAATAATATAAATAAATTGTTATTCTTTGTTTAATTTATTAAATTGTAATTTAACTTAAATGATACTTATATTAGGTTCATAAGCTTAATAATTATTTTGTGCCAGTCTGAAGACAACTGACTAATTTATTTTTTAATTTAATGTTGTAATTCAATTAATATTTTTAATATTTTATTGTGATAATGTTTGCTTTTGTGTGTGTATGTGTAGTTTTCCCTTAAAATTCATTCCATTATAATTAGTATGTGATTATTAAGTTACCTGAGTTGAGAATATACAAATATATATATATAAATACAATGATTTTTTTTCACAACACTGTTAGTCATACTCTATACAGATATGTAAGTAAATTTAATTGCAAACAAAAACCTAAAGATTTATGTAATTGTAAGTGTGATAGACAAATATTAGCTAGAGTATATAGGATTTAGATGTTTTTCAGTGTATTCATTTTGTTTTCATTTTTATAATATTTAAATCACTGAGTTTTTTTGCTTTTCTGTCAGCATTGATATTAAAAAATGTCTTATGATATCATCTTGTGCCGTTGGGTCCATTCATATTCATTATTTTTGATTTGTATGTTTAATTTCTATTATTATATTTCTGTTGAGCATTGCTGTAGGTTATTGAAAATGGATTTGTAATATAAACATGATCTCTGTCATTCAATCATGCACAAAAGAATATAGGTCGTATGGTGTTTTGTAAAGAAATCATTTCAATATAAAGATAAGATGCAAGTTGATGTAATAATTATTGTGAAAATTTTCCATTTTGTATGCAAACTAAACTGAAATGTGTTCAACACATAAAATATAAATAACTGTAACATTTTGAGATATTGTACTTTGAAGTAATTCAACTTCTTTTACATTATATTCATCATTTTTCATTTTGATTTTTTAGGTTGTAAGAGGTTATGGTGGTCTGGTGAAACACCAAATCATATATGTATCAGTCTGTTTATTTTTAATATATAATTGCTTTTAGTCTATGTATGTATGTGTGTGCAATTAAATATATACAAATATATATATATATATATATATATATATATATATATATATATATATATATATATATATATACATATATATATATATATATATATATATATATATATATATATATATATATATATATATATATATATATATATATATATATATATATATATATATATACATACATATACATACACACACATATACATACATACACACACACACACACACACACACATACATACAAGTATACATATGTATAAAATACACGTGTGTGTATGAAAGTGTTATATTTTTATTACTTCAGAACGGGATAATTGATTATAGTGGTCTCATAATTCTCTGATAATTGTGAAAAAATGTTTTTATTGAAGTACTATAAAATTATTAAAAGTTCAATAATTCCAAAATACTTTAATTATCGCCAATTAGTCTACAAAGTAAATCTACTTCTTAGTAATTTGAATTAATAAAAGTAATTTCGATTGAATATAATAATTATTATTTTTAATTAACACTTATTGTAACTAGTGCAAAATGACTGTAAATGTATACATATAATATTAAATTTATTCATATAATACGGCAATTATAGTAGTAATTAATGAAATAAGAATATTAATATTGACATGTGAATATTCAATTGCAGGATACCAATGTTCACATTATTCACATATATATATATATATATATATATATATATATATATATATATATATATATAATATATATATAATATATGTATATATGTATATATATATATATAATATATATATAATATATGTATATATAAGGTTATATGTAATTTGTATGCTAATAATTAAATACTATATTAAATGTATTCTATATTGAAAAGTGTGCATGTGGAACATGTATATTTTGATTATGGTTGTTAAAATGGAGAACACATTAAAAATATTATTATATATCTAGTTATAAAAAAACTTGTATTTTATATACACATATATGTTTAAAATGTAAATGTATTTGCTTTAGTAGTTATGTAGATATTGTCAATGTAATTAAATATTTAAATTATTGTATAAAATACTAACTCGTAACTAAATTGTGACATATACTATAGCTGTTTTCTATTGTCTTAACATTTAAGTCAAGGAAGCTTATGTTTACTTTCATTCTTCTTGTGTATGAAAACAATTTAATATTATGAAGCTGATACTTATTATTACCTAATAATTTCATATTGATTCAAATATGAAATTTCATATGTATTCATATGAAATAAATAAAATTTAAACAAAATATTAAAATTAATATATATTAAAAAAATTGATATAAATTTTATTTTTGTTTTATTTATTTTGTACAATTTAAATATCGATACTTTCATAAAAACAAGCTTCATGTAATAAGTTTTCGATTTTTTTTATGAAATTAATACATGCATAATTTTTCAAATGTATAAATTGTATATTGTTATATTTTTTAAAAAAATGTTTTTATCCAATATAGTTTTTTTATTTATTGCTGTTCTAGGTTCAGGTTTAAAAATTACAGATGTCAGGTTTGAAAATATACATACATACATTTATATATATATATATATATATATATATATATATATATATATATATATATATATATATATATATATATTTATATATATATATGTACAATAAATTCATCTTTGTGATTAATTTCTATAATTTATAAATATATTAAATCACCATATTAGTAATTAAGATTGTATTAAGTAAAGTATAAATATATTTAAGATAATTTGAATTGTTATTACGACTCCGGCTTTAATAACTTTGTACATAATTAAATCATCTTTGATAATATGTTTGGTTGTGCTATAAAAAATTGTATTTTAACATCAGATTAAACAAACATCTTGTGCAACACAGGTACACCGGAGTTAGAAAAAAAATGTTATTTTTAATTAGTATGTAATGCATGAAAAAGTTTTAATCTACAAATTTTACAGACTGAATAATTTTGTACCTTTTATCTTGCTTGTTCAAATAAAGACAGCAGTTTTGTGTTAGCATTGTCAAAGCACTTGTGTGTATGTACATATATTTTTTCATGTATATATATATATATATATATATATATATATATATATATATATATATATATATATATATATAAATAAATAAATAATGGTGTGTATGTTTGTATGTAATGTAATTATTATTTTCATTATTATATGTATTAGATGTTATATGTAGTTCAAGTTATTCAGCATATTAAAATATAAAACATTATATTTTTCCTTTATAGAAGTAAATAGTTAAAGCTATGTTAAATGTACTAATTTTGTTTTTACAAGAAACTTAGTTATTTTGGTATTATTGAACTGAAAACTATTTACATTTTTATTAATATGTAATAAAATTAGAGTTTGCTTCTAAATGAACTTAAATAATTTATGGTAAGAAATTTGTTAGTTCTAAATTTATAAGAAATCAGTATTATATAAGTAATATGTAAAATATGTGAATAAGATTACACCTGCATCTAGTTATTAGTATATTCTTAATTATTCAGCTAATTTATTGTAAAAATATCTGTTTTTATGCAATAAATTAATCATTAATGAACAATTTAATTCAGTCAATTGGAAATATTGAATAAGTTTTTTTTTTCTATTTAAAAGTGGAAAAAAATCAATGTACATTTTTAAATTGTATTTTACTTAGTAAAAGATGTTCTTTTTTTGTTTTAGTTTTATAACAATTTTCGAATAATTTGTTTTTCACATGAATATCTGTGTTAGAGAAGACAATAAACAGACTGTTACATGTCTTTGAAAGTATTATTTAAAACTTACACGGCACTCCATAACACAAACAATAAAATCACAGCTTTAATTTCTCAATCACAAATGTGTCAATGTTAATACAGATTAAAACTATATTAGATGCAAATGTTATTTAATGATCGTCGCTTTAGATAAAAAAATAAATATTTATTTTGCGTATTGCCATACAATATAAATACGTTAAGTAGAAATAAGGGTTGATTAAAAATAAAGATACTTATATATTGATATATTAAAGATATATATTGTATTTTAAAAGTAGCAACATAAAAATATTTTGATTGAAACTCAATATGAGGTAAATGTATTTTAGAAATTTTGTCGATAATTTCATCTACTGTCTTCTATAAAAGGTTTAAAGTTTCGTGTAACAATATTTGTAATTATTATAAACACTATATTTAAATATTTATTTTTACAATTGATGTAGTGGTGAAATATGTTATGGTAGTTTAAGTTGCTGTAAACATTTGTTTATAAATGTTTCTTCAGATTTTTTTGAGTACTGTTTTTAGTCGTTGCAGTTCATTTTATAAATTGATAAATTTTATAATATTGATAATAAATGTAATAGCTTTTAATTTAAAAAATTAACTTTTTTAAAAACTTTTATGAAAGATGTTAAAGCACTTTTTGTGTATACTTTGTACTAATTATTAATCCTAGATATTTATTTTATGATTAATAATTGAATGAAGTATTTCAGCATTATACAGATAGTATTAATTCATTTATATTAATAAATAACTCTCAACTCGTGTTTTTTTTTTTAAATATTCAGTTTTGTCACTAAAAAATGTAAAAATGTTGTTTTAAAATACAAACTTTAGATTTTATTACTATGTGAAACATTTTTTTTTTTTAATATTTAACTTCGTTAAATAGAAATTATTTCAAATATTAATTAAAATACAACATTTTTATATTAATTTTTTATTCAAAAATTTAATAATTTGAAAACATTTGTAAAGAAGGATGTCATTTAAATATATACAATTTGTGGGAAAAAGTTATTGCTACATTCTTATGTAATTAAAACTTTTTATTTTATTATTTATGAAGAAACTTGTATAAAATAACAATGTACATATTCATTAGCATTTATTTTTAAATAATATTTCACAGATAGGATTTGCATTTTTGTGTGTAGTACTTATATATATATATATTTTATAGTTTGTACTTTTTGAAAAGAATTTGTTAATCATGTAACATACAATCATGTCTCAAATTAAATTAATATGAAAATTTATTGTGCTCGCTCACCACTACAAAACACATGTTGTTATAAATGATATTTATTTTCATAAACGTATTGAACTTTTTGACCATTGCATAATAATTTTCAAACTTTGAGACAAAAATTCTATTTTCATAAACGAGGCTTTGTTGAATATATTTCACCGCTTAAAATCACAACGAAATGAACACTATTCAAATGCTTGCATTTCATGCTTAATGTCATAGTTTATGCAGACATTTGGTTAGGACATTAAGTCACGGCAGCAATAAGAATACAATAAGCACTCTGCCTTTCGTTCAGTGGTATATTTATAATGTACATGTTTTGATTTTGTATTAAAGATAAATGTCGATGTCTCGAAAATATTATTTGTAACTGATATCCTTGATGTGCTTCTATTTAAAATATAAGTTATGATAATCTTTTTATTGAAGAGCTCTACTGCATGTTTTCTAATTGAAAATTAATATTTTTCAAAATGAATTTCATTGATAATAATTGGTAGATTTATTCCACACATTGTGAAGATACATTACTATTCAAGATTTTCATTAATTTACATTATTATTAAATGATATTAGTGCACAGGAGCTTCTTCATTTTTACTTATGTGTATTATTATTTAAATTATAATTTTCATTTAGTTCATTTGAAATAGATTATAAGTATTTTAAAAATTTTGTTTAATTGAAAAAAGTTATCAATATCATTTCTTGTAATTATAAATTATAAAAATAAATATTAAATTGTTTCAAAAATAAGTATTTAATTTCATATTTTAGTTTTTTATTCTTGTATTATTAACTACCAGCTATAAAGTAATTAATTTTGTTTACAACTTGAAGTTAATAAAATGAAAGCAAATTAAAAATATTTAATATACATATTCAATACTATATTTAATATATATATTAATATTGAGTATGAAATTTATAAATTTCACACAAATAGTTTATTAAATGCTTTGTAACTTTAAAATATCACTATAAAATTAATATTCAATATGTTAGAAACATTAAGAAAAATTTTAAAACATATTTCATTCATAAAGTTCAATATAAAGATTATTGTAATTTTAAATGATCTTAAAAAAAAAATGGAAGTTTTTTAATGACCTATTATAAATGCATAAGTCAGTAATTTATACTTGTATATTTATAAATGGTGCAAATATTAAAGCTTGACAATAATTAATACAATTGTATACTTGTAGAGCAACATAACATAAAAAAATGCATTCAAAATAATAATGTGATAAAAAATACACATTTCACCCTAATCCTTTAATTGAAACTATAAGAATGTGTCATTAAATTTAAAGTAATGACTAGAACTAAATTGTGAATAAAATAAATGTTTGGAAATTTGAATATTGAAAATTTATTGATTGAATTTAATTTTGATTAAATTCTAGGCTTATAATACTGTAAATATCAGGGATTTCTATTATCTACATTTATGTTCATTAAAATTTATACGATGTGGCATGAAAAAGTATAAAAAATAAATTTAATAACTATATTTATTGTTTATAAGTTTACATCAGTATATTTTTGGAATTTTGTTTTACAAGTTTTATTTGTATAATAGTGGTTAAATAAATCTATATTTTACAGTATTAAAGAAAGTATTAAGTAAATATAGCCAGGGTATGTAATTGGAAAAATACATATTTAGATATAAATTGAATTTTATGAAATATGTATAATAAACAGTTTAAAATTATTTGATATGTTCATAAATGAGTGATTTTAAGATATATCTATTTGAAGTATTTGCTTTTTGCTCCGTGTATTAATTTATGTTTTTATAAATAATGTATGAAGTTAAATAAAAAATATGACTTAAACAAAATCTGAATTAAAAATTACCTTTATAATATTTTCGAGACGATTGAAATCATACATCTTAAAACATTATTAAAAATATACATGGTGCAAAAATAGTGTCACCAAGCCTCGATCACACTTTGAAGTGACTGTAATGTTGCTAGAGTGCCGAATAGCGATAACTTGTGTAGATTACATTTAAATTACGGGACTTGTGTACTATAATGTAAGTTGACAATGAATAAATGTTAATATAATGTATTATCGTTTACGTATGTTTATTTTTATTTCAATATAATTTTTAACGTGAATATATGTTATTAAATTTTATTAATTTGTAAATATTAATAATTAAATAGTTTATATTCAAAGATTCACATTTTTTTAAATGAAAAATATTGTAAAAAATAAATACTTATTAAGGTATTTATAAATACATACTTGAAAGTTATAATTTGAAATTTAAATTATTTTAAGAAAAATATAATAAAACATTTTAAAAAACTGTGGTTATATTATATAAATTTATACTAAATATAATTTGAGAAAATGATTACATATGAACTACAAAAATAACACATTTAATACAAAATATTTATTTAGGAACAAATTTCAATACAAAAATTGTACAAATATAAAAAAGTACTAATGATACAAATAATTAATTAATATACATCATCAAAGTAATGATAGTATTTTGATCATAAGGCCACTGGTTTAATAATAATTATCACAGGCAAAATACAATTTCTTTTTTTAATTACTAGACACTATAAAATATATAAATTCTTGATGAAAATTTGAGATCCTCTAAATATAATTTTGGTATATACATTTGGACATGGGCCTACATACATGAATAATTACAATATTAATAACTTATATATAAATGCATTATAAATATCTGACAAAAGCACGATATTAAAGTAATAAATGTTTAAATATACATATTTACTTGGAAGACTAAAAATTAAGATCTACAATGTTTCACTTTTTCAGTTATTTTAAATAAATTCAAAATTTATCTGAGAAATAAACTATTTCACTTAAAATTATCATGCTTTGTCATTTATTAAGAAAATATTGTTTTACTAAGTATTACAAAAAAAAATATTTTAGGGTATTTGAAAACAAAATAATTTCAAATAAATAATAATTTTGTGTATACAACTATGACACATCAAATTTATTTTCAATTACACTATACTATTAATGATAGATTGAAGTGAAATATGTATGCAATAATTTGATATACATAAAATTAATTAAGATTATCTTTTTCAATTAAGATATGAACAACTTTTGATCATGATATATTAAGTTATTAAAAAAATAACTTGTTTTAATAATAAATGCAGTTTATTGTACATGTTTTGTACAGTGTACATAGTATAATTTTATTTACATATATGTAACTGCATATTTGTTACAATTATAAATCACAAGTTTTGAGAAAATAGTGAAGGACGAGCAAAATACCCATATTTAAAATTAAAAATCTAATCTACATATAATAATTATTAATGAAAAATAAGTTGAATTTCAAATAAATATAAATGATAATATATGAAAAACATACAATAAAAAAGATAAATGTTAATATTATAATCTTTTTTTTTAATTAATAGTAATAATATCTTTCTTATATAAAATATATACTGAATTATTAGAGCATGGACATTTCCATGTACATTTTAAATAAAAATTCATTGTATCTATATTTTTTTAATATATAAAAAAGTAATATTTACAAATATTAAAAGAACCATTCTTTTGCTCCTGAATTTCAAGAAAGTATATTATTCCTATTAAATTATATTATGAGTAATTAATGTAATTGTATAATTATATGAAAATTTATGACAAAAAAATACATGAAAAGTATCACCAAAATTCAATAACAAAGCTTCTATTTATCTACAATTAACATCACTACCATACAAGATTTTCAACTTATATAAATATAAAATTAATATATAATCATCACTTTATTATTGCAAATGGCAGTATTAGGTTTCAATAAATTATAATAAAAATCACTGGTTTACTTACAATAATGTTACGTGACCAAGATTATCAGAAATGACTATATCCATTACTAATTGGAAGACAACCTGTACATTGGCAGTGTCTGTTGCAGTTGTAAAATGTGGATAGAGAACTTTTCGAGAATTATTGTTTCTTAATGAGAATTTATGTTGAATGAAAAGAGCAGCACGATCAACATCTTTATCTGGACCTGCAAAAAAAAAAATTTATATTCATGAATTCTGTAAGTATAAATAGTGAATGATCAATGATTTATTAAAATACTCAATATAATTTGATACATACATATTAATGTTCTACAAATAATTTTCAATTATTTTAGATTATTTAAATGATTGAAATCTTTTACTTACCTTTATAATCAGGAAAGTATAATCTCAGGTGTCTTTTTGAGTATAATATTTTTTCTCTAAACAAATCTAATTTGTTTAAAAATAAAATAAAAGATGCTTCGCGAAAGAATGGATTATTAACTATTTGTCCAAAGAGATTTAAACTTTCTTCTAATCGATTCACACTGGGATCTTCCTGCAAAAATATTACAATTGATCTTTCATATATTTTGTTAAAGAAAATCATTCTTATTTAAAAACAAGTAAGAAATTATAAAACTAATAAGTACTAACATAAAACTATATTATAAAATTAACAAATAGTTATTTAAAAGGTTTAAACAACTTTATATAAATTTTTTTACCACTAAAGTCATATCATATCCACTAAGTGCAACAACAAATAAAACAGCTTGAACGTCATCAAAACAATAAATCCATTTTCTACGTTGAGATCTCTGTCCTCCAACATCGTACATATTTACTGTAGAACCATTACCAATATTAAAACTTGTTTCTGTAATTCCTTGTGTTCTCACACGAGCTCGTAATACATCTGTAGCACTAGGGATATATTTTGCATCACAGATTCGTTCCATATTTTCAAAAAGACTAAAAATTCACAGTGATAAGTACAAAAAATTGAAATATAAGAAAAAGTCTTAAAAATGTTATTTACTATAAAGCTGAATCATTCAGTTCATATTCATATCCTCTTGCAACTGCTAATCGTACTCCTCTGTCTGACCATAGTGCCTGTAACGAAGCTGCCACGTTAGGTAACACAGTAAAACTTAAATCAAAACAGCTGATACTTGATAACACTGTCTGTGCATGAATCTGAAAATTATTTTGTATATTTTTTTAAATCTATAATTTTTAATAGAATATCTTTTTTTAATGACATCAAAGTTATAAATACCTTATTACGAGCATGTTCAAGATTAATTCGTAATAAACCCATTCCAGCGAGAACATATTTCATCGATGCCAATAAGTTATCTAGTACTGTCGGTCTAAAACTACTTAATTCTGCTAATGTAAATCCATCTGCATGAATGATTTTCATCTGCTTGACAAGTGTGCTTTTTCCACTTTCACCAGCACCTGAATTTATTAAAGTGTAACTATTTGTTTGAAATTATTATTAATTTATATTTATTTCAATTTACCCAACAATAAAATTTTAATAACACTGCTTTCTTGTCGTGCCAATTCTCCTAAATGTTTATCAATTTCCTGACTTCGTCTTCGTGCTCTTAATTCTTCTCTTTCCAATGTTAAACATGCTCCCATTGTCACCCCTTCATATTACATTTTTATTTTGATACTTTTACTTCAAAATCTTCAAAATTTCATTAGCATAGCATTTTAAAAATAATGTTATTTAATAATTTACACAAACATCTAGAAACAATAAACACGTTTATTTTATAAAATTCGATTAATATTACATTGTTTATTGTTTAAATTAGAATTTGTTAGTTGCAATTGAATATAATATTAATAAATATGGTTAAAATAGGAAGAGAAATCAGTACTTGACACGCTTGCTTCTTGTCTCTTTTTATGTTATTGTACTGAAGTGAAATCATCTTACTTTAGCTTCCGGCGACGCTAAACAAAGCATGTTTTTAAGGAAACAGGTTATATTAAAGGGACAATGAATTTTTTTAATGCTTTAATTACTGTGGGAATTACTTTCTCTGAACACTAATAACAATTAAAATAATGAATTTTAAAAATAATATGATCTCTTATCATTCTTGTAAAGACAGTTATAATTTAGAATTTAACTTGTAAATATCTTTAAAAGAAACGAATATTTTTTAATATTTTTGTCAATATTATATAAAAATTGATAATGAAAAGAATTATAATTTTCTATTTTCATACAATAGTTTGTATACATTTTAAAGATGTGCTATCTATCTAGTGACTAATTTGTCTTCATGAAACATTGTTCTTATATAAATGTTTAAAATGGTATGTTCTTGAGAATTACATTTTTTGTATGTGTTCTATTATTAAAGTATTTTAACCAGATAAAGTAAATCATTTTATTATACAGGATATTAATTTATCATATATGAAATAAAAGTTACTTATTATTAGGAATAAAATAGTTTCAATGCAATTAGTATGAACTGGTTCAGTGTAAAAAAATATTAAAATTTTATCAAACAAGTTTATTCCCAATTAAAATAACAGAAACATTATATGAATTTATACTTTTTATAATAAAAATAAAATGACATTCAAGCGATTGTAAAATTTATCATAGATAGAGTTTGCGTACATTCTTAATATTGACCGAACAATAAATTGTAAGGTAATAATATGTATTAAAAATAATTTTTAAGTCATAGGTTACTTGTATGATTTGTAAATTAATTTATTTATGTTAAAAATCACATATAGAATGTAAAAGTTGTGATGTGTCTTCATATACTAGAACATTGTGAACTAAACTAGACATTTCAGTAAACTGCTAAGTTAGAAAATTAATTAAATTTTGTTAAGAAGTTATAATATTTTGAGAAATATGGAAAACTTTTGAAAAATCTTATTCAAGTGTTTGAAAAGGATTGAATAATTATAAAATAACTAAAATCATAGCTGTAAAGTCAAAAATAAAGTCAATCACAATCAGATAATGTTAGAGATAATCACAAAATAATGATTACAATAAAGTATAAATTTAAAATTAGTGATATAAAAATTTCAATATCATTAGCCTTAATTAAGAATAAAATGTTCTTTTAAATGTTAGTGAGATAAATTTCTGTGTGAAAACCTTCAATAAATTTTAACAATAGTAAGATATGTTTTTAACATGCAACTGAATACTTAGACAAAGATATTTATTTTTAGGAGGGTATAATATTGAAAATTTGTGGCCCGATGATGTAAAGCATGGTAGTAGAAATTTGATGGTTTTAGAATATTTGTTGTACATAAAATTTAAGATTTATTGAAACAATGGAATATTTGAATATTTTAAATGAGCATCTTTTCTCTATTACACAGAAAAACATCTGTTGTAAAGTTTATTTATGATAAATTGCATTTTTTTTTTATTTAAACAATAAAGATCCGAATAAAATTGTTTTTGCTTTTAATTAACAATATACTTTTATCACAAAAATGAAAATGGAGTTTATATGCATATATTTTGAATTGTTTAGTGTTAATATACTATTTTATTGCTGTATATATATATATATATATATATATATATATATATATATATATATATATATATATATATATATATATATTTGTGAAAGTTATAGCAGATAGTTGTAATTTTGGAATATAATTTTTTAAATGATTAAATTAACTTAAAAAATGAATAGTTTATTAATGAGATATGATTATTGATATTTCTGTTCAATTACAAAACGTGAATCGATTAAAAGTATTTCGAAAATGAGTTATGTTATTCAGGTAGAGTTAATTAAATAAACAGAAATATAACAATTCTTTATTATTAAAATTAAGTTATTTTAAAAAGAATAAAATTATAGTTCTTTGAAAATATTATGAATAAAGTTAATGATATTAAAATGATATTTATTCATTAGTACTAATAAAAAACAATTAAATTGTTTTATTTTCAAATACATTTTATTTTTATTATATTTGTAATAAAGATGAAAAAATGATTATTGTTTTATGAATGTATTACATTTTTACATTTTTTTTCGTTTGTTAAGAATATTAAATTGAGTATATAAAAATACCTATTTATTTATTTATCAAAAGTATTTTTTTGAAATTATTTAAAATTTGATTCGTATGAAATAATTGTAAGTATTTAATCATCGTGGTGTAAATGTATATGCAATTATTGTTTAAATATTAAAACTAAAAATAATAATTTTAACTTGAATGAATTGACATTTATATCTTGTTTGTCATGCAAAATTGTTATAGAATTGTATTTTATATAAATATTGAAAATGATATTTGATTTGGAATTGTATTTGATAATCTTATTAAAATGATAATTTTGTTTTATAAAAAATTTCATTTGAAAATTAAATTTATAAATAAAATTAAATTTTTAATAAATAAAATAAATAAATAATTATAGTGAGAAAGTAATAATAGTAATATTAAATCATAATATTTTATCTATATTAATAGATATGGTTTGTTATTTAAATTAAATTATCATGATATTAAACGTGATATAAATATTACATATTATAAAAAACGGCGGAAATAAAAAATCTAATATAAAAGTTAAATATAGTTTTTATCGTATTTTACATTTATTTGCAAGCTGGGGAACAATATTTTGAAAAATTGTATTTGCTTATAAAAATTTTATATCCATATGCATAAATTTCTTAATTCAAAAATGTTCAGATAGGTTTTAGTTATAAAATGGCCGTTATTATCGATAAAAATGGTAAAGACGAAACTGGGAACTGAAATAATGTTCGATAATTTTACTGGTTTGTTTGTATGATGATATTATCTTCGACATTGGCGATAAATATTCGTTTAATGTTTTCTTAATGCAAATTATAAGTGTAAAGTCAAATTTTACGAACGTTGAAAAAACTTTTTAGATAAACAAGGCTATTAAAAAGTTTATCCGTTTTAGTGAAAGTATTTATGACGGAAAAATACATCAAAGTAAAAAGTACACATTTGAAATTTTACTTGGAATTTTTTTAAAGTAATTTTGTATAATATTATTTTTCTTTTACGAAAATTCTATTTCATTAATGATTTCAACTATTTTTATATTTTTCTTTATTTGTTTTTTATTTATACCATTCGAAGTTTGTAAATTTTATATATTGTGTACATATATAGATGTATAGATAGATAGATAGTTTTATATAAAATAATTATTCACGATTATTAATAATTTTTTTAATGAATAAATAATTGCATATGAATTGCTCGTTTGATAGATTGTGAGGTATTGTATTAAGAATTCAAATCCGATTTTATAATAAATACTATTTTTGAATAAGAAAATAATTGACATAGAAAATATTCATTGCAAATGAAAATATAAGAGTTTAATATTAAATAAGATGTTTTCATAATTATTTCATCGTCATTAGTTAATTTTCCTATAGAAAGCTGAATATATAAAAAATCGTGTGATATATTTTGAAAAATATACATTATTAAAAAATGTTCCATCGAGTTGGATAATTACTAGTTAATAAAATAATAAAAATAATGAAATAATAAATAAAATGGAATTACTTTTCAGATAATTTTATATAAAATATATAAAAAGTCATTTCAGTATTTTATAATTATAATTTTGTAATTTACATTGCAAAAGTCACTAGTGTATGTTACGAATATCACGTTTAATTTTAATTTCTTTTTACTTATAACTTCGAATGAATATTCATGGATTCAGCTATATAATGTTTCAGAATACCTTTTCCTACTATTTGAAAAAAGCATCGCTCTTTAAAAACATTAATTACGCGCGGCCGCGTTGAACAGATACAACAATGTTATGGTGGTGCGTGTACGCACGCAATACGCACACTCACGCACGCACGCACGCACGCACTTTTAACGAGAACACTACGAATTAAACGTCGCATTGTTGGTGCGTGATATCGTTCCCCCGATTTTAATTAATTGCGAATTTTAACCAGTGCCCCGGCTGCAGTCTCAACGTTCGAGCTCGTTATACAGCAGGAATGATCGGAAAACAATGTGAACGTGTGTTCATTAATTTCACATACTTTTCAACTGTTACCTTTCCCTGCAATAAGTCTGTTCACGTGTGTCGTTTGACGTGTAATTAAATGTATTTTTTTTCGATCCAATAAAAACATTTACGGAAATAAACGGGATTATTAAAAATATTTTTCTTTATATTATTTTGTTGAAAAAATAATCGTTTTGTTATAATTATAGTAACAGAAAAAGGTTGAAAATATATTTGTAAAATCATTTTACTAAATTATTAAAAGTTAATTATAATTACGGTATTTTTTTTTTATTATAATATTACAATGATAATTTTAAATATCAATTAAAATTTTAATAAAAAATGTCGAATGAAATATTCATTCGATTAATGCGATATTTTTTATATCAATTTAATTCTATAATAAATTTCTAATTAAATCGAATGCACTTTAGAATTTATAAAAATGTTCAATGTCATCATTTGATCATTGATCAATGTCATCATTGTCATCATTTGATTTTTTTTTTGTGTTTTCATTTGATCCATTCGTTTGAAATATTTGATGTCACTAAAAATGTTTCATAAATGAAATAAAGGCATATATTAGAAAAAACTAACTGAATTCACAAAGTTTTGTGTGTAATTGTATGAAAGACCATTAAATATAAATTTATTATATTTACTAAAGTAATAGTACTCTTTTTATTGAAGGTTAAAAATTAATTAATTTCTCTATGCAATTCGTTTAACGGTATATATGCGTTAGTAAAAATTTTATGTTAATATAGGGTCATCCAAATGTGACATATAGATTTGTGTTTTATTAAAAAGAAACTATATATATATATATATATGTTTTCCTATATACCACCATCTTATACACATGTTTCTTTTTAATAAAACAAATTTAGGTGTCACATTTGGATGACCCTATATAATTGTTTGTGGAGACAATACGACTAATAGGCATAGTGTAGGAATGATTTTCTAAATATAATAAAATCGTACATTTATTAAATCCATTTTCAATTTATAAACAATTTATGGATGTTTGAAGAAAATATTTCATTGGATACAGTTTAAGACATCACTGTGTTTATTAGATATTAAAATATCACATTTTAAACTATGTTAATCATGAATTATTTTCATAATTAATTTGGCAGTGTGGCATATTTATTTTTTAATTTATTGTTACAAAATAATTATTTCAAGAGTTTTGAAAATAAGTATTGAAATTTTAATTTTATGTATATTTTTTTAGATAAGAATTGATTGATAAATCATGATGGATTTTCAGGATTTGTTACTTTTAGTTCTAGAAATTAATATATATATATATATATATATATATATATATATATATATATATATATAAACTTTTTTTTTTTTTTTGTACTTTTGCATTAATTTACATATTTGTATTTATTTATAGCATATATATATATATATATATATATATATAAACTTTACATTAATTTACATATTTGTATTTATTTTAGCATCAAACATCTTTTACTTTCCGATCAACCCGTTTAAAACTGTGCTCTTGGTCACTAGAATAGGTCAAACGTGAAGAAAATATTTGATGTTATTTGTTTATAAAGTGTTCTTGCTTTGTTAGCGAGGATTTCGTTTTATTTTTCTTCCGTTAGAAAATGTCATTGTGTAAGTCAAAACACTTTAAAGTGTTTGTCTCATCAGGGAGTAAAAAATACACCATTTTAATAGACATGACAAAAACAAATTGTTTTGTTTAAATGTTAATTAATTTTGAAAATAGCTTATATATATATATATATATATATATATATATATATATATATATATATATAATTTGGGTTGACATTAAACTTACTTAAACATCAAAGTAACTAATGAAATTTGTAAATTACATTTTATTGAATATTTAGTTATATTTCATGTAAATAACCTGTCTTTTTGTTGTTCATAATATAATCTGTTTGGTTTTGACTTTAAAATGTGATTAATATTTCGTTGTAAGTTTTTAGTTAATTTTTAATTCAATGTGTGTATTTTTTCAAAGGAAAAAGATTTATATATATATATATATATATATATATATATATATATATATATATATATATATATATATATATATATATATACATACTCGTACATACATAAAATCAACAAATAAAAAGTGGATATAGAAAACAATAAAAAAATATGAACGTGCTTTGTTCTATTTAAAGAAATTAATTAAAGTGAAAATAATGCAAATTAAGAACGTTTATGATTTATTAGATATTGTGTTGAGATTTATACTCAAAAGAATTTGAGATGTTGTTCTAATACGTTTTCTTGTAAAAACTTGAGTACATTCTGCAACGATGCTATATAAAAAAGTGATGTTGATATAGTTGTAGATATGGTCTTGTGTAACTTTACATAAATGGCTTGTATGAATACTGATATTAATCTACCAGAGTACTAAAAGGATATAACTAACTATCTTTGTGCTTAGTTTGTTTTATCCTGTAAGCATGAATAAAGTTTTGAAAGAATAACGATTTGGTAATTAAATGAAAAATAAATTTTTAATGAATTTAAAGTGTTATGAAAAAAATATTGAAGTTTATGGATATTATATTCAAAATATTTTTTTTAGAATTTAATTTTTATTGGTATTATCTTTTTTGAACTTTCTTATATAATTAGCTGTTAATATGAAAGCTTATCATTTTAATTCTAGAGAATATAAAATGTTTTTGAAATGTGTATAATTAAATGAAATATTGTTGAAGGGGTCTTGATATTAAATATACATACATACATACATATATATATATATATATATATATATATATATATATATATATGTGTGTGTGTGTGTGTGTGTGTGTGTGTGTGTGTGTGTGTAGAACGAATTCTAGAAATATGTACGAGATGTATTTATTACTATTTAAAGTTCGTAAATTCTTTTTCTACTACTCTTAAAATGACATAATTTGTACTTTTTGTCATACTGTAATGCTTGAGTTAATTTTTATATAAAATTAATTTTTCCTAACTTACACATTTATTTATGAAATATTAATTCTAGACATGGATTTATGAAAATTATTATGCATAGATTGCAATATTAAATGTAATAATAAATATGTCATGTAATTATTTAGTGTAATCAAAATTTAACTAATTCAGAAAACTTTATTTGAGTTATATATATATATATATATATATATATATATATATATATATATATATATATATATATATATATATATATATATATATGTGAATTTATGTGAATAATTATTTATAAATTGCAATATTAAATATAATGGTGTAAAAAATAATATAATTTTTAATGTAATTAAATTTTATCTAAATCAGAAGACATTGTTTGTCAAAGATTAAAAAATCCATTGAGAAATGTGTGGTTGCAAATTCTGTTAATTATCTTAAATAAAAGTAATTGCTATTATAAATAACTATTAATAGTAATAGTAAGAATTATTATTAATATTATTTTTCAGAATATGTTAAAATATATAATTATATTCATTGAACGATTATCAAGAAAAAGATACAATATAAAAAATAATATGTAATGAAGAAATGTTTGAAATAAAGTTCATAAAATGTATATTGCATCGTTATAATTATTATCAATTATATATATTGTACATTTAAAAAGTTGATTTATAGGAAGTTCGAGGGAACTTTAAAATGATTGGTAAGTATTCATATATTAATCAATTTTGTTCGATTATAAAGAAGAAAAAATAGAACATTGTAATATTAGTATTTAAAGGAAATTATGTTATACACACACACACACACACACACACACACACACACATATATATATATATATATATATATATATATATATATATACACATATCCAAGTACGTGTGTATGTATATATATTGTACTGTACTGTGACAAATATATTTTACACTTGTAGAAAAACCCATTATTATCTCGTAATTTTCATAATTAGATTTTCGCAAGATACTTGAACACAAAGAGAAAATTACACAGTAATAAAATTTATGGCTATATAGGAGTGAACTTTTAATGATGTTATCACACTAGTTGTTTCTTTTTATTATTATATTATTTAGTGTATGAAATAAGAAGCAATTATTATTTTTAATAAAAATAAAATTGTAATGTGTATTCATGAACAAGTTAGAGAATATCAATTAATTAAATTGTCATAGGTTTAAGTATATACAAACACACACACACACACACACACACACACACATATATATATATATATATATATATATATATATATATACACATATATACAGTGGAACATTCATAATTCGATTTTTGATTTTGTTTGTTGTTCTTGATTTGATTTGGCGTTCATCTTACTTGCTTGTTTCAGTAAGTAGAACTTTTTTTTATAAGGTAATAATATTTTATGCAAAATTTTTATGTAAAAAAAATAATTATTGTGATGCATTTAGCATTGCCTAAAAATGTATTAATTTGCTTTACGTTTTGAATTAAAAATAAAGAATTTATTCAATATCTCTATTTTTTGTGTATGTATTGTTTTGAAATTTAAATACATTTTTTGCTAAAATTAAATATATTATTATAATTATATATTTAATTTTGCACACACACACATTTTGCTTGAATATTGCCATTTGAAAAAGTTTGACTTATTGAAAATTTGACTTATGAAAGTTCCACTTCTATAAGTCGAATTTTACATTTATATTTGAATTATAAACTTTGTGTTATTTGAATTGGAATTAGTAGTTAAATAGATGTAGTAGTGTTACATATGAATTTCCAGAAAATTCAGTGACTGGGAAAAGATACTGTGAAATTATCATAAAAATAAAATATTGTTTGTATTTGAATGTTAATATAATTTCATTTTTTTAAAATACTTTTACATAAACTATTAAATTTTAGGCAATTTTGAGATTTGTTTTGTTATTACTTCATAGCAGAAAAAGTATTTAATACAAATATTTTTATACCAGAAAAGAATATACTTTTATGAATAATAATATAATGTATGTCTTTGTTATTGTCATATTAGTATTGTTGTAGTATCTTTTTTAAATAATATTTATTTTTCTGCTGAATATCATTTTTCAATATAACTTTTATCTTTTTAATTTTTTTCAGTACAACTCTAATTATTCTATAGGAGCCTCAAATGAGACTGAAGGATAGTAAGAATAGTAAACAAGTAAATGTATGTTTAAACTCAATAGTCTAATTTGAACCACCCTATATTTCATGTTGACATTTGTTTTTTCTATCTTTTCATTTGTCTATTCAGAAAAAATGAGTTTTTAGTATAGTTTTCTACTTAATTCATTTTTTTAAAAATAGATTGTTACAATATCAAGCTCTTTTATAAAATTATTATTTTATTTGACAGTACGTGTTTTGATGGCCCTCTTATTACCATAGTTCACCATTATTAAATTTCATTTTATTATAGCTATATAATTAGATTATATTTTATAATATATTATTCTAATGACGGTGGAAATTGAAATAAGAGTAGAGAGTTTTGTGGAGATGTAATGTATTAAATTGTATAAAAAGTCTGGTATTTTTCTTTTAAGTTCAATTTTACATCACCTCCTAACACTATATGACTGCTGTGTAATTGACAAATATATTTTTACTGTGATGATAGTTTTTTTGTAAAGCAAGTTATTTAATCAAAAAATGTAATATGTTAAAAACATGACTAAAAATAGATTTGCCAGTATTCTAATTTCCAATAAAAAACCCTTTAAATAAATCACATTTATTATATTATGAATTTAAAATATAAACTGAAATGTTTTGGAAAATATTAAGGGAAGAAATATTAAATGAGTATAAAAGAATTAAAAAGTTTAAGAGTTTCTGTTCTAGAGTATAAAATTGAAAAATATTATAATAATAAAATTTTTAATAGACGGAAAATGTACAGAAATATATAAAGTGCAGTGAGAACGGTAGAGTATATCTCGATTATATAATACAAATCTTTATTCAAGGAAAAGAACAGAAAATGTATGTTACATCAACAACAGTCCTCTTCTATTCTTAATTGTATGTACGTTTTGTATTATTTGTGTAAGTTATACTGAAATTTGATGTCGTAACACATTTAAACTGAACATAAAAGTTAAACATGATAGTATTGTAACGGAAATCAGTCGAAACGTTTCAAATAAACCGTCGTATAAATCGAACGTCGTTCTATTACAGATAATCGGGTCAAATCGTCTGTTTTGGGAAAACAATTCAATGACCTGTATAGTTTTATACTTTTTAAAATAAATTCAGTGAACTAAATCTATGTGCGTGGATGTGTGTATATTTTTTAGAATCAATGCGTAAATAAAAATCTACAAAGACTCCAAATAAAAAAGTGAATTTAATAGTTTGTCGCAATTATACGTATGTACAGTATTCATTGTGTTGTGTTCCTGGCATTTTAAAGGTACAAAGGGTTACTTTATTACTTCAAAGATATTTACATACGAATTACAATGATTATAGAGATAAACATGTACATTTTATGTTTCGGATGACACGTGCTTATCTACTTTGTCACAGCGTAGTTTAATAAACAAAATACGCACTTTATAATATATATATATATATATATATATATATATATATATATATATATATACACACACATATACACATATACACACACACATATACACACACACATATACACACACACATATACACACACACATTCACGCGCACACATTCACGCACACACGCGCGCACACGCACACGCACACACGCACATACACGCACACACACGCACATATACACATACACGCATATACACACACACGTATATACACACATACACGCACATATATATATATATATATATATATATATATATATATATATATAAATACACTCACATATATACATACACGCACATATACACATACACGCACATATATACATACACGCACATATATACATACACGCACATATACACATACACGCACATACACACTTACACGCACATACACACACGCACGCACGTACATACACACACGTAGGCACGTACACCATACACACACATACACACACACAAGTATATATATATATATATATATATATATTGAGTTTGAGTGAATATTTGTTTTTGATTGGATGGTATAGTAGATCATACAATTTTGAAGTGATTTTAATTTAATTGTCTTTTTTGTTGCTTTTCAGCATTCACCATTGAAAATTATGCAGTTTTTATAATAAAAACAAGGTAAGTGGAAATTTAAATTATTTTTATATACCGAGGGTCTTTACCACTACTTGTTTTGCTCATTGATATTCGAACTTTTTCTGTTTAACAATTTACGAGGCACCATTAATTTATTTCATAAAATTTGTACTTCGTAAATCTCGGAAAATTTTGGAAAAAATTTCCACAGAAGGTAGAACATCATTTTTTTTAAAAAAATAATTATATAAATGTATAAATATATATATATATATATATATATATATATATATATATATATAAATATGTAAATATTAAAATAATTATTAATAGGTTTATTTCATTTAGAAGTATTATTATTACAGAAAAAAATTAAGTTCTCATGTTGAACGAAGGAGAAATAAAATATATAATTATTTAATTTGAAATGTTGTCTTGTTATTACAGTATGTAATTTTAACTAATTTTGGGTACGGGTGGAAACATCTGGTAATATTTAATACCAGTATTTAATGTTAATAGCGTACTAATTTGTTGTACATGTTATTTTCTATTAATTAAGTATTAATCAGTAATCAATGCTAGTTTTCAGTAGCATAATTTTATATATATAGCGAATTGTTTTAATAGTGATCTAAAAGTTTCTGAACAATGTGCTAAATTCAATTTAGAGTATATGTTTTAGAACTGAAAATATACAATTATAATTGTACTCTTTAGTAATAAGACAACAATCATTAATCCGGCCACCAGTAATCCGGTTCCGTTGCTAATTCTGACATAAGTTCATCGAATGTAATTTCTTGTGTATTTTCTATCTTTATTTAATTCATCTCCAATTAGTGGTCGACTTTTTCTTTTTTCTTTTATTATGTATATACATTACGTATATGCATGTGTTGTGCCTGTATTTAAGAATTGTTATTTTTAAGTGAAGAGATGCTATTTTTTTTTTTACAAAATGGTTCGTGTATTGGATTCTTTTTATTTATTAGAAAAAACTCGGTTGATATATTGTATTTACATATTATTTCTTTTTGGACAAAAGTATTTGAAATTTTAATAATTTGTGATATTTATTGAAATGGATTGAATACGTACATGTGCTACATTTTTGTGTTTTTTATTTATGTTTCGATTTTATACATCTTCCTCTATATATCATACTAGAGTCATGCATATGTTTTATTAGTGCATTTTTTAAAATGTTATTTTTGATGTAGTGTAAAAGGCTGAACAAATTCTAAGTCATTGGGTCAAAGTTTGGTTTATCAAGAGATTTAATTTTTAAAATTTTTGATTAACTATTGAATAAACTGTATGTGATAATTTAACTATCATTGTTTTTCGGTAATGTAATTCGGCGTCTTATAGATTCGACGATGCCGGATTTTTGATAGTAGAGGATTATAAAAAAAATTCAAAAATTATGTGATAAACTAATAACTTATTTTTATCATTTTAAGATGAAGTATGATACGATTAATTTTAATCAATCAAAGTTAAATAGTTTGACGTACTTTTTATAGTTTAGTAAATTTGCATAACCAAAAGATATATATATATATATATATGTACATATATATATATATATATATATATATATATATATATATATATACATACATACATACATACATACATACATACATACATACATACATACATACATACATACATACATACATACATACATACATACATACATACATACATACATACATACATACATACATACATACATACATACATACATACATACATTAATACATACATCAAATACATAAATAGTATACATATATATATATATAATATATATATATATATATATATTCAAAAGACCAGAAGGCGGAAGGGATATATATGCCAACCTATATATATATATATATATATATATATATATATATATGTGTGAGTGTGTGTGTGTACATGTATGTATAAATATAAATGCCTTTCTTTAAATTTCTGTTATAATGGGTCATCCAAATGTAACACCTGATTTGTGTTTTATTAAAAAGAAACTATACACATGTTTTCCTATATACATGTTTTTTTTTATTAAAACACAAATCTAGGGGTCACATTTGGATGATCCTATATATTAGTCGACAAGAGGTTAATTTATGTAGTTTACTTTAGAGTTAAAGTTTTTAGTTTAAGTTAAAAACTTTTATGAACCTCAATTTCATTAAGTTATAAAATAAAATTCAAATTAGATTTTAGTTTAAAAAGTATAAAGTATCGTAAAACTCGATCACGGTATAAAAACAAGTCATTGCGGTAAAAAAAAACCTCTCGAGCATCAAAAGTACATTCCAGTTTGTTGTTTGCCCGATGCAAACGTCAATAAATAATTCTCGTTCAGCGCGTTAAGTCAGGATATCCCGTCGGTTCGATACGAAAATGTTTCTGAATACAATTCCACACTTGCTTTCGACGTGTCAGTTTGTTTCCCAAACAATCGTTGATTTGAAATTGATCCTCCGAATGCGTTGAAGAACGAAATAAGAAATGAAGACAAACTAGACAAAGTCAGTGTGTCTTCGACAACGCCATACGGAGGAGAGAGTCATTAGACGCAATCATTCCGGAACGTGCGTCCGTCGATCGCGGGGGCGTCGTGTCGGGCGACGCCGTGCTGTTACTATGGCGACGCGTCGTCGTGTCACGGTACGGGAAACGACGGGCGTCGAAGGGATCGGTCGAGATGTTAGAGGGACTAGTTGATAGGATATGAGAACTCGTGTCGCGATCGAGCCGCTATCTAGATTAAACTCGGTGCGAGGTATGAATTGAAAAGCGGTGTCGGGTTTGGGACAAACATGTGGTCGTACGAGTAGTACAGAACAACTTGTACACACACAAACACACGTACACATACACATTGTAAAAAGTTTTAGGACGCTTCATTGTTTCCTTGTTAACAATTGATATATGATCTGAGACAATACAGGGTGTTGTTAACAGTATGTTAACGATTTCGTATTATTACTTCTACAGAGTTTATAATGGAACGAAAATGGCTATAAATTCATGCTGTTCTATTATGACCGAAATTTCATAACATCCTGATTGTTGTTTTCAAAGTAATACGTTTCTATATTGTAAAACAGACTTAATTTTGATGGAATTTAATAACTTTGAACGAATGCTAAATGCAAACGTAATGTCTTCCTATACATTTTATGTAAAAAGACATTTTCATTTATAGTAAATTTCATATCTGAAATAAGCTACCACGGTAAATATTTAGAAAGGTTAGATATTAATATTTTCACAGCTCCAAAATTTTAGCAGTGCTATTAATTAAATACAAAATTTTATGTTAAATTCTAATTTGTAAAAATGTTAATATAAAAAATGATTGCAATTAATATATTATTTTTTTAAAACTGGACACTATGGCTAATTTATTTTGATTAAAAGGAATCACTCATCCTAATAATATTTTTTTTAAAAAAGTGACTAAGTGATTATTAAACAGTTATAAAGTATTGTGATGTTTGGATTAGTGTTGTATTTAGAAGTTTTTCAATAAGATAGTTTTTATGGGAATTAATTAAAATAACTTAATTAGAAATACTTGCATTATTGTTCATTATCCATCTTGTTTATTTTAATACACACATATACTATTATATATATATATATATATATATATATATATATATATATATATATATATATATATATATACACCCGTCCCTTAATTTACGCGGGACTTTTTTTACGCGCCAAATTATACCTCTATTTACGCGGGACTTTTTTACGCGGTATTGATTTACGCGAAACTTTTTATACGTGGTCAGATAGATTTCATTTTATATAATTTTTCATGGAATTTATTATATATCAGAGTGACGCAAATTATTACATGAACGCATAAAAGCACGATATAAATATGTAAAAGGTTGATTGTCTTGAATTACAGTAGCGATAGTGACATCGAATAAAATTTATCTATTTTTGTTTTCTAAAACGTCATTATTTTTTTTATTAAGCTATGTGAAATAAATATGTGTTTCTACTTTTATTTCTAATATTTATTCTATTGTACTGACAGACTCAGTTTACGCGATTTTCTTTCGCGTAAAACAAATCGACGTGGAATGGATACTCCGCGTAAATTGAGGGACGGGTGTATATATATATACCCGTATATATATATATATATATATATATATATATATATATATATATATATATATATATATATATATATATATGAATGTATATATGTAGATCATTATCAGATTTTTTTTATCTAACGTTGGATAAAGGCCTCTCACAGAACTTCTCTTCCAATGAACTTCTACTCTTAAAACTTTTCTATGTCATATCAATGAATTTACTTACGTATATCTCATCTAATAATGATTTTTTTCTCATATCTTTTTATATCTATTTTTATATAATAGTTTTTCTTATCTATCTCTGGTGTTATTTTTGGCTCATTCCTATTTTAATTTCTAACCTTTCCTATAATTGCTTTAATTTTAATTTTTTTTTGATACATTCGTTTATCTTTTCGCCTACACGTGTTATTTCTGATATTTATCTTTCCATAATTCTGTGTGTTATTTGAAGCTGCTTAATTGATCTGGCGTTTAACACGTTTTCCGTTAAGCCTTTTTTATATACTTTTATTATAAAGTTATGTGTCGGCACACGTAACACGTTGAATACATTATAGAATTTAATGGCAAAATTTTACTCAGCTTGAACAGAAAGTTCAGTGTGTACTGAAAATTATATACGTGACAGAAAACGTATTGAGATCTATGTTTTACTGCTTTAAGAACAGGCACGAGGGTCGTTTGATAAGTATGGTAAATTTATTTATTGTTTAATTTAATTAAATTTTTCAATTTAGTTTTTCTTACTTTTTCACCATACTTATCAAGCGACCCTCCTACTAAATATTTATCAAAAACAATTTTAACTTGAACGTAAATGTATTTTGATTTTATAATTTAAAAATTGACATTATATTTTTTTATTCTTATGTAAATTTTATCTATAAATATTTCATTAGTATTGTTGATTTATCCTAGATATACAAAGTATTAACTTCTTAGATTTTTACTCATTTTAATTTTTTTTTATATGATCTAAAAAGTCATTAATACTGATTTTATCTTTGTCTAGTTCCTCAAAAATCAAATTTCTTTGCTTAAATCTTCTTTTTTTCAGTTTATCTGAACTAGTATAATTTGTCATAAAATCTTAAATGATTAAGTGAATATATCACCAATTATATATATATATATATATATATATATATATATATATATATATATATATATTATAATGCAAAATGAAAATTATCTTTTTTATTTGCAAAGTAGATTTTAGAGATGCATTGATTTAAAAATATTTATATAAATACAGAATCTTAAAAATGTGACGCCTAGATTTGTATTTTATTAGAAAGAATCTATACACATGTTTCTTTCTACACCACCCTATACACGTTTCTTTTTAATAAAATAAATCTAAGTGTCACATTAGGATGACTTTATAAAATGAAATTTTAGAATTATTTTTAAAAAGTCCTTGAATGATTCATATTAATAAATTCAAATATTAATGAATTTTAATATTATAATTTATTAAGAATTTTTAGCACGTGTAATTAAATAATTTGTTTTACAAATATTGTATTTATTATTCATATAAAATAATATTTTATTGATTGAACTGATTTTATTTTATATTACATATTGAAAGTGATTCTGCTTTTACAATTAATTAAGAATAAATCGATTAATTAAAATTCCCAATAGAAAATATAACACAAACGTTGTTAATATAAATCATATTATATTTTCAATTAAATGAAATAAATATCAAAAGTTATTTTTTTTCAAATTTAATATATATTTATAGCATATAAGAAATTGTATTTGTTTACTGTGCAAAAGAAAACAAAGATCCAGATTATGTTCTCATGAAGTTGTAATATTTTATTACTCGTGAGTTTATAGGACGGTGAATAGCAAGACTTATTATCTTCCATAGAGTAAAAGATGATAAAGCGTTTTATGTATCTATCCAGGTAGTTTAATCGCTTAACATGATATCTCGTTTGCGTTGATCTTGCTTTGTATTCAGAAATTTTATGTTATGGGTTTGTATCTTTATGATATGATTTTTAAATAAAATGAATTTATATATATATATATATATATATATATATATATATATACACACATATATGTCACACACTATATGTGTTTGTGAATATATATATATATATATATATATATATATATATATATATATATATTTACACACACATATAGTGTGTGTGTTTATAATTTAATAATTATATAGTTTCAATATGTAAAATAAACTATATATATTTTTTAAAAAATGTTTATGTCAATGATCTTATTTATTTTTGTGCGATATTAAAGTCTAAAAATGATAAGCTAGAAAATTATTAGATTAGAAATAAATTTAATTCATTTAAGGAATTAAATGTGTTATGTAGGAATAATGCGTAAAATAAAGAGTTTTTTTATTAATCTTGTAGTAATAACCATAATTTGTAAATATTAATAAAATATGTACGTATGTGTAAATATAGGGTCATCTAAATGTGACGTCTAGATTTGTGTTTCATTAAAAAGAAACTATACACATATTTCCCTATATACCATTCTATATACATTTTTTTTTAATAAAACACAAATCTAGGCGTTATATTTGGATGTTTCTATATAAGTAGAGACAAGTAAAACTCACATTAGATTAATTATATGTTTTAATACTGAAATTGAATGGAATATTTGTATTTATTACAAAAAATCTGTATTGTTTTATTCGTAGCGTTAAAAAATCATAATATTTTTTAAAAAAATAAAAAATGTATATTTTATTTCTTTTCAATAACAAATTCAATTACAATCAACATTATGAATATTGGCTATAGAAATAAAATAGTCTATACAATTAGTAAAATAGTGAAATGTGTGAATATTGTATGCATTTCTAAATTTTAATATACCTTATATTTAATAGAACCTAAGAATGAAATGAAATATTTTGTTAAATGTTTTTAATATTTTTATTTTTTTATACTTTAGTGGAATAATTATTTGCAAATTTAACAAATTATATATATATATATATATATATATATATATATATCATACTAATGATATTTATTTTTTATAATAGCGATTCTTTCTTTTAGAAATTAAATTAAACGGAAGTTTAAAATAAAACCAAATTACTTAACTAATTAGATGCTCAAAGTAAACGAACAGGAATAATTAATGGAAATGAATTCAATGAAATAAGTAGCGGTCTTGTACTTTTTTTATCTTGTATAAAAATAATTAATTGAAATCATTATTGAAGAAAAGAAAATACTATGCTACACTGATTCAATGAAAAATAGTTTCAAGAAAATATTTACTATGTGGTATAAAAATATAGAATTTTATAGTTTGTTTTTCTTCTTTTTGGAGGGAGATTGTAGTTTTTTAAACTTTTATCATACCACTGATATTTTTTTATCATTATTTTTATACGAGGAATAAAGTAAATAGATATGATAAATTAATTTACTATAGAATAAAGAAGGGCTATTTTTTTAATATAAAATGCTTTTATTATTTATATATTATAATATTGAATATTTGTAAGAATTATTTAGAAAACAGGTCAGAAATATTTTTTATGTGAAATATTCAAAATAGTATGGCTTTAAAATATAAAAATTATATGTTAAACAGCAAAAATATTTTTTTTTTGCTTTAAATATTTTAATTGGTAGTTAATTAAAATAAAAATAGTTGCATAGAATCACTACAGTTATAGACAAATATATTGTCTGATGAATAGTGTATCAATGTTAAAAAAAATAACAGATAATTTTCAGAAAAATTATTTATTTCATATTTTGATTTTTGTTTATTTGTACGAGTTTTGAAGATTTTCCTTAAATTACTGGTTTCTAATCGTTAGTACGTTCATTATTAAGGTTATCTAAAAATAATCAGAGGGTAAGTAAATTAAACTTCAAATCCGTGTTTTTCATTTTTATTAAAATATTTAAAAATATATTTTCGAATTATTTTTATTAAAATCCAATAAATAATTGACTACATTGATCTAGAAAAATATGAATACTTTGTAAATAAATTTCATATAAATAAATAATCGATCATGTATTGTATATAATTTATAGAATTATGGTTTATTCATCGATCGGTTTTGTATATAAATGAAATATTTTTTTTAATCGCGTAATAATATATGACAAAAATAGATCATATATAATAACAATAATGTAATAGCTATGTAATTTTATTTTCACATTGTGATTATAGTAAAAGCTATTTCGCACGAATTAATCAAGTACGTTATATTTAATGTAAATGATTTAGTGTTAGATCATTTTATAAATATTGCCCAAAAATTGGTGGGTCAGGAAATTTTAGCAGTTTCATTGACAAGATCTCTAAACCAGGTGTACTCTTTGACTTTTTCCATTTGATTTTAGCTTGTCATTCAATGCAGTATGATATTTCATTCACATGATCCAGTAATTTAAGGAAGTATGAAAATAAATATCAGTCATTTAAGGGATAATTTTTTATCGCTTTATTTTATTTTCTAAAATAGACAAGCGGTACGAGACGAAATGAAAAAAAAATCGAATAAAAATATTGTATTATTTTTGAAATATTAATAAATTTTAATTAATTACTCATTCAAATATGACAAAATTTTACAAAATTGTTCAATAATTAATAATTGTTTACAATTTAGTTTGACAATTGATATTTCTATTTGATGATACTAAAATGCACACCAATAAATAAAAAAGCCGAATAATTATTTAATATTGTGAGATTTTGTAGTGATAAGGCGAGTAATTCATTCTTAAATTTGAAGTAATCATTGTGTAAAACGAATAATAAAATAATGTTTGTCGCTAAAATAAATTTCTAATTTAAAAAAGTTATTGAAATATTCGCGAAAAGCATAAAATTGATTGTGTTTGATAGTTTGTAATATTACCTTTAATGCTTGAATGGCAGTTTTAATAATAATTTTTATATTATTTATTTACTAATATAAAAATGATTGAAAATAATAAAAATACCTACAATTTTAATAATTTCCTTGTCAAATAATTACTATAGATATATTAATATATAGTAATTACTGTATATTATTCAAATTATTATTATTTTTCCAATCTATTCGTATTTAAGTAAGAGTATTTTTATACGATATTTTTTTTTGTTCAGACCTTAAGATCTTTTTTTATGATTGCCATTTTATTACGATTGAATTCAACAACGTACGTCATCTTTAGGTAGTTGATTATAAGTTTAGTATTGATAAGTTATTTAAAGATAACATATGTTTCATAAACTAGTCATAAAGATGATCTTAAAATTTTAACTAAAAAGTGTTGATAATAAAATGGGATCATAAAAAATATTTAAGAAACATTAGCCTTAGTGTTATTACAATTAGACTTCTATAATGCTATACACTGAAAATTAAACAGAACATTTGTATTTGTTAAATAATAAATTATATATTAATTTTTTAATAAATTGTTTAAAGCTATAATAAAAAATGATTTATTTTATTAATATAATTTAAATTTTGTTCTAGTTAAGATCATTTTTCACTTTGAAATAATTAATATTACTGAAAAATAAAAAGTAATTCTTTAATTTACTCTGATGTTAATACATTGCAGTGAATATCAAATATTTCATGACGAAATTTATTATTGTCATAAACAACCTTTTTCAATTTAGAATAAATAAAATTGAAAATGAAAAATCTCATAACTTCTGATTATAATTCTGTACACGAAAAGATTTTTTTATATTTTATTTTATGTGGCGTTTACAGTTTAAGAAATTGTTGCAAATAATATTTACCGTATTAAAATGCACGACCTTATGATAAATAAAAACGTTACATTCGACGCACGGCGTTAGAGATATACGATACGTTAGCGTGTGGAAGTGTTATTACATGAATAATAAACGTGGACGGAAGGCTTGGTCGAAGGCTTAGCAGACGTCTCTAATGCGTTAGAGGAAATCACATTTATAACACAGAACATCGCAATATTGTGCCACGAGGGAAAAACGTGGAAAAACGGTCAACACAAATTAAATGTACTTACAGTTAATTTATGTTGACTTACACTTTAAAGTGTTTAAAACACGAAATGCTTTCAAATAGTTCTTAATCATTAGGTGTATTTATTATCTAATATCAATTTATTTTTGATACCTTATCCATTTCATATATGATATTAATTGAATTATCATTTATTTTATTATATATATTGTTATAAGTTTAATACAACTGTGTTGATTTTATTTATTTAATTACTTAATTTAAATAAAGTTAATTAAATTCAATTCAAAACCACAAGAACTTAATTGAAAATGTTTAAATTGTTTATATTTTAAATAAGATTAAAGAATAAATAATTAAGGGATGTTTAAAATTTTATAAATAATTAATATTCTACACACCACAAACTGTTTATTAAGTAAATCTTTAACATTTCAATTTAATTTCACATTTTTGTAACACTATACGTTTTATTAAATAAATAAAATAATTTTGTGGATGTATTTTTAAATAAAGATTGGTTCAGATTTAAATCCCGCATGTATTTATTTTTCGAGTACGTGAATATTTTAATTTATGTATTTTCGATAAACGTTCGAGAAGAAATTTGAGAGCAAATAAATAATATAAAATATTATTAAGGTAAAAGCTGAAAATTTAAAATATTTTTTCTTTATAAATTAAATAGAAGTTTATATTTTAGGACAGTAATTTTAATATTTATTATAAATTTAGTTGACATTTTGTATTGATTTAATGAGAAGTTATATTTTTTGAAATATACCAAACTTTTATTTAAAAAGATTTTTTTTGTTAAAAAATATTGATGCTTTAATATATATATATATATATATATATATATATATATATATATATATATATATATATATATATATATATATACTTAAGGGGAAAAATATAAAATTACTTAACAAAAATATATTTTAAAAAAAATCAAGTGTTTAAAAGTAAATATCTGGATTGTTCATTTTTTCATTCTTTATAAATACATTTATTTTACAAATATATTTTCTATTTTTTTTATAAGAAAATACAAAAAAGTTATTTGGAAATTAATTGACATAAAAGTATCAAAAATATTTCACATACAATAAGATAATTTTGATACAATTTTTTTAGAAAAATAAATTATGATAACTATTTGAAGTTGATCTATTTATTTATCCGATTTGAATTAAAGTAATTTTAAAACATGTCCCTTGTAAAATAAGTATTAAGTTTGAAATAAAAAATATTTCAAAAAATCACAAAACAGTCTTAAAAAATATAGATATTTTATTATTACGGATATTAACTATATTAATCTAAATAGATAATATAAGCAAAATCATTTGAACTATTATTTTAATTTTAATCAATTGTAATTAAAATTGTACAAAAATATAGGCTCATCCAAATGTAACGCCTAGATTTATGTTCAATTAAAAAGAAACATTTGTATAGGGTGGTGGTGTATAGGGAAACATGTGTATAGTTTCTTTTATTTCCTTTTAATAAAACACAAATTTAGGTGTCTCATTTGGATGACTCTCTCTCTCTCTCTCTCTCTCTCTCTCTCTCTCTCTCTCTATATATATATATATATATATATATATATATATTTATATATATATATATATATATATATATATAAATCATAACATTGCATTATAGAATAGTAAAAGATATAAATCGAATTATTTTGAACATGATGACTTTCGAAATGCGTATCAGTAAATAAAGTGAACAAGACATAAAAATGTATTTAACATATTAGGTTGGCAAATATCTCCCTTCCGCCTTCTGGTCTTTTGAATTTCGCAGCTATGTACAAAAAAAAAAAAGCGGAAGGGAGATATTTGCCAACCTAATATATAGTGTTGATGTTATTGTGGATGATTTATTTGTGTTAACTGAATTTGTCGTATACCAACAATTATTTCAGAAATAATAAAAAAAAATAAGAATATTTTCCATTTAAATTAGGATTTGTTGCTGTTTGTTTATTTTGTTTTCCAACAATAAAATATGAATAAATAAAACAAATTAAAGTTTATTTACCAAATAGTTATTGATTTACTATGAAAAAATCTTATTTTATATCATTAGTTATTTAGGCAAACATTGAGTTTTATGAAAATTAATACAAAAAGGAAACGCATCTCCTTTAATTAATAATTTCAAATTAAGATACTAATAAAGTGATTTGATTTCTAATATCTCAGATCAAGGGAAGTTTATTGTGGGTCACGCTTGCGGTTTCGTAAGAGAGTAACAGAATGGGGCTATGTATTAGTAAAAGCATTACGGAACCGCATTTATATGGCCTGTTCAGTCTCGTTACAGACGGTCGAAAGCTCTCACTCTGGACAACGATGTAACCCGTAGACCTTGAGCTTAAAATGAGAATCAGTGAAAGCGTGCATATAATTCATTGTAGCTATTTAACGTATCTGTGCAACGAACCGTCTCAGATAAAAATTAAATGATGATGAATGATTAGAATTAGTACGTGCAAATTGCGTTTTTTGTGTAAACAATGAGTTAATCATATTTGACATTTGAAGTGATCTGAACTTTTGTTATATAATTTCAGCTATTTTTTAATTCTTTAATGCGTTAAGTTTGTAACATTTTTGTATCAATTAAAATATATTTAGTTAAAAATTTAGTGATATTTAGATACTCTTCTACAGTAATAGAAATGTTATAATCATAGAAATTACAGATTCAGACCAATAATTGATTAATGTTTATATACTTTGTTAATGAGATAAAATAATACTAGCATATAATTTAATAGAAGTAATTATATTTTATTAATATGTTTAGTATCAAAGAAATTTTAATAATCATTGATAAAGAATAAATAATTTTTTTACAAATAGTCCAAAAGCGATTATAGAATTAGAAGCATAAGAATGGAATAATATTTTTCGAGTAGATAAGAGTTCAGATAGTTCTTTAAGCATTTTAATTTGTGAATATTTCAAAAATTGAACATCTTTAATCAAAACTTTTTTTGGCATTTTCTACCACTTTTTGCTACCTTTTAGATAAAATATGAATATCGTATTAAAAAAAGTTTTTTTTAAAACTAATTAAATTATCAATTTATTTATGTACTTTAAAAAAATGACTGCAGTTTATGCTGCATTGAAAGATTCAAGTAGAAGTTAAATTGAACAATGTCCTTTCGTTTCCATTGTAGTTTTCCTTCAACAATGCAACTTACGACTTTGAATTAACGTTAAGAGATTTTTTTGTAAAATGTGTTCATTTATAATTTTACATACATTTTACTAGATATATAAAAACATTTTGTTAGGTGTTGTAGAAGTTTTTTCAGAATTTGACATTTTTTACATTTGATATTTTCATAGTAAATCCATTTTTCATTTCATATTGCTGCTATTCAGTACAAAAAACTTTTAGATTGATTGTGGTTGAGCAACAAAATGCAAGTATAAATGCAGTTATTAATGACACTTTTCGACAGTTCATATAAAGTCCAATTCATTTCTTTTTATGTTTTTCTTATCTCATACAAACTTGAAATTACGTTATTTTAGTTAATATTTAGAGTTTCTAAAAGTTCTTTCAATTGCGATGAATCTTCTTATAACAACGTTTCTAAATTATCTGATTTCATCTACTACCGTCGTTCACATAGCACTATATCCTTTAGGTTGGAGTCATTATTTTCAAATTTCCGAAACCACTCACGACATGAACTTTCATTTACAGAATCATAACCGTAAATTCGATAAATTATTTTGGTCGTTTTTGCAGCGGTTTTACTCTATAAAAATTACGTCTGGTGGTAAATAAATGTCTTGTTTGCTTCAATTTTTTAAATAATTTAAGAATATTCTATATCAACAATAACGATCTATCGTATATATATATATATATATATATATATATTATTGGAATTTATCAAAATTGACAAAATAAATAAATAAAGACAGAATTGTTCATCAACATAAATGTTTAAGTTATTGAACGAAAAGGATGGAAACTTTTGTATACTTTATACAATTAAATAACTAGTCGACGGTATTAAAATTTATATAAAAAAGACTAAATATATGTTTCAATATTCAGTATTTTTAAAAATTGTTCATTCGTTTACATGAATTAATCTCTTATGTTACAAGATTTTAAAATAATGTTTAATAATTACTTCTTGTTCATTTTATTCGTTAGTGCATATTTCAATTTATAGACATAAAATCTAATTATTTTTTTTGATTTTAGAAAGTGCCAAGTTATAGTTGTTATTTAAATGGGTATTAGCGAATAAAGAAAAGAAGTAATTATTGAACACTTTTATAAGACCTTGTGATGTTAAGATAAGTGATTAATTTTTGTAAGGGTGAATTAGTTATTGTGTTAATAATGAAATTAATACTACGTTAATGAATCAAATAATGGAATCTATATTTTATTATTAGTGAGTATTTATCCTTTTAATTATAGTGATTTGTCGTGACTTTAATATATTTGTAAAGAAATAAAAAATAATTTTGATTAAAAAAATATATAAAATTTATTAGATGAATTAAATTATTTTTGTGACAGTAAATTTAAAATTTCATAAAAACTGAGCTACTTAAAACCATATTATTATAGTGGCATTTTCCAATAAATCTCTACTACTTGAATAAATAAGAGATAATTACGAACTGTAAACATATGTTTACAAACATAAACGGAGTTACTGAATGCAGAGAAGACTAGAATTAATTAGAGCAATCGCTTCTGGCTGAAAACTTTAAGGTAGTTCTGTATACATTGCTTCTCAATTTGCAAATTAACCGTAAACTAGCAAATTCTCATTATATTAAACGAAACTATATATCTTATTCGGAATTATGACAGACAGCTTATTCACTGACATTTCCGTAATTTTACGCTTGTATGTTATACTTACGATTGTACAATGGATGCATATCAAAATAATAGAATTTAAAGTTGATATGATGTAGATGTACTCATAAGAATTTGATTTATTATTAAGGATTAAAATCATATTATTTGTATTTATGTAGAAATTTGAAAATGTTGTATATAAGTGATAAATACGATGATTTATTAAGTAAAGTGTTTTGAGTTTAATTATAATTTTAATGTTTATATATATATATACTTGATTGATTTAAAATTATCAGAATTTATAATAAATCAATTTTTTAAAAAAATAAAATTTGTATAATTTAAAATCACATAAAATATTTTTTTATTATTATCTAACTGAGATTTTGATACTGTAACTAATTAATTTTTACACAAATAATTTCTCAGCATCACAAGTTTTTATTAAAATGTTCAATAATCATCTATTATCCATTTTATTTGATATTATATATTTAAATGGTCATCCATTATTAAAAGAAGTCATTAAAAAGTTTAGTATTTTTTTTAATTTTATAGGACTGCGCTTTGGTGATGATGACATTGCTATGTAAATGTATATAAAGTGAATAATGAATGAATATTGAACTTATAAAATCTTTTTGTGTTAGGACAAAAGATATTTTTATGTAAAAATGTGTAGCAACAGTTTGTTTTAAATTTAAAATATTGAATAGTAACATAAGAAAAAAAGATTAGTTTTTTAATGATCATTGGTGTTCTATTAAGATAATTCATTGATTTGTCGATTAACATTTCATATTCCATAGAAAAATGTTATACCTTAGAATAATAAACGAAGTAAATTCAGAATGAAAAATCATTAATTATCCACTTGGTCAGTTTAATAGTAAATGGTAATATTCAAAGAGACTTTCGTTCAGTAATGTGCTAATTTAAGTTAATATATATATAAAGTGTAAAAAAAAAATGAAGTCACTTATTTTTATATTTGTAATTTATTAGTTGTTTAAATTATTTTGAAAAATCTGAAATTAATTAAAAGTTATTTAGGTAAATTGTGTATATTTTTTAATTTAAATAATTTACTGATTTTTAAAGTAAACACTGATAGGATAATTTAAAGGTTTTTACAAGTGTCTAAATATATAATTTTAATACTTATTTGTGGCAATGAAAAAATTATCCTAATGTATTTTTTTTATTTATTTAACTATGTTTTTTGTCTAACATGTTTGTCGTTTTTATATAAGTCTGAATAAATCTGAATAAGTCTTGAATAAGTCTGAAATATTGTATCTGTTTTACAAATGACTACTGAACATAAAAAGTCACTGCAAGTCTGTAATCATTATTGTAATTAACATTATTGCAATAATTATTCTATTTAACAGTTACAGTAAAAATGAATTAGATTTTATTAAATTGATAATAATGCAAAGTTAAATTTTACTATCAATAATTTAATAACTTATAAATATTTAACACTTGTAATATTCAAATAATACTTATTTTCATATAGAAATATTTTAAGATATTAAATGGTATAAATTTATTAGATATATATTATTGAGTTTAATACATAACAAAGTATTTTAAAATACAATGGTTTTGAGTAGTTTATAAATAGTATAAGTAGATCTTGACCTTTAAAAGTCTGTTCAAGATTATATTAAATAAATAAATTTGATATAAAAGAGGTCATGGTACTTTTTTCTTTAGGCACGTTTTTAAATTCATATATTTTAAAATACAATTTATCTTAAATAAAAGTATGTAAATTATACAAAAATAAAGTACAATATAATGAACAATAAACATACGAAATATACATATAGTTTTTCGTGTGGATTTTATGTCAAGATTACAAAAGAATATATTAGACTCAGAAAAATGGTTACTACTGGTATTTTTTTGGTTGAAAATAATTCAAATGCATTATCTCAAAAAAAGAAGTTATATGCAAAATATTTTTTTATAAATGCTTTCACTCTAGTAAAAGTAGTATTTATATACATATGATAAGTATATGAGAAGAAATGTATGAATAGTTTTACTTTTTTTCTAATGAATAAATAAATTTGATAATGTACAAATTATTGTTTAATTATGTAAAGGATTGTGTACAAAAAATATTTTTATTTTATTTCTATGGAAACCTTTTTTGTATAAGTTAAAAAAAGGAAAAATTATTCTAGAAAGTATATATATTTGAAATAAAAAATTAAAGAGGAAAAATAAAAAGTAATGGAAATTCCAATAAAAATACAATATGTGTATAATAATCTATATATGTATATTTTATATATATGTATGTGTGTGTATGTATGTATATATATATATATATATATATATATATATATATATATATATATATATATATATATATATATATACATATACATACATATTACTGTAATTTCTAAAAGCACTTTCATGTCATTTCGTCATTTAATGTTGCACTAGAATCGGTTTGTCTTTTATAGCGACAGTTTTATTGATATGTTTTATTATTGATACAAATTATTGAAAGTATTCATTTTATAGTTTATTTTTTGTTTACATTGACAATTTATATATTTTATTAATTTTTATTCTTGAGCATTATTAATTTTGTATTAAATATTTTAAATTGTACAGTAGTTTTAAATTATTTTTATATTATATTTTAAATTATTTAAACTGATGCTTTTTTTTATTAAAAATATTTTATTTAATATCTAGTAAATATGGTTATAATTATTTAACTTTTTTGCCATCAAGAGTAGTGACAATCACCTTTCACGAAATAATATCTAGATACTAAGAGCAGGTATAATTGCCTATTGTGAAATAATCATATTATCTCAATTCTATGGATAGTAATAGTTATTTTTTTTACTGTATGGAATGAATATGAAGAGTTTCAAATCTGAGTCACAAACACTTGTACTGCACGATTGGTTTTCGGCCAGATTCTTATGTAATTAATGGGTTAAGTTGTTTATACACTAATTTGAAACGAGTAATTTTAATTAAGTTATTTTTAGTAAAGATTAAATTATTGTTAACAACATATTTAGTTATGGTTTCTTAGTTTAGTTATATACGGGGTTTGATCAAAAAGAACCCGTATTAACGTCATAAAAAAGTTTAATAATGAAAAAAGTATTTTTAATTCAAATGCCTCTTTTCGAAACAGATCTATATATCGATATAATGTTTTTAAACTTTTGAAAACTAGTAAAATTTTTTGAAAATCTATTTTTTTATCACTTTCTTAATTTTCTTTTATTTCTTTAATCACTTGAAGGTTATGTACTTTAATGAGCTATCCATTTTAGAATTAGAAAAGACATATAGGAACAAGTTGAGTAAGTGTGATGATTAGGAAATAAGAATAACTTTATTTTTCGTCAAAAAATGTCAAACAAAAAAGACGCATGGGTTTGGTGTGTTGTCATAATGCAGTATTAATTTTTGTATGAATAATTTTATTAAATTTCAGGACTTTTTCAGTGATTCGTATAGCTTTTTTAAACTTTTGGATAAATGTTGATTTAATGTATGTTTTGCGTTTATTGATTTGGGAAGCTATAGGCTTATTTGATCATTAATCATTTTTGATTGAAATTCTTTCTATTTTAAAGATTTTGAACCACTCAAAACACGTGGTTAGACTTAGAGTATTTTCTCCAAAGATATTTTTTTAAAGTTGAAGTGCTTCAAGCTTGAAACAAAATTTCACACAAGTATGGTATTTTTTGATCAGGTTCATTTTAAAAAATATTAAGGTAGAGAAAATCGAATTATAAAGAATTCTTATAAATATTGTAACAAATTCAAGCCAGTAAACTTATCAATAATAGCTTTATCATATTATGTTACTAGTTCCTTTTTCAATTATTAAATTTTAAGCTACTAGTAGAGTTTGGGTATTTTTTGATCAAATCTGATATCAAATCAGAGATTTAAAATTAAGATAGTCATTGTTAATGAATGATATAATCAACAAAAATTAGGAAAATATATTTTTTTAATTTAACGAATTTATTGAATATATTCTTTAATTTAATCAGATAATTTAAATATATAAACTAAAAATATAAGATAAATTTCAGAAATATATATATATATATATATATATATATATATATATATATATATATATATAAATGAGTGCTAAATATTCTGGCCCATAAAAACATCAAGTAATGTTTTGTTAGAAATAATTTACGATGACAAAATATTCGATAGAAAATATAAGAACAGATATATATGAGTATATGAATTATTCATATTGAAACTTTATCAGATGATCATTATACGTGAGTTTATGATAGAATACGTAGGCAGTTCCATTTTGGATAACGTGCCGTTCCTTGCCTATAACAGATTTCTTTTTTATTACTTCGTTCCTCCCCACCTCACTATATATGTTCTAACAATGATATTATTTTAAGTTGAATATTTATTGTACTGTCGAAATTTCGATTGCTATTTATACGTTTTATCTCTTGTCGAGTTAAAATTTACGTTTCAATAAGAGTGAGTTTTACAAAAAAAAATAGTAAAGAATTTTAGAATTTGAATATCAATTGCTCTGTTCAAATTTTAATTATTTTTATATATTTTGAATTGGAGGGATAAAAAATATATGAATTTTTTATTATAATATATATATATATATATATATATATATATATATAAAGGGGGGGGGAGATAAATATAAATTAGATTTTTTTTAATCCTCTTTTAATTGTTAATACTAACAATAATTACATCATTCTTTAATTTTTTAGTTTTTGTCAGGTTTTTCAAAGTATTTTCGAAAATATTTTAAAGCTTCATTGTTAGAATATTGTGTAGTGATCATATTGAAATGTCACGTAAAGTACTTCACTTCTTAACAAAAGTTTGTCATCAGGAAATGATTAAAATATTTGCCATGATTCTAAGTTTGGAATTGATTTTATATACCTTAGTGATTAATGAAAATATTTTCTGAAAATTTCACTGATATTTTATTTTTCTGGAAATTGTCAATGTAGCATTATATGCATTATTGAAAATTACTTTAAAAATGATAAAAACAAAAAATATAATTAAAATATTGAATCCTAGTGTATGTTATTTATTCATATTTATATATTGTATTATTTTATCTGAAATTACCGAAATGGAAATGGAAAATCGAAATAATTTATTTCTAAATTTATTAAGGTACTTTATCAGAACAAGTTTTGTTAGATTTTATAATATATATATATATATATATATATATATTTTAATTTCTATGTTAAATATTTATTTTTGAAATAATTTTCTTTTTAAATCAATAAACCTTGAGTTAATTTTCTACAGTAACTTTTTTATGAAGTGTTTATTTTTAAAGAGCTAAAGACTACGTTTCAAAATGAACGAGTTTTGTTTCTCATAAGTAGTTATAAACAACTTTCTATACTCTGATATTTTTGCTGCATGTTTTATTCGTGTGATACTAATTTATATTTTTTTTTACTTTTATGGGTTAAGACAATAACGTATTGTACGAGGACGTTTGATAAGTCCGTGTAAATTCCGAAAGATGGCACCACTGGTGCATATCGAGGTTATTTTTAATTAGTAGCACCTCTTGGAAGAACACACATCAAGTTTCAGCCATATCGGTCTATTCCTTTGTGTTTGACAATCGTTGGAATCAAGGAAATCGAGTGATTGTCAAATAATGGACGAAAAAGAATTTCGCGTGTTGATTAAACACTACTTCATTAAAGGCAAAACGCCTCAGGAGACTAAACAGAAGCTTGATAAACATTATGGTGACTCTGCACCTTCGATTAGTGCGGTTTATAAGTGGTTTCAAAATTTTCGGAGTGGCCATATGAGCACAAGAGACGCTGAACGTTTTGGACGCCCTGTTCAGGTCACCACTCCAGAAATCATTGATAACATCCCTGATATGGTGATGGATGACAGAAGAGTGAAAGTGCGTGAGATTACTAGTGCTGTAGGCATCTCGTGAGAACGGGTACATAATATTTTGCACCAACATTTGGACATGAAAAAGCTATCCGCCAGGTGGGTGCCGCGATTGCTCACGATCGACCAAAAACGAGGTCGTGTGAAGTGTTGCAAGAACGGTTTGCAGCTGTTTCAGCGAAATCCGCAGGACTTTAAGCGTCGTTTCATCACTGTAGATGAAACATGGATACATCACTACACTCATGAGACCGAAGAGCAGTCTAAACAATGGGTTATCAAGGGGGAATCTGCTCCGAAAAAGGCGAAGACAATTCCTTCGGCCGGGAAGGTTATGGCGACTGTCTTTTGGGATTCGCAAGGAATAATCTTTATCGACTATTTGGAAAAGGGTAAAACCATTACAGGTGCATATTATTCATTGTTATTGGATCGTTTGAAAACCGAGTTGCAAGAAAAACGTCCCCGATTAGCCCACAAAAAAGCCCTCTTTCATCACGACAACGCATCAGCTCACACCTCAGCAGTTGTGGCCGCAAAACTAATGGAAATAGGGTTCCAAATCGTTTCACATCCCCCCTATTCTCCAGACTTGGATCCATCGGACTATTATTTGTTCCCTAATATGAAGAAATGGCTCGCGGGAAAAAGATTTTATTCGAACGAGGAGGTGATTGCAGGAACGAATGACTATTTTACAGACTTGGACAAATCCTATTATTCGGAAGGGATCAACAAACTAGAGCAGCGTTGGATGAAGTATATAAGCCTAAAAGGAGACTATGTTGAAAAATAAAAACGATTTATTCAAAAAAATGAAGCAGTTTTTATTTTTACACGGACTTATCAAACAACCTCGTAGCTATAGATACCTCAAGTCTACTGAAAGATTTATCACAGTTACGCTTGGTTCAGTTTTAATTTTATATTTTAATATTATATTATTCATAGAATATTTAAATTTCATGCAAAGATTATTTTAAAGGTTAATTTTTCCAGCTCTGAAATGTTCATACCAATCCTACATATTATAATTATTAACAGTAACTTTTTTTACGCCAATTTATCTAGATTATCTTTATTGCGATAGTTTCTTGTTTAAATTTATAGAAATATGTTATTTAGAATTCCTTGTCATTAATTATAACATAATCTATAATTTGAAATAGAGGAATTAATATTTTTTTAGGAAATATGGTTCAGAAATGGATAAAACGCTACCTTATTTCTAAAGAGTCAAGATTATGATTAATCACTTGAACATTTTTTTGTTAGAACAAAGGATTTTGCTTATAATGAAAATCTCTAGTTTCATATGAAACATGTTTATATATATATATATATATATATATATATATATATATATATATATGTGTGTGTGTGTATTTCTGTTCTTCTTTATGTGCAAACATGTAAATTAAATAAAGTAAATAAACAAAAAGCATTTGATTCATTGAAATTGAATATTACTAATAAAAATAAATATATAGTAGAGTTAAATATTAAAAAAATTCATATAAATATATATATTAAATTCATAACGACAAAGTGTGTTACATTTTCCATCCGACATATTTCGATTTCCAGAAGATTGACGTAACTAGGTAAATTTAATCAAGTTTCATCTGTAAAATGAATATCAGAACTTTGTGCTAAATTGAACTTTGACCTCGATATAAATATATATATATATATATATATATATATATAAATATATATATATATAAGTATACAGAGAAAGAGTGAAAATGCAGAGAAATAGTTCTTAAACAAATATGTCTGAAATATTTAGGATTTCAACTTTTCTTCTTTAATTAATAATATTTAAAGAAATTAATATTATAAAATATATTTCATAGTTTGTTATAAAATTCTATAGAGACGGGGATATGAAAGTTTTGTAAAAGACCAAATTGATTTTGTTAACTTTATATGTATCCAGATTTTTAGTAGTTAAAATAAGTGATTTTAATAAATAAATGATATTACTTAAAAAATAAACAACAAAAAAGAACAGCAGAAGAAAGAGTTAGAATTCTTGTAATTGCTTTGTTAAATAATATTAACCCTTTGCACTCTGTTGTCGCCGCAGCAGCGACATTTAAAAGAAACATTGTTTTTTTAATTTAAATATTTTATATATTTAATTTAAATATTCTTTAGTTTGTTGGAGGCCTATGCTGTTAGTTTGTATTAATGATTGTGTTAACATTACTATCATTTTTTTATATTTACCCTCAAAATGGAAATTGACTCGGAGTAAAATTAAAAATGACTAAAAAGTAAAAATGACTCGGAGTTGCTGATAGGTCATATTAAAAATTGTTCGAAGTGCAAAGGGTTAAGAGAAGATATAAATAATTAATATAAATTAATTGGTTTTGATATTTATTGATATAGATAGTACAGTTTCTAATATTATCATCATAATATTTTATAATAAGAAAAAATGTGTTTATTGAATATATAGAGTGGCCTAAAATGTGACTGAAAAATAATTAAGAATAAATGATGAGTAAGCAAGTATATATGTTTAATCCCTCCGAACTAATTTGGATTATCCTATAAAAAATTTTGTGTTCTTAAGTGATTCATTATTTGTATAATTTTTCAGCTATACACAGTGTATTATTTAATGAAAAAAATATATTTCATATAAACCAAATTGATTTTCTTAGAACAGGTTTTACAGTTATTGAAATATTTTGAAAATTGTAGACTGACTAACTATATATATATATATATATATATATATATATATATATATATATATATATATATATATATATACCTATACATATACATATACATATATACGTATATACACACCTTACTAATTTGACTGGTTAGTGTGGTAAGGATGATCAAATACCAGTGATTGGTAATATCCAATGAGGCTTTTACTGAACAGTGGACAGATTTAATTTAATATATTGATCTATCTAGTGCAGAATAATGACCTTTCTCAAAACTTAATACTTTTACCCAAACAATGCGTTTTCCAGTTAAATCTAACGAAATTCTTTATATCTCTGTCCCATCTATTCACGTATCTTTTTCTGGGCCTTTTTTATATTTACGTTTTTATCAAGAATTTATTTTGTATATCAGTGGCATTTTTGTTTCTCTATATGTCCGGTACATTACTATTTCAAATTGATCATTTTTACTACAATATAACATTTGTTACTTTTATTTTCTTTGTTATCTATTTGGTATTCTTTTTATCTTATTCGTAACATACCTCTTTTTATGCTTTTTTGTGTTGTCTAGAGCAAATATAGTGTTCTGGCATTCAGTACCTGTATTTCACTATGATATATGTATATATATATATATATATTTGTATAAATATAAATATATATATATATATATATATATATATATATATATATAATTATATGTTTCAATTATATGTTTCGTTGTAGTGTAATTTTATTTGTAAATCGTAAATTGTGTTAGTATTATTTATATAATAATCATATAAAATATAATTCATTAATAATATAATTATGTTTTATAAAAAAATATTTATTACAATATGAAAAGACGAAGAATAAAAAATTACTAAATATTAATAAAATATGTATATTTGTGGTACTGATTCGTGTGTTAAGAATGAATTTTACTTTAATATGAAACTGTATTGTAAATATTTATTTTAAAATAAAAATAAAATATATTTTTATTACTAAAAATAATAAAATACCTAATGATATAATATTATATATAAGCTATGTTATAATTTTAATATCGTTAATAATATCACATCGATTTTAGTACAAGTGTGTTTATAGAATTAAAAATAATGAGATTTTCAATTATAATAATATTAAATATTTTTTATTTAAATATGAGTTATCTATCCGGTTACGATATATAAGGTATATATTTATTATTATGAATAAAATATTTTTTACTATATTTATAATTACATACGACAATATTTAATAAGAAAAGAATCTTCTTTTAAATTTTATTTTCGAAATAATACTATAAAATAATTTATCATTTTTTTATAGTCTATAAATAAAAAATTCATATGTAGCGTTAAAGTTATTTAATATTAAAAGTAATAACAACGTATACATGTTTTATAAATAAAAAATTACAAAACACTTTTTCCATGGAAAAAATGATAACACAATTGTAAAAAATACTACAGTATGAATAAAAAAAACTAATTTAATTTTAACTCTATAAAAAAAGGTCTTACATATTTGGATGTTACGCATATATATATATATATATATATATATATATATATATATATATATATATATATATATATATATATATATATATATATATTGACACTACTATCAATCACACGGACTGTTATAAAAAGTACGACAGAATGTGTCGTTCAAGAAAAGCAGACACAGCAAGCGTTTTGATTAAAAAGCAAATGAGAACGGGATATTTCAGAGTTTAAGTGGGTATGCACGATGTCGAGGATTATAATATGTGCTTGCCATTCTGATTTTCAGCTCTTCATTATAAATTGTAACGTATCTTCCATAAAGGTAAATGAATCTCTGTCGACATTTTTTTATGGTAATTAAATAGATGTTGTTAATATTTTTTTGTTTAACTCATAGTTACTACTTTCATTAATTAAATAAAATTTGCCTTTATATATATATATATATATATATATATATATATATATATATATATATATATGAGGTATGTAAGCTTTTATCATTAATGTTTAAATGATATTAAAAATTATGTTGATTAATATGTCTTTTTTTATTTGCTCGTTTTAATAATGTTGATAAATTTGATTAATAATAAACCATTATAGAGATAGATCGTATTATTGTTGACATAAACTTATATTCAAAAATAAAAACGAATAAGATGTAAATTCGTCGTCATCAGCGTAAAACTCTTACCACAGTCATCAGAATCGTATGTTAAACTTATGGATAAGATGCTGAAGATAAAAGTTTAGTAGGCGAGTGGTTTTAGTAGCTTAAGAATAATGACTCCGATTAGAAATATAAAAAGTTCTGTGTAGTTGCTGGAGATAAAATCGAATAATTGGGAAAGGTTTTTACAGGAAGATATAACACAGTTGAGTGAATTATTGTTTAAAATGGTGAAGATTGGAAAAAGAAATAGATTATACATGACTTATCAGAAAGTGCAATTATGAACTAGAATAGCTTTTTTATGTTCAGTTGCTATCGGTAGAAGAATTGTTTATATTAAATAATAATCGCCAATGAAAAATAAATATACTAGAGCAGGGATTCCCAACCACGTGCCCGCGGGCGCCATGGCGCCCGTGGACCGATTTGTGTGCGCCCGCCACTATTCGATCGCGACAGAATTTTTTTCACAAACACTAATTAAAAATATAAATTATTTTTATACATTTGTTAGAATTTTAAAATATTGTTTGAGTACCTACATAGGTTTATTATATTCGAAATATCAGAGGACTTATGGAACATAGTCGACAAAGAAAGGTTTTCATTTTTGAAAAAAGCGGCATATAAAATCAAATCGTTTTTCTGATCAACGTATTTATGTGAATCGTTGTTTTCAAACAGGAATTTAATAAAATCACGATATAGATCTCGACTCACCGATGAGCATCTTTATAATTATTTGCTAACAGGATTATCGTCATACTCTCCTAATTACGAGGTACTGACCAATGAAATGCAATGCCAAAAATCACACTGACAGATTGCTATTTTTTTTAAATGTATTCTTTTATGTTTTTTAAATGATTTCTTTGTATGTGCGTTTTTTGTTTACTTTGTATTACGTTTTGTATGTACGTTTCTTTGTGTGTTTGTAATTTGCACAATAATTTTATTATTTTGAAATTATTTTTGTTTATTATTTTTTTTATCCTTGGCCAATTATAAATATCCTTAAAAATAACTGGTGCCCGCCGCCCTACCAATATTTTAGAAAGCGCTCTAGGGTATAAAAAGGTTGGGAACCCCTGTACTAGAGTATTAAGTCATCGATAAATTTTGATGAACTTCTCACTTAAATACTATCATAAAATATTCGTGTGCATTTTTTGTGGAATATTCATAGAATTGTCTATTATAAATTATTCATTTCTCCCTTCGGGTCATACAGTGACTGTATATTACTATAGTCAACAGTTGAGGCTATAATATGTGAAGAATTGATTCAAAAAGGATACATTTTGTAAAAAAATGATACGAAGACATTTTTCTTCCCAACGATTGAAAATCGCATTTTATATCGTTGATTTGTAAAACTCTTAACAGAGCTACAATAGCAAGTCTTGTCCACCCTAGTCCAGTTTTTTGATATTTTATCTGATTTCTATTGATTTCGTTCGATACAATATGAGGTTTTTGATACACGATTTAATAGTACCGGAGAAGTTCGAAAATGGATTAATGATTTTAATTGTTCAAAGGGCAAGAATTTCTTTTATTACAAAATCAGTCACTTGTCTATGAGGTAGAAAAATATAGTAGAAGATTCTAAAATATATTTTAATTAAGAAGATTATTTAATTTTTTAAATAATAATAAAGAAAATTTCCTAAATACAAAAACTTTTGAATACCATATGTTTATATATACGTATTTAATTTTCATTTAAGTTCTTTAGAAATTTTTATATAATATTCTTTACAATAAAATCACGTTATAATTCGCAAAAATACCATCTTGCACATTGAATTTCTCTCCCGAAGAAGTATTTTTAATACTGTTACACTGTATAAATGCTAATTGAAAAATTGTGTTTGTTTATATGTAAAGTAGACGACGATGTTTATTTTTATATTGAACAAACTTCTATAGAGAAGGTATTTTAATTACTTCTATTCAGAATTTGAACGAAGAAATGTTGTCGAACTATTTTATCTTTAGTACTTCACGTACGTATCTTCCATTCGAGGAAAATAATTTACTTGGAATATAGAGAAAATCAATAATCAGGATGCTATTAAACCTAAACAATTTCTCGCTATTCAAATATAGTTATTTTGAATGTACTAACAGGTAAATGGTAATCTGTGTACGTAGGTATTTGATTTTATATTGGGCTTAGATGATTGGTATTTAAAGATAAAATAATAATGTTATTATATTAAATTCAAACAGATATTTAAAATTATACTAGCTCTTTTTACAAAGATGTAATTATTTCATTTGTATTAGAAATGTAATTAAATAAAAATGTAATAAACAAATATGAAGTAAAGTTAGTAGTTTCGGATTTCTTCTGCTATTCTGTTATTTTGTGATAATTTCTTACTTCTTAAGTTTTTGGGTTACTCTTCATTTGTATTCTTTTATTATAATTGACTTCAACAACATGGGTTATTATCAGACAGAGAATGGGTGCTGATAAGATAGTTGATTGTATATTAATTCAGGTACCTGATAATGACATACATTTTAGAAAAATACTACAAATGAGAAGTAATTCTAAGATTTTGGCAAATAATATTTTTAAATAATAAAAAATAAATTTATTCGCTTCGATTTTTTTATTGTAAAATAGGAAATATATTAGGTAACTAAAAAAGTTTTGTCGTTTTTGTGATTAAAATAAGAACCCTTATAAAATTATTTGTTAAAATATTTACTTTCACATTGAACTATCATTTTCCAACGAGAATATAATATATAAATTCCATTTCTATGAAATTCAGAATTTTTATTTTCAAAAAATTATTACACTTGTGTTTTTAGTGATGTTATTAATTTTTTTACCACGTATACGATTATTCAAAGACAAAAATAAGTGGAAATCTGACGGTAGTATTTTTGGTGAATACAGGAGATGAAGAATTTTTCATCCTAAATTTATTATTTTTTCCTCTTCTAATTATTGCAACATTTGGCTAAGTGTTATCTCTCAAAAATAAAACTCTTTGACGATTTATCAGTCCGTTTTTTTTCTTATAATAGGTTATGCTTCCGTTTATAACTATTTATTGGAAATGATCGTTGTGAGGGTTTTACCAACTTGTAAACACTCATAGTGAATAATTACCCTTGAAATCCATTAAACCGAGAAACAAATTTTTTGGAGTCAATTTTGTTTTAGATGTTTGTGGCAAAGGATCATTTGATGATAACCAGTAGTAACTACGTTTATAGTTGTAATAAGGAACCTATTTTTCGTTACAAATTAAAATTTGATCCAAAATGTTTTGTGATTTTAGCTATGAAATAAGAAAAGCACAAATGTTAAGACGCTGTAATTTGCTGCAGAGAGTTAAAGCGTGCGGTATATATTTATTTAATTTCCATCTCTTCCATATTTTATGAAAATGATTCCTTATTGTTTCGTCACTCTGAACTTTTCGAAAAATGTTGATACGTAAAATTCAATTTTTTTTAATCATTGTCTGTAATTTGTCAATATTTACATAATTTGGCTCATCTAACTTCCTTTTTTAATGATTCATCCCCTGAAATAATTTTTTAAACTACTTTTGCGCTCTTCTTGATTTAACTGTTTTTTCTTCAAATGCGATTTAATTTTTTCTTGTAATTTCAGCAACAATTAGAACCAAGTTAAAATTCGTAAACATTTACATATTACATTATTTTACATAAACATTTTTAAGGGTTGATGGTATATTTTAAATCACAGTAAATATATCGAGATGAAATGAATGAAACAAGATAAGTACTTTTTACTTAGTTAATATAATGGAGGTAATAAGTCACTCGATGCTTAAACAAATGTTGGATTTATGATATATGCAAAAGGAATAGAACTTTCTTGGTTACCTAATATATATATATATATATATATATATATATATATATATATATATATATATATATATATAGTTGTGTGTGTGTGTGTGTGTGTACAGAGAGAGAGAGGGGCATAGAAAACTTTTATTTTCTATAAACAAGTAATAAAGATACAGCATATAAAATATTTAACATTATCGGAGATGTGCTTTATTTGATATAAACACACTTTCAAAATAAGACTATGAGACAGTTTTTAATTGCTTACTTCGTCTAATAATAAAATCAGATAAGGTAGAAGTAAAATTAATTTATGAGGATTAAAAATATTTAAAGTACTATTGACTCTCTAACGTAAAATGAACTAAGATAAATTGTAAAATCATTATTTTTAATGACTTATGTATATAAATTAGGTCGATTAAATAAGTAAAAAACAGTTAAATACGTGGTTTAAAATGGTATCTAATTATACTTTGAAATTTTGTTGAAACTTTACAAAATCGTCTGTGCATATTTTAAAGATTGTATATTTTTTCATATTTTAATATAAAATTCTAAATATATACATAAAAAGTATGAATGTATAAAAAGGCAAATACACGAAATAAAAAATGTAATAAACGTTTAAAGTAAAAGTCGACAAAAACATAACTTTATAGTATACAGACTAACGGTAAAACGAATCTGAAAACGAGAAATATTCCATGTATAAGCCGTAGGCTTATAAACGAGACAAGGGTGTGTGTTTTTTTGTCACTATAGTCTTGTTAACACCATGTAGTGAATGGCGGAATAACATCTGTAGCCACGGAGTTTGTCCCTTTTATTCAGTAAAAATTACAACTTGGAATAAAGTAGCAGTGAAAGAACTTAATGAGAATTATCCACGAAAGTTTCTGATTCAATAGTACGAGTTCATCAGTGTTCTTTTATGTTTGGTGGATACTTTTTAATCTAAGTTATTGTATAATTTTTGTGTTTGTTGTTTATTCAATTGGCCCAGTTTTGTATGTTTATGTATTTACTATTAAGAATATTAAATGCATAAATATATACATACATATTTACGTATATATATATATATATATATATATATATATATATATATTTATAGTACTGTGTAAAATATTTACTCCACTTAATGAATTTGAATTCTTTTGAAGTTATTATTATAAAATAATTAGTTTAAGTGGTAATGCATCGTTTATTAAAAATTTAAATGAAATAATTTGAATAAAAAATCACTTTTTAAAGTTAAGAGATTAAAGAGAAAATTTTTATTACGTTATGAATGACAAATTTTAATATCATCTGAAAATATTTTGTGATTTTGTCGTACGTTTTCCATTGTTAAAATTTGTTTTTAGAAATTGCTACAAAATAAAATATGTTTAGTTTTTACTATATAATCATTAAAATCCAAAGCAAAGTTGTGCATAACTTGATTAAAATATTGTAATGACTAAAATTTTGAATAATAGTTAGTAATAATTTAGTTCGTTATTAATCACAAATAAATTTTCTTTATTAGTCTTATTTATTATTTTGTTTTAAGATAGATTAATTTTAATCATTATATTATCCATTAGTCGCGACTAATCACAAATAATTATTCATTAGTCCTTAGTCAGATTAGTTATTGTTTGTTCTAAGTGACTAAGTTTGAAAAGTATTAGAAAAATGTCAACATTACTGTCATCAATATGTATTCTTTGATCTTTGTATATATGTATGTTCTGAACCCTAAATTAATATAATACTCAGTTTAATTTTAGACTCTGTGGTAATAATTTTAATCTTTTTATAGATCATTGATCCTGAAAACTCCCTAGTCAAGAAATGTTTGAAGGAAAAGTTTCTAAAAACACGAAAAATAAAATGATTACTCAAACTCTCTTTGACTATTGATTAACGATTAAACATCGTTAGACTAAAACTTAATTGACTAATTCAATCATTTTATATAAATGACTAATTTAGTTACTAATTATTAATCATTGACTTATTTCAGATTAATCGTTAGTTACAAAAGACTTATGATTAAAACTAACGTTTTATTCTTTAGTCATTTTTATTGATTACGCTTTAGTCATAATTTTTATCAAAATTTTTGATTGAATTTTGTCAAACGTTGGTTCTAAGAATTCTATATAGTATAAATAAGTGAAATAATTGCAATACTTTTTCCAAAGTATTTTCAATATTAATTACAATTACGTAATCGTTTACTATTTCCATTGTTTTACCTGTTCCATCTATATTAATATATAGTCAGATTTTTATGATTTGATTTTTTTTGATCTGAAAATTCATTGTATATTATTTTTATTTTGCTGAGATTCATAAGATCAATTTATTGTCTTGTTTTTCCTAATTCTTTTTCTTTTGCCAAGTTAATTAATGTTTAGAAAATAATAATGTCTGAAAAAAAATAATATCATCAGCAATTTTTAATTGATTACATATATCTCTATTTACGTTCAGTCCTTTAGATTTTTAATCAGGGATAAGAAGTATTATGGTAGGGTAAGGTCAAGAAGTATGTAATTCTTCTAATGTCATTGTAAATAGTTTTGGTGATATTGTATCTTCATGTTTCACTCTTTTTATAATTGTAATCTTTTATAGTGCATTCGTTTAGTCAAATTTTAGTCACTCATTCACATAATTGTTGTCCAATTTCATAAATTACATGTTCAATGTTTATTTTTAATGCTTCTGTTGATTGTGGTTCATCAGCATAAACCAATTATTTCACATAAACACACAGAAAATAATTCAGTGCAGTTAGATAACATGATCTTGGTAGTCAATTGATGGGTCCATTTTGTGAAATAATCGACTCATTAAATTTTTATTTCAATAAGTCTATTGAAGTTTTTACAATTTCTAAGCGTTGTTGAAGTGTTAAACATTCCATGATAATTTTCCAAATTATACTGAGTTGAAATGTCAAAATGAACTTTAAAAAAAATCAAATATGGCTGTTATCAGCCATATATATATATATATATATATATATATATATATATATATATATATATATATATATATATATATATATATATATATATATATATATATATGGATGGCTCACTTGCCAAATCCATTAATTCCATAAATCAAAAAATCCATAAATCGAGAAAAGTGATAAAATAATACACTATGTTTTCTAAAATTCCTTTTAAATTATAAATTCAAATAAACATCGTAGAATGTATTACTATATTTGTATCTTTTATTTAACGACATATAAAATGTATAAAATAGAATATCCTTGGAGTAATCGTCATTATTATTAACACTTTTGCATGATTAAGGGAGTTAATCGATTTGGCAAGTGAAAAAACATCAAATTCAATCTTTACTTTTTTTATATTACAGAAAAACATTATTATATATATTTTTTATCGAATTTTTTTTCAAAAATGAATAAAACAGTTTTGTTACAGTTACAATTATTATTATTATATTGTTTAAATAGATTCATCAGCAACATAAATAATGTCTTTTTCGTCAGCTGTATTTGAGGTCCCGCCATGTCGATTTATCCTTATGGTTTTATAATAATCATGTTTAATAGGAGGAATGAATTTCAACATGTCCGTCATATCTTTTCTCTTTTCTCTTGTCACAGTCCTACCTAATGGATACAATAAAGGCTGGTCTGCATTTTTCAAACAACATGGTCTACCTACTACACATTTTCTTATATTAATGATATTAAATTTTGAATCTTCGTTAAAGTTGCATTTGATGAGGTGTGGTTTCGACCTTTCTAACTTTATCCAGTGCATTTTAAACCAATTTACTGGTAGCCCTATAACTGTTGCCTTTCTGTTAATAACAGAATTTTCTAAAGGATTTGTGGAGAGAAAGTCCTGATGTGTCATTTGAACTATTTGAAATGGTGCTTTTCTTTTACTGGTTTTTATTATATTATACCAATCATCTGGCGAAAAAATAATCTGAACTTTTTTTTGCTTGTGATTCGATAATGGTGAAATTTGAATCATTAGGCAAATAGCTATGTCCACTTACCAAAAATTTCATTCCAATTGATTAAATTATTAATAAAATTAGCAAAGATTTTAATTAGAGTATGGAGTTAATTGGATTGGTTTCTGAAATAAATAATTTAATATTCAATGGCCAAAAATTTTTGCCATTTTTTGGTGTTAATCCTTATTAATAGAGAATAGAGAAATTTGTTGAAAATAAAAATAGTTATGAGTCAATTAAGTGCTTTGTCACTAATATTAAAAAAAACAAAATGTAGAGTTAATCGATTTGGCAAGTGAGCCATCCATATATATATATATATATATATATATATATATATATATTTCTTTATTTTCATCTGTTTTTATAAAAAAATAATTTTAATTTCGTGTATGTCAAATCATTTCATTATTTTTAAATTTTTGATCGATAATTATTTGAATAATATTTTAAAAATTTAATGTAAATAAATTTTAAAAAAATAGTAGGTCTATTTACAAAAAATCTATATTAACAAGAATAAATAATTTACAGTCAAATAAAAACGTTCATTTTAATTGAACGATTTGTCGGATCTTGTACCTGTTTTTCAAGTTTATTCCCAAAGCAACTTTCTATCTTCGTACAAAAAACCCGAGCTCCTTAATCGAAAAGTCAAGAATACATCTATCTATCCCATATCAAGTTCAAGTACAGAATGTTGACCTTCTGTTGAAATAGCTTGACCTGATGTTTTACGATAAACTGAAACTCGACAAAATTAATCGAAAGTAGTCGGATACGCCACGATAATAGGGTACTACCGATATGCACACGCGAAATATTCTACACAAAGGATAACGTGTGAAAAAGACTAGAAGTTATCTCAACAACTAACGTTTATTTATAAAGAAAGTTTCGTCTATGTTCGAACAATGCTAACAATGTTGAGCGTTATTAAAATAGATGCATGCGCAGACATGTTTTCTACACAAGTATGTTTGTGTAATAATAATAGATCTACTAGATGCACTTATGTGACATACATTATGATATATTATCAAGTGCATTGTGTGTTATATTAGCGAATAAATTAAATGCACGTTTTACTAGTAATAGATTTGTATTAGAGCTTAATATGTTTTCAGAGCGTAATGAGTATTCATGGAATTTATAATGGCGTTGAAAATGTTGCTAACATCGTAAATCATTTATTTATAACGTACCGATTTAATTTTGATTTTAATGTACAAGTTATAAATTAATTTTATTACGATCTTCCTGAAATTTGATTCAAAATTAATCTTTTAACACTAGTAAATATTTAAAAGCGATGTTTAAAATTTAACAATTTTGTTTTGGATAATAAAATTAAATTATTTATTTACATTAATAGATAAATGAGTGATATTGAGTGATATGAATTAATGAGATTTTTTTAATGAATAGAAAAATTTCAAATAATTTTTATTGTAGTATAATTAAAAAGTCTTTTTGTAGCTATTTCATTTGAAACTCTGATGAACTCACTTTCACACAAATGAATAATCTCTCCCAACATCTTAAGATATTAAAACGTTTTTAATAAATACTTATGTTGTTTACTTTGTTTGTTTGAAGTAACAATAAGCTAATGCGCATTTCGATGGCGATGTTATTATAGTCAGAACATTGTGTTATAAAATCTAAACTATTTTTTGGATAAAATTATTTCTATATTATTATTTCCTGCATATTTTTTTTATCTTTATTCAGCCTATCTCAAACTAAAGGTCAATTCTTTATTTTTTATTTTAATATGTATATATATATATATATATATTACTATGTATGTATATATATATATATATATATATATATATATATATATATATATATATATATATACATACAGTAATACCTCGTTTAGCGCTTAAGATGCGTTCCTAACAAAAAAGCGTTAAATAAAACAGCGTTAAACGAGGTCATTTTAATATATAGTAAATAGAGAAAGGGGAACACGCGACCAAAAATAAACAAATTTTACTTTAAGTTATATTTATATTAATTTACATAATAATATATGTTACATAACACGTAAACATATGTATACATAAATATAAAGTTTATTTTTGTGATGAAGGTCCTGGATCTTCTGAAAATCTTGATTTTTTGCGATAAAGTCGTCTAGTATCATTTGTCGCTTTCTTTTTCTATCGTTAAGCAAATGTCGGTAGCAGGAGATCTCATCCAAAACGCCTTGTCTTACTTTTGCACTCCTTTCAAAATCTGGATCATTCGCTACAATTTGATCAACGATTTCGGTTATAGTTACCAAACTTTTACTAATGAAATCTGTAGCAAGTTCTTTGGGTTCTTTGTTTTCAGAATCACTATTTTCAAGTTCTACATGAATTACTTGTTCTGCCAGTTCTTGAAGGTCGTCGTTGGTATTGTTCTTACCAGAAACCTGCATTAACTCCTTAATATCCTGCTCATCTATATATCCTAGTCCTGCTGTATTGATTAGTTTAACAATTCGGCCAATGATAGACTCTTCTCGTTGATAATTCTTTGATACCTCCGGCCATTCCTTCTACCACACTTCGTTTATGCATCAGTGAGGTCAATATTGCCTATGGCATCCATGATGTTATATTTTTTCCAAAATTGTACAATTTATTCTTTATTTTCACCGTCTGTTTTGTCAATAAGTTGTTAAAATGTGCGGCGAAGATAATATGTCTTAAAATTTGATATGATTCCCTAATCCATCGGCTGAGTTAACGACGTAGTGTTGGGTGGTAGGAAAATTACTTCAATCAGAATGCAAGTGTTTAAGTCGAACAAGTTGGTGGGATGGCTTATATATATATATATATCATCATCATAACGCCACATCAGTCCACTACTGGACGAAAGCCACAATGAATGCTACCATTCATTGGTATTTGGTCATATTCACCACGCTGACCAGGCGGATTGGTGAAGATTTTTTTATTCGGGGTTTACTCCCTTCTCGACAGTTATTTTTACAAGATATCGGCCTTCATGCTACCCTCGACTTGAAAACGAGGACTCTCCGACTGGGAATCGAACGCAATCTCCCGCATGACACGCGGTGATGCTAACCACTGTGCTATTAGTCGGTATATATATATATATATATATATATATATATATATATACATACATATAAAATGTGTATATTTATAATACTTCTATAAGTGTTTTTTTAAGCGTGATAAAATTTTAAATTGAATCCCTATCGAAAATTCTATTTAACTAAAAAAAAAAACATATTTTATGTATATATATATATATATATACACACAGGTGTGTGTGTGTATGTGTTTGTATGTATATATAAAGGTATGATAAAGATGTTTTTTAAGCTAGATAGAACTTTTGATATGGATTCAATTTGAAGTTCTATCGCGCTTAAAAAACACCTATATTTAAGAATTCTATTACTTTAAAGTGAAGAGATGTAATTTATTCTTTTTTACAACATAAGTAATTATTGAATATTTTTCCATATCCTGTAGTGTCAGTGTTGATAATTCTATTTTTAGTATTAACATTTTTTTCTTTAATTTTTAAATGTTTATCACAGTCACATTAATATTATTTGCATTATGAAACAGTGATGTAAAAATTAGAAATTTGTGTAAAAATATGACTTGATAATTTTTTAAAAATAATAATTTCGTATTAATTTATTAAATTTAAAAATGTATAGAAGGTATGTGAAATTAATGTATAGGTGATATTTAAAGAAATATTTGCAATGTTAAAAATAATGCATTTTCTTATTATTTTATTTACACTATCAAGTTAAAAATTTGTTTTAATTGTTTTTGAATTAATAAAAAAATATTATAATTATTTTTAAAATTTAATAATTTTGGTTATAATTTGGTTATATCGAAAAAAATAATGTTCGTAATAGAATTTTGGAGATAATATGTATCTATCAATATTTTGTTAAATATAGAAAAAATATTTATCTCTATTCAGATCCGTCTTTTTTCTCGGAGATTGTTCAGATACGAGTATTCGACAGGGAGTAATTATTTTGTGATGAACGACACGACGTGTATGTTTAGTTAAAAGATTGTTTTAAAAACTCCCAGCATTTTGTTCAACTTATGAAATATTGATTGCATAGTAAAAAAAATATTTATTAATATTTTCTTAATTTCTTGAGTCACGGATAAGTAAATGCTAAGCATCACGTATTTTTTGTCTTATTCACACGTCGTAACACGCACTGGCTTCTATAATTTTTCTATTATAGACTAATTAATAATATGATTAATTCAATTTAATGAAAATATATCAGTCATAAAAATATGAACCATCAATGATACTACTTTGTTAATAATTATGGCGTTTGTATTTGTTTATTAGAAAAAAAAATATATCTACTATTATAGTTTGGTTATTTACACGTGGTATCATTATATATGGAAACTAGATGATTATTTTCAGTGGTTAATCAACAGCTCAAGTTTTTAATTTTGGTAAAGACTGTGACCATTTTAGAGTATGTGTGTATAGTTAGGCTAGATTTATCCATTCATCGATATTATACGTCGGCTTATTGTTCCATAAATTTTATGCTTATTCCATTTTTCCTCTGTTCCTTTTTCCTATATAATATATTTTATAATTATTGCAATTTATTTTATAAATCCTTGATTTTTTCAATACTAAAATGATCTTTTGAGTTTTATAACATATTTTTTGAAGCTATTTTTTGTCATTTAAATTACTCTATAACCCATTTCTTATATAATTTTTGATACATAATACATCTGGTGTACTTAGAATAATATGGGATTTTTATATACAGGATACCTCGCATAGTTCGGTTAATCGGTTCCACTGATTAGCCGGAGTATTTGAAACTGAACTAATGAAACATTAACTAAATACAAAAACGTTAATTGGTTCCAAACAATTTTAGTAAATAAAACAAGGGTAATATATTCAAACGTTTGTATGTATCAACAAAATAAAATCAGGGGTTTATACATTCATTTTAAATACATTTTAAATTCATTTTCAAATGGGTTATTAAAATTTCATTATCAAAAAATCGACTTTATTCTAGAGTTGCGAATCGAAAATTAATAGAAAAAGAAAAAAGACCACAAAACTAGAATTGCGTTCTTTTTTATTATGTTTTCATAATAAAGGGAAAAATTGAAAAATTTTGTATATTAAAAATAATTTTATGTATTAATTTTTTGGAATTTTTTTCAAGAAAAATTTTTTAGTAGGATTTTTTTCAAGTAAAAAATTTTTTTTTGGAAATTTCATACCCGACTATAGTGAAACCGGATTAATCGAAGCAGGACTAATCGAGGAATTACTGTATTAATATTTTTATTATTATGTATATATTTTAAAGGATGTAATGTTTTTTAGTTTCAACTTATTTTTATGTTTTCTAACTAAATTTGAAATTATATTATTTTGTTAAATTATATTTGACCATATATATATATATATATATATATATATATATATATATATATATATATATATATATATATAAATCATATATATATATATTAACATATATTGTATTGTTTGTTATTAATTTTTAAACATATATATATATATATATATATATATATATATAAATATAAATATATACATACATACATCATATATATTTTTCACCAACTCGATTGGTCAGCGTGGTATGATCAAATATCAGTGAATTGATTCATTTAGCAGTGGGCTAATATTAAATGATATGATATATAATGCCTGAAAATTAGGATAAATAAAATATTTATTGAACTTTCTATTATCAATTTTTCAATGCTTATGACATATAATAAAAAAATATATCATCGTTTTACAAAAGTTTTTAAAAAATATTAAAAAGTTAACTTTGGATCAGTGTATGTAAAAATCGTTGTACATTACAAAATCCTCAATGTAGTTTTTGATATTGGATTATATCCGAGAAGCCAGCTCCATCAAATAATTCATAGTTAAAACTAATTTTAACATGCAGTTCTGAAACTACGAAACTAATTATATTATTGGATATTTTCAAGTAGGTCACAAAGTACTCTGTCCAACATCCATTACGTATTGAAAACTATGTTATCAGGAGTACATAATCCTATAACTTTGTTTATACGAATATTTTGTTTCGTTGAGAATGAATATAACTGGAATAAAAAAATCCCGCCTACGATTTTATGCAAATGTTGTTCCGTTTTCACATTTGTATGCGTAAACAACAATCTCTACAAGACGTTCGAAGAGGCTCGCATAATTTAGTCACTGACAACTTTACATAATCATAAGTTATTACAACGCAACATTTTCCAGTTGTTTCGAAGCACAATAATCTCTTTGGTCTCGCGAGACTGCTTTTTTCCATGATGTATTGATCTCCGTTCGAGTTGTATTAGTCGTATTGTTATTTGACATTGGTGATTGCTATTTTTTTTTACTGCTAGTCCGATGGATTTATTAGCGCTTATTAGTAGTACACATCTATTTTTTTCGCATTTTTTTTTGTAATTTTGTTTTGAAAGAAATTAATGTATACAGTTAAATTAAATCGAGTCAACAGGATTATGTTTATATAATAAATTTATATGAATCAATAAAAATGTGAGATTTTATAATTTAGTGCATATACAAAGTTTTCCAATAAGCGTTTCAGAAGTTTAAATGGAAATAAAAAAAGTATTTAATTAATTAGTTATTTTTTCATTTTTAAACATATTGTATGGAATTAATGATAGAACACAATTTTTTTAATATGACCACCACGACTTCGCTTGACAGACTGCATTCGTTTAATTCAATTTTCAGTCACCCTTTCATATAATTGTGGTCCAATTTCATGAATTACACGTTCAATGTTTATTTTTAATGTTTCTGTTGTTTGTGGTTTATCAGCATAAACCAATGATTTCATATTTCACAGAAAATAATCTTATAGAGTTAGAACACATGATTTTAGTGGCTAATTGATGAGTCCATTTCGTGAAATAATAGACTCATTAAACATTTTTTTCAATAAGTCTATTGAAGTTTTTACAATTTCTAAATATTACAATGTTAAACGTTCTATGATAATTTTCCAAACTATATTGAGTTGAAATGTCAGAATGAGCTTAAAAAATTCAAACATGGCTGCCACCAGCTATCAAGTTTTGATATTTTTATTAGAAAACTTTATATATATATATATATATATATATACAAATATACAAAGAAATATATATATATATATATAGAAAAAGAAGGAAAGGAGTATTATTTATATTATTTTTTTAGTATTTTTTATAATAGATTATATTTTGTTTAGTAACATAAATCTGTCTTATTTTGAATGAAACATTTATTGTAGTTAATTTTAAAGGCGACACAAATGAGGTTGAAGGAGAGTAAATGTAGTACGGAAGTAAATATATGTATAAATCTTTGAGTTTCATTAGGGCCACCCTATATTTTCATTTTGTTTAATATAAAAGAAAATGTTTTCTACATAGGCAATGCATATAAGGCGATTTTTTTAATAGTAATTTCCGTATTGTTTTTATATTACAATACAATTTATTTTCTAAGAATTTAATGATTTTATTTAATAAAAAAATACTTGTCATTATAATCTTTAATATTATTTATTATGAATTTTGATTTTTTTTATTATTACTCAGTATTTGTTTTCTTATTTTTTTTTCTGTAAGTATTCTTTTGTTCCGTTCAACAATAATACTTAATTTTAGATGCTATTTCATTATTTTTTATTAGGACGACCTAAGTTTCTTCAACTTCGCAATTTATTCTTTTTCTACTTTAGTAATTTTATTTTCCGTTATTTTTGTGATGTTTGTCAATATTTTTCTTCTGCTTATCATTCATATAATTGTATTCGTTACGTTGTATTCTTCTATGATTAAGATCAGAAAATAATATTTTTTGCTAAAAAAATTTGTGGTTGTATCCAGTTAGACAGATTGCAAACTGAGTAAATTCGAAACGAGTTACAAGTACAGCTATACAGAAATAGATAATTAAGTACAAGATAACGTGGAAAGAATATGTGGACAGAATGAGTACAGAAAGACACTTAAAATTGGTCATTTAATATAAATTGAAACAAACCTGGAATTTCAGGTTAGAAATGATCGCATATTGAGTCGGAATAGGTTTAAGGGCTTATTTCGCAATGAGGATGTATTTTTAGTAATTTTTATTTTAATTTCTGTGTATCTTTTGTATTTAATATTTTTGAAAAAAAATTGGGCTATTCATATTGTTTTTGGAATGTAGAATAATATTAAAGTATTTGATGAAAAAATGATTAAAATTAGCCGTAAATACATAGATACTATGCACACATACACACACACATATATATATATATATATATATATATATATATATATATATATTTATATATATATAAATATATATATATATATATATATATATATATATATATATATTATATACACATAAAGTTGTATATGATTTTAAGTGTTTTATGAATATGTAAAACCTAAAAGCTATGTAAAAAAATTAATTTAAAATTTTAAGTTAAATAATTGCTTATATATATTTTAATCTAATGCATATTTTTATCTTCAGGTTTCTAAAAAGCATCAACATGGACTGTGCTAACTTGTACATGGAATTTAAATAATAAGACGTTTTTATAAAAGTTACTTCACAAGGTATGTACTTCAGAAATATTCATTCTACGTACAAATTCTTTGTACTCTACTATACATTTTTCTTTAAATTTAATCTTATGAAAATTCCTATAACAAGCATATATTAAAATGATATTCACTTAAATTTTTACTTGTTGAAAATATGTAAAATACTAGACTTACTGAAAAATGAACAGCATTTCGCATTTATTAGTTTAGTTGATATACGTACATTGTTTTTAATTAGAAACATACATGAAAGTCCTTTTATCTTTATCACATTTTATCATCACTCTTTACATTTAAAATTATGATATTTTTTAGTGAATGGAAACATTCTTTTCTATATAATTACTCTTATTTCTAATATATATATATATATATATATATATATATATATATATATATATATATATTGTTCTATAATTAAAAAAAATATTATAATTTTAAAACTTGATGATTTACAAATACTTAATTTTTCATTTGAACAAATACTTAATTTTCCATTTTAATTGTTTTAATAATAAACTAAAATAGAATTAAATTTAGTTAAAATTCATTCTGAATAATCTAAAGAAAGATCGATATAAATTTTGAGGAATTGCTATACTACAAAAAAACACTTGAGCAATTTTAAACTTTTTTTTTGAGTAGGATTTATTATATTAAATTTTTATACTTATTCTTTTCATTTATTTAATTTATTTTGTGAAATTTTCAAGTTAAATTTTATATATTTTTTTAATTCTTGTCTACATATTCACTTTTAGATAGTAACTATTTCATTATAATATTTATCATAGTTTACTCACTTTTTTATTTCATGTTTGAAATCAAAATGAGTCGCAAATACACTAACAAGTTTAAATTAAATGAAGTGAGATTCAGTTAATTTCTAAATTCAATTACCTTCAAAACACTCTGATGCTATTTTCGAAGTGTGTTCGGAATCATTGACTTCTCGATAAATAAAATATGGAATAATTACTTTTCGTTGATGGTTGTAAATGAAGAGATAAAATATTATATAAATAAAATATCAACGTAATTAGTTAATATTTGTTCTTGTATCATTATTAATTATTTTATCTTAAATTTTCTATAACAAAAACCCTTATTTTGCTTGAAATTCAGGGCTAATAATGATTTATAACTTGTAAAAATACAGTTTTTAAGTTATTTTTTTATACTAAATAAAATTTCATCTTATTTGGTTACATAAATTATTTTTGTGTATGTGTGTCTATATATAAATTGAGATAGAGAGAAAGAGAATAAAAACAAAAATAATTTAGTGAATGTATATAATACAGTAAGAACTATATATTAGAAATAATACTTAGATATGAGAAGAAAAAAAATTATTCGAAAGTAGGCAATAGTCATCATTATTAACCACTTGTGCTGGAATGACGTGCTGTGCACGTCAACTGCTATCTGTACCAAATGCCGATATGACGTACATAGCACGTCGTGTGATTTTTGCTTACTTAAAATAACATCGGAGTTCAGTTAGCAAGTGTCACACTTCTGTTTTGAAGACATACAAGTACGTTTTTGTAAAACTTTATTAATTTTACATATTTTTATTGAATAATAATCAAGTAACTACAAAACACAATAAATACAAGCAATTTAATCCGTCAAAACGGGCACGTTTCTGTGTAAAATATCATAAGTTGTGTGAGTCGAAATCTGGATATTGTTAAGATCTTGCAGTGGTATCTTAGCTGTAAAATGGAAGGACAAAAAGGATGTATATTTGCTTTTTTCAAAACATTCCAAAGCAGAAATGATTATAACAAAAAAGAAAAAATATAGAAATTATACCGACCAAAATGGAAACATTACAAAACCTAATATAGTTTTAGATTACAATGATGGTATAGGTGGCGTAGACTTGCAAGATAGGTGCTTATCATTTTTTCCTTTATTGTGAAAATTTGTAAAAAATTACAGAAAAATATTCTTTTATACAATGGATATAGCATTTTTTAATACCTATATTCCATTCGGTAAATTAACAAACGTACCAAAACTCAAAAAATACTTCTTTTCAAAAATTATTAATATTATTAATAATTTGTTTAATTAATTTAGGAATTTTACTATAATGTTAATGTGTGTGTGTGTTTAAAACTTTATAAAAAAATGATTTAAAATACTAACTCGCTGCGAATTGCTTTGGATGGGTTTGCCATGTGCGCATGTTAATTAATTGCCAGCGCAAGTGGTTCAAAGTGAAAAGTTTAAAATATAAATAGGTTGATCATATGAATAATAAATTTGAATCTTACAAAAATAAATAATACCAAAAAGAGATATATGATTAGATAGAACTGTGATATAAGAAAATTGTTCAATGTAGAATGGAAGAAAAAGATATTGGATCTCTGGTATTGGAAGTTTTGAGAATTTTAGAAAGTTTTCGTCTAGCAATGAATAGAAAAGTTTTGTTTTATATACATACATACATATACTTATATATATATATATATATATATATATATATATATAATTATTTCATTTTAATTAATTGTATTTTAAAAAAATGAATAGAATCATATTATAAATATTTATCAAAAATTCGTAATTTTAGATTTGTTAAAATTGAAATTCGCCTAATTATTCAGCAATACAAATAATTTTAATTCGTTTAATTATTCAGCAAATCAAATAATCGGACGTATTAAAAACAGTCTTTCAGAATTTATATCTAAAATTAACTAATAGGAAAATAAAGTATTTTCTTAATGCAATTCTAAGCTTATTCTATTATATTTTATTATCGGAAAAAACTTCAGGAATTCTTATTTATCACATGCTGTATCTCTTTATCATTAATTACATTTATCTTTATAGTTCCCTTGTTATAGAATAACCTGGACTTTGAGATAAATGAAATATTTACTTCAGTGTTTCTTTTAGAAACTTTCTGAGAGCTTGAGGCTATCAAGTTGCATAAGAAGAAAAATTTGAAAGAAAATCTTTTATAAAGTTACGTTTACAATTTAATTTTGATCTTTTAAAATAATAATACGAACTTTTAGATTTTTTTGGTATATATATATATATATATATATATATATATATATATATATATATATACTATCATTTATATTTTTTATTTTATCTTACTTTTAGAAACATTATGTAGATAAATAGTTTAATAACATTTCATTGTTAATCAACTATTGATGAATTTTTATTATCTTTTATGAGAATTAAATTCAAATGTTGAAATAAAGATAAATTATTGTTATTGAATACGATCAAAATTTTAATTTAGTAAATCGCTTGATTTTCTATTAATTACAATCAATATACTTGTTTAAAATCCACCCTATTGTAAAAAATAAAGATAAAAAATCAATTAAACTCTAAACGAATACACGATTATCAAAAATTAAGCATCAATAATTAATATTATTGAAAATTAATAATTACATTGATCATTCCAATTATTTTTAATCCGATATTAATTTAAACAATTTTGATTTAAAATTATATTTGTTCTAGTTGATTGATTGGAAATGATTTGAGTAAAAAATTAAATCCAAGTGGTTAGTTGCAGTGAAACTCGTTTTAATAATAAATTTGTATTCAGTGAAAATAAAAAGTATTATATATTATGTAGAGATTATTTGTAAGCGCGTTATATTTTTTATAAGACTTCCATTGATCGCGTCAATGTCTATGTATTTAAACTAGAGTCTAGACTTTATTATAGTTTATTAGACATGCTTTGAAAAAGTTTTTCATTCGTTCACGTCAATAGTCCCTTCTTTTTTATCTTTTTTTCTTTATATAGAGAACATTCCAAATATTACCTTACTGTAGTAAATTTCAACGGTGTGGTATTTCACGTCTGAAAAGATCCAATCGTGTGTTATAGTCATTCAGTAGATATTGTTTCATTTCAGTCGATTTGAACGTTTATATTTTTCTCTGTTATATCTATATCTATCTATCTATCTATCTATCTATCTATATATATATATATATATATACAGTATATATATATATATATATATATATACGCACATAAAGGTTATATTAAGAATTCTTAAAGAATATGAACGAAAATATGTTTTTTTCAAAATAAGTTTAATTTTAGAAAAGAATAACTTATTCATAAGTTTAATTCAACTATTAATATTTATTCTAATCTTTATTGTCGATTATTTTTTCTATACCTGAACTGAAACTTTTTTATATAAAATTCACAGAAAATAATGCACACTTTTTTAAAATTTTGAACTGTGCAACATTTTATTTTTTTTTGGTTGGTGTTTTGAGCTTCATTGAAATCCACACATTTTCATTCGCATTGACATTCTAAAATAGTGGTTTAATTTTCATCTTTTCACTGTCTACAGAGACGACTTCAGTGTTTATGATCAATATTTTTTTGAAAAACCTGATCTTAGAAAAAAATGTCATAACATTTCAACAGATTTCAGTGGTTCTAATTTATATAATTTTAATATTTTTATACGATATATTCAAGTTCTTATGCAGCATATCAATATGACAAATCTTTAGGACGATAAGTATTTATAAATAAAATTTTAAAAGATATTTACGATGAGCTATAAAATGTTTTTTTTACTTAGACAAAGCATGCGTTTTCACATGAATACAAATAAATGAACTGGTTGATGAAAATGACTATTCTAGCGAATCGACTGCAAACATTTTTCGTTATGTTATTTAGAAAGTAATTATTTCAATTAATTATTTATTTAATAAAATTACTTATTTCACAAAATAAATTTTTCTAAGTCGATACTTGATCATATTGAGGAATGCATTTATGCCTTGTTTTAATAGTTTTTGTATAACTTTCTTCAACGTGATATAAAAATTTTCTACAAACAGTGTGACTATATCTTTATCTTGTTTTTTTTTTTAACTTTAATGCCTATTTATTTAACAGTTTTATCTAAATACACTCATCCAAATTATTTTTTATTTATTGGAAATTTAATTGTAATCCTAATAGAAAAATTTAAACAGGTAACACTTTTTAAAAAAAATGGGTTTTGGGTAGAGATGTATACTCTAAAATCAAATTTTAAAAAGATTTATATATATTTCTTACCTTACTTAAATCACATGATTTTTTTATTCGTTTTATTTGGTCATTATTTATTTATATTTGTTTGATTTATTAATGAGTTAAAGAAAGTTTTCAAGAATGATATTACGATTTTTAAAACTCCATTAGAATTTTAATTTCGAAAATATTTTTCTGTTACTTGATTTTTCTTGCTCTTATATAAGAGTATTATAGTTTCATTAAAATTATTAATTTATTGCTGTAGCTAATTAACTTTGCCATAAATAAATTATTTAATTTAATATTATAAGAATTCATAAGAGTTCAATAATCATTTATTGTTAACTTCATTTAAAAAATTAAACTGTATTATAAAAATCTTTTATTGGATGATTGATTTTGTAACGTAATATGTAAATAAAGTAACTTCGTGCTATTAAATTAAATGACTATTTTTGTTTTCTCTTGAGGATATTTAAAGTTTCTCATGACATTTTTTTAATACATAATAACAATTTTTTATCTGCTAATATAAAAATTTTATTCATTTTAATTTTGTTTGAATAATATTTTAAGAATGAACTTTGGCATTTATATAAATTTGTATTATATAATATTTTACGATAAGGTATATATATATATATATTAGGACTACAAAAAAATTAAATTTGTTAAATATAAGAAAATATTTTTTTATACTGCTTAATATTTAATTAACAATGTGTTTCTCATTACTATTAATAACTTCTTCCCATCTTGATGGTAGCTTTTGAATTCCTCTTCCACAAAATGACTCTTCATTGAAAGTTAAAACTCATCCAGTAACTTTTTTACACTTCTGTCTATATGATTTTTTTCCATTTGATAATTTTGTAAAACCAAAAATAAATGCCAGTCGGAAGGTACTATATTTGAAAAATAGCTGACTGACTTAGAATCTCCTAACCAAGTTCCATTATTTTTTCCTGGGTTACTAAAATACTTTTTTATCTTATATTGTCATACTGCTATAACTTGCTTCCTATTAATAAGAGCTGGACACTTTTTTTAAGTTTATTATTATTAAAATTAAAATTATTCAGTCGTTGACAATATTTTTTTAGCATTAATCGTTTCTCTAGTAAAATAGTTTGTAATGAATTAATCTTTTTATATCTCACCATATAGACAACATTTTCTTTTTCAAACCTGAACTCTGTTTAGATTGATTTGATCTTTTCCTTACTATATTTTCATATGTAAACCAATTTTTATTTCCAATTAAAAGACGTTCCAAAAATATTTAATTTTTATTGCGTGAAAGTAGAAACAAACAAAAATTTATACGATCATGCCTGTCTCCAGTAATTAATCTTGCATACTTGTACACGAATTCAATATGAGTTTCTTCTAAAATGTTATGAAGAATATTTATCATCGATCACAAAAAGTTTTCCAGAGCATGGTTCATCTTTAAAGTTAAAGTCTATTTTCTGTATGTTCTATCAGATATTGTGTTTGCTTCAAAAACTATTAACAAATTTCTACATGCTTCTGTGGTATTCTTTCCTTGTTGGTATTTGTAAAGTATAGTGCCATAAATGAACCTTTTCGACAGATATCTTTTTTCAATATTTCTTGACAAATACTGACGATAACACATTTGTTCTAGTGTATGTTGATGGGTACTAATGATAAAATGTATTAGTAAAAAGTCTGAGTCATATACCTTTTATTAAAACACTTTTCTACGTGCTTAAAATAATTGTGTGCTAAGCAGAAAGAACTCCTCGGTAGATCAATATATATGTAATATATTTCAAAGTAAATAAAAAATGTTTGTTGAATAATATTTGTATAGAAATGAAATTAATTTAGAAGAAATTTTCATCTGTATTTCAAAATGTTTATTTGCTTTGTTAATGAGTTTTGACGTAATAATAAATTGATAACAATTGAGATTTTTTTAAACAAATATTGTAGATTAAATTGAATAGTAGAACATCATTTTTCTAAATTTTATTATTTCTTTTATAAAAATTAATATTTTCACCATTTACAAAAGTGTCTGTTGTATGTATGTGTATATATTGCTTGTTTTATAAAAAAAATTTTTAGGATCCATATACTTTATTTATAATAAAATATTTAAGAAATATAATAAATTTTGACATAAAATTGGATAAGTTGCTTTAAAATTGTTGTAAATTTGAATATAGTTTCAATAAAATAGTTTTAGATAATTTGGTTATATCTTCTATAATATAACTTTTCTCTCTTACCTTTATTTTATAGAACTTGTAACTATTTTAATAATAATTAGTATGGAAAACACGTACGCGTTTGCTCGTTATACAAAGACACGAATAAAGACTTGAAACAGCTGCAAAACTGAATTATCAATAGATTTTATATTATGGAACTGAAAGCACAGAAATGTTATTCAAATATTTGGAAACTAAACGGTTTAAACTATTATTTTTTTAAAAATAATATTTGTCTTTTTCATTTTCATATTTTTCATATTTAATAAGATAAAATATTTTTTGCTTCTATTTGTATATTTTTTAGAAAAAAAATTATGTTACTATTTTTATAATATTTTAATTGTTATTTTAACACAAATGAATCATTCACCTTACTTTTAAAATATTTTATAACAAAGATATTTACATTTCTATAAAGCTGTTTTGTGGTGGTTTACAATATTCAAATTATTTTTTTAAAAAAATATTGTGAATAATTTGAATATTGTAAAATTTTCGGTTTTGAATTTTGCATATATTCAAAAGGCAAAAAATTAAAAAAACACATATTTTCTTAACACAAAATTATATACGATAAAAAGAAATTAAATTAATGACTTATTGGATATTCAATAAATTTACAAAGTTGTTTGTTAATATGAAACCGTTTTCACGTTCATTTTTAAAACAATCTTTTATTAAGAATTAACTTTTTGTTTACAAAAAAAACATTTTCTTTCAAGAAAGATAAATGTGAGAAAATGTACGATAATGAGATGCTAATAGCATTCAATATCAAATTTCGATCAGCTTTTTTTGTTATTATCGTCCTCAATCAATCAGTTAGATTAAGAAATGCCTGTTTGTACCGACAGCACGTACAACTGTTGCGTTATGAAAATCGTGTAAGAGTTTCTTGCACGATATCACATCAATCTCGTACTTGTTGCCGAACAGAATATCTTCGGTACAGGTATTTCTTAAATATGTAAAAAAGTTTTGAGTGCGAAAATTTGTTTATAACTTTTCTTTGTGTTGTTTTTATAGTATAGTAATTAGTCTGCTCTCAGTATAATAAATTCACTTGGTTTCAAGTAGATGTAAATTGTATAAAATATAATAGAACGATTTTATGTTCATGAAATATATTTTTGAAATTGTATATAAAGTAAACGTACTAAATATATGAAAACGTATTAAAAAAATATTGGAATAACATTTGCATTTTAGAAAATTCTAAATTAAAAATAAAAAATGCTTTGAATAGTTTTTGGGAATAAAATACAACATAATTCAAATTCCTTTGATTTTTTTTGTTATATTGTAATTTCTATTGACATCAATACACTTTGACTTATAATGATCTAAAGTCATTACATTAGCATGAAATCGAATAACTTCAGGCTGTAAAAATAATTTTCAACTACCAAAATAATTTAAAAAAAATATATAAATAAATTTATATAATTTAAACTGAATATCTTGTCATATATTTTAATGATTATTGTGACAAAAAAATGATTAATGAACCAAAAATTTAATTCCATGTTTCATTAATAAACTTGTTTTTATTTCGTTCTTTTAAAATAATGTAATTGAATTTATGAATAGTATAAATGGCTTTATATAAAATATTTGAGTACAGTAATAACGATGTTATCCTATACGTGTGAAAAATTCATGCATATGTTTACTTTTTTTGCTTATAAAAGTTTTTCTCCACGTATAGCTAGACGGTTTGCGTCGGATTTCAACGTAATCATATTATATAACATAAATAACGAAAAATATACTTCATATATTTTTACAAAAAATACACTGTTGTCAAAATTTAGAAACTGTAATGATGAGGAGATCCGTTGATTAACTCATCCTTTTTTTGTCTATACATTTGTATATTGGTGATTCAAATGAGATTGAAGAGTATAGATATACATTTACTTGCTTTCCATCATTTATATCCTTTTCTATCCTTCAGTCTCATTCGAGTAACCCTATATATATATATATATATATATATAATTCTGGATTCGTTTCAGTACGCTAAATTATATTTATTTAGTGGGTTTATTGTAGTTTGTAAAATTTTATTCAGTATAGATAGTTTTTAAACTAAGTTCAAAAAATGGAGAGCATTCTTTTTTTAATATAAGAAAATATTACTCAATAAATATTTTAATTATTTGGAATTTAATTTTAATTATATATTGGTAAGTAGTAATATTTTATTAACAAATTTTTTTTGTAAAATATTTTTTTATAATTTTTTTTTGGTTTTTCTAAAAATTACTTTCATAAAATATTCTGTTACTAATTCGTATTTTAAGACATAAAAATTAATATTAATTTGATAGTTACTACTTCTATGTTTTTTTATGTAAAATCATTTTAGAATTTTAATTTATATTAACAAGAAAAAAATGTTGAAAATAAAAGAAAATGATTTTAGTATTTAATGTTACTTTATTTTTATATTGATAAAAATATTTGGATTATTTAAAAGAGAATTTTTTGGCAATGTTTTCTGTTGAAATTAAGGAAGGTAAAAATGTTTATAAATTTGTTTGTCATAAATTTTTTGGAACTATTTCCTTTATTGAATGCTTTTTGAGGTTTGATGTTATATTCTTAATAATTTAGAAAAATTCACGATTATTTGTAACTAGTTTATTTTCATAAGAATAAAAAAATAAGATTATTCAAAAAAAAGATATGTTTAGTTATTCTGATATTCACATGAAGAAAATTAAAAAAAATGTTATTACATCATCTACAGATTTTTTAAATTTGTTTTATAGCATTGAATGATTTTTGAAGTTAATAAATTCTCATTTTATTAATTTAAAATAATTTGTAATCTGTTATTGAACAACATTTCGAAAGTTACTTTATATTATAAACATCAATAACAGGATATTTAACAAAGTTTAGCTACAACTTTTATTATGAAATTTACACATATTTTTTTTCCATATACATATATTTTTAAAATTTTAATACATAAAATCTTAGTTTGTGAGTTCCTTCTAAATTGAAACAATCATTTTTTTAAAAAAATAAGCAAATAAAAAAATTATCAATGATTTAAAACTGTGACTTATATTTTTTTCTAAAAACGAATCAATTATCATTATATAATAAGATTTTAAAAAAGTTTAATAATTACTCATTATTTGCTTTGGTTAGAGGGTGGGATTATGAAGTATTGTAGTTAGTTTTTCATAATACGTGTATAACTATTTTCGTGACTATTGTTCGTGTGACTATTTTAATCACATTTAAGTCTTTCCATACCTGATGTGTGATTAAAATTGGATTTATTACTTTAGAATTACGAGTAATAAAATTTTATTTCAAATGCATTTTGAAGATCTAAATGACGATTAGTAAATAAAATGAATAATAAGTGTTTATTGAACATTTCTATAAAATGTTCTAGTGTGTTGGGGTGATGAACTTGTGACTTTTCTAGCTATAAGACTATAGCTAATTTCAAGTGAAAATAATTTAGAAACACATTTCGTTATTCTTGGCAATAACATCAGAGTAATAAACACATTGTACTTAATGAAATGGTTTTACTAGAAGCGAAAATTTCTTGTAAAACAATAACATTAAGTTCAATGTATATGATTATTTTATGTGAAATACACAAAATATCATAATGTTACCTTTACTTTTTTTAAATTTTAAAATAGTTTATATTGCATTCATAGAATAATTACTTTACATATATAAAAATAACTTCAAATATTTATGTTATAAATATTTATATATATATATATATATATATATATATATATATATATATATATATATATATATATTTAGCCTTTGTGTATATGCATTTTTTTAATATTTTTGAATTAAATTATTAAAGAATTATGTTATTATATGTTTCAAAATTGTTGTTATAACATAATAAAAAACATTCCCATAGTATTCTGTATGCTACAGAATGATAATATGTTTTGTTGAATACAGCTGTAAAAAGATATTGTAATATAAACAATTATAAGATATTAACTCAACGTATTAAATATTGTTTCTACGAGTATTTCGTTTCCAATTATTTAATAATTAAATACGAATTGTTTTATTTTTTATCTAGTTTATAAATTCAGTTTTTATTAGAAAGTTAGGTAAAATATGAACATAGATTGTAAGTACTTGTTTGTTTTATATAATATTTTATTAAAATTTATATTAAAAAGGTAATGTAAGATAGACTGAATAAATATTTGTTTAAATACTAGTATGAAATATGATTGTTTTTCATTATTTTTAAATATATATTAAATTTATGATATATATAAATGTACTGAAATAAATTTCCTTTAAAATGAACATTACAGAAAAATATATAATAAAATATTTTTAGTCTAAGAAACTAAAAATTAATTTTTGTATTTATTAAAAAAGTTGATAATTGAAATAAATTGATAGATTGGAAAACTTCAGTTTTGGATTTATCAGAATTATTGAGGTATCACTATATATATATATATATATATATATATATATATATATATACGCGTATGTGTGTATATATATATATATATATATATATATATATATGAGCGTGGGTGTGTACACATATAAGAAACATATTAATAAGAATAACTATAATTTAGAATGGAAAATCTTTAAGTAGTTAAGCTTAATTATAGTTATAAATTTTACTAATTAGTTTTTTAAAAAATAATTTTCATATTTTTATTTTATTTTGATGAATATGTTTCCTATAAATATATATATATTAAAAAATATTGATGGTTAATAAAATAATTTCTAAGATAACTTTCACAAAATATAAACATATATATTACATTGTAGAAAAAACCTTATTAAGAAACCCAAAATGGAAACTACTTTGTAATTAAATTTCATTATAGTAAATATTATAAACTTATATTGAATCAATTTATATACACGAGTATATAGTTCTTTTTGACATAACTTACTCTATTCAACATTGATTGAATGTAATATTACCATAAATTTCAATTAAATACAGAAATAATTAATCAAACATACACTTGTAATTGAAATAATTCCATGACTGTTTTTAAATGAATTCATTTCATGGCTGTTTGTTTCAACAATGTAAATTAGTTCGAATATATCATGTTGATTATAAATTGCGATTTGTAATTGTCTCTAATTATCAAATGACACTAAACATATGGATTTAAATCAATAAATATACACACACTCATGTATACAATAAATGCAAATGTATATGCGTGTGTTTATAATTGTTATTATTACAAATACATGCATTTTATGACTTTTACGTATTTAGTTATTAATTTGTAATTAGAGCAAAATTGTATTTCAAGAATTTTTAACTAAAAATAGTATATTTTAATTTCATATAAATGTATATATATATATATATATATATATATATATATATATATATATATATATATACACACGCATATATAAGTATTTATTAAGCCTTCAAAATGTATTAAAAATACATGCTTAAAAATAAATTTTATATGCCTATCTAAAAGTTAAAAATATAAAACTGAATAAAATTAAACATTAATATTTTTCTATAAGTGTGAGCTCATTATATTGATTTGTATTCAAAAATATGTTTATTTCTATGTATCAAATTTGCGTAGATAAGTAAAAAAATAATAATGCAATACTTCCTGGTATAATAAGTATTAATTTTCATAAAAAATAATATATTGTGTTTTTATTCTTTTAAAGATTGAACAGTAAGTTTTTGTATATGTTGTAAAATAAAGAAATCTGATTTTGATGACGAGTTGTATTAAAAAATATGATACAGCTTTATATATCTATTATTTATAGATACATTATAATAAACATGAAACGTATCATTTATTTCAATATACATTCAATGTATATACATATATAAATTCTAAAGCTGCACATCTATTTATTAAACTTGAACGTTGACCGAAAGCTCACGAACATATCCTGGAGCGACGTCAATAACAGTTTCCATAACTAGATGATGACGTTACCGTTATATATGTACGTAATACACAGTTTGAAGTTCGTACGTTCGAAATATATTGGAACTGAAAATCAGAAATTCCAGATGTTTGTTGGTTAGATGTGTATTGGTTGGAATTCAAATGGGTTGATTCGACGATGTTAAATACCGATGGGGGACACGAATGTAAGAGTTAACGGAGCTTAAGGTAATAAACATTCGACCTAGAAGCAATTCTTTTTTTCAATACTTTATAGATTGTCGATCTCTTAAGTAGAACATGGAATTCATTTTTTTGTGAGAAAAGTAATAAAACGTGCTTGGGTTTGGTTCAATTATGTTGAGAGTAAAAAAGTTTAATCAAATATTTTTTCCACAATTATATATATATATATATATATATATATATATATATATATATATAAATATGTATATGTACATGTACAATTGTTTAAATAAAAGTAATAAATATTTTAATTTTTTTAATTATATACAAATGTATAAGTCAGATTTTTTTTAATTTTTTCAATCAATTAATAATTATTGAAAAATATGTTTTTGTTAGTGTTTGGAAAATAATTATATATTTTAAACATATTATTTAAATTGTAAATTGAATACATTTTTGGAATAAATTTTATTAAATTAAAATTTATTTCATACCATTTTTTCTGGTTGTATAGTCAGCTGTGTTTTGTATAACATTTATAAATCTGTTATTTGAACGAAAGAATTTCTTTATGAAATGTCTTTGTATCGAAAGATGAAAGGTATTCAAAAACAAGTCGAAAGAATATTGCGAATATATTCAAAATGTATGTATTCAATGGTTTTGTTTGTTATTAAGTGAATTGTATGATGTATTGAAAAAAAGTATTTTGAATATGTTTGTGATACTTATAATTATACGTGCAATTTATATTTAAATAGACTGAAAAGTATATAATATAATGTATTTATTATTCTCTTATTTTTATATATTACATACACACACACTCACATATATAATTTTAATATATTACTTTTATAAATAATATATTTTATTTTTTTTTATATATATACAATGGTGTATACAAAAAATAATTTATTATAAGTATTTTGAATATTTTCACATCTAAACTATTTTTATATCAAAGTGGTTTGATGGATATTTTTTTTGTATTCTTTGTTTATATCATAAAATTATGAAAGAGAAAATAATGAATTTAAAGAATTTGGGGAATGTACATATAAACTTTAAAACACGAACTTTCCATATACTTAATAAATTAAAAAAATTGAAATATGTTAGTTTTTATTTTTAAGAAATTTATTTTTGTCTGATTTTGTGGTCGTACCTTTTTTATGACCTGTTATATATATATATATATATATATATATATATATATATATATATAAATATATATATATATATATTAGGTTGGCAAATATCTCCCTTCCGCCTTCTGGTCTTTTGAATTTCGCGGCTATGTACAAAAAAAAAAAGCGGAAGGGAGATACTTGCCAACCTAATAAATATATATATATGTATTTATATATATATATATATATATATATATATATAACTGGGAATAAAAAATGTACGACCACAAAAACAATATATATATATTAGGTTGGCAAGTATCTCCCTTCCGCTTTTTTTTTTTTTTTTTTTTTTTTTTGTACATAGCCGCGAAATTCAAAAGACCAGAAGGCGGAAGGGAGATATTTGCCAACCTAATATATATATATATATATATATATATATATATATATATATATTTATATATATATGTATATATATAATGTGTCTATACAATATACAAGTGAATTTGTTGCAAATTGTTTAATTGCAAGTTTCTAAATAAAAATACATTTTATAGTAATTGATGTTTAAAAAAGTCACACACTAATATCTATGGCACGTTTGCATGAAGTATAATTTTAAAATAATTTCAGTAAAGAATTTAATCTTGAAAGAATTTTAATTTATAACGAATAATATGAAAGTGTAGTTATTGACAGATTAAATGTTTCAATGAAGTTAAACATTTTAAATTCCTGACAGGGAATATTGTAAAGATTAAATATAATTTTCTAATAAATAATCGATGTATTTTATCTTCATTGTTAATATTTTTTAAAATTGATTATATTAAATACCTGTAATACTTTACAATTTGAAATTAAATAATTTTAGTCATTTGAAATATTTTTAATAACATTTTTACATGGCTGATTATTTTTTATCATTATTTAAATAATATAATTAACGAGCTAGTTATTTATTTAATTTATGTAAATAACGAAATATTTAATAGTAAAATTTAAAATAATATAAAAAAAATAATTTCTAAATAGATGTCATTTTAGTAATGTATAAAAGTAGGGTCCATATTTTTTATTAAATTTATAGACGTTTTATGAGCAGTAATTAAAAAATTTATAAAAGCGTATCAGTAATTAGTCGGCAGATTTGAAACACGATATCTAAAATAATTTGATTTGAGACATTAATTAAAAATGAACATGAATCAATAATTTGAATCGTTGGATATTATATATATATATATATATATATATATATATATATATTTTGTATATATATATATATATATATATATATATATATATATATATTATATATATATATATATATATATATATATATATATATATGTGTATATGTTTATTAAAATGTAAATATATATTTAGTTCTATTAATTTCCATAAAGTATTTTCTTCTTTTTATAATCTAAATTTTAATTGTTTTTATTTTATTATAAAAAAATCATATATTAATATTAAAAAATATTAGCAATCTTTTGTAGCTGACAACTTCTCAAAGTTTATTTTATTTATGAAAAGAATATATTTTGATTTATATCAATAGGAATTTGTCTCAAGCTCAGTTTTATTCAATATATATATATATATATATATATATATATATATATGATATTTAAATAATTATACGATATAATTATATATATAATTATATATATGATATTTAAAATATTATATGATATATATATGATATTTAAATAATTGTGTAAATATAAAATGTGTTGTTATTTTTTGAAATATGATTCATAAGATATTTATTATACTATTTTATAGGTAAATATTTGATGAACAATTATTTATGTACTTTTTATTTAATATTTTGTTTGCAAATAATTAAATAAATAGTTACTAGTTTGGAAAATATCTTGATATTTTCAACAAAATATTAATTATAATTTAAATGAATTTATTTGCAATTTTTTGAATAATTATACTTTAAATTTTATACATTGTCATATTATTTAAATTAAAAATAGAAGAGTGTGTGACCTTTATTTCTTTCAAAGGTATTTTCGAAAAGATGCATTTTAAGAATTATTGGATTAGATAACACTTGACAATGTGAAAAAATATAAGAAAGATTTGTAATTGTTTTGTAATAAAAGCTTATATTTTTGATACTTTTTAATGTATTTGTTAAAAGACTTAAAAACTGCATATTTAAAAGTTGCTTGACATTAAATAACGATTAAGGTGAAACATTCCAATATTATCTAATATACTTTTATATTTTTTCTAATGGAAATAAAGTATAAGAACTTTATTGTCTTGAAGAGGGTAAACATTTATGATTGATTACTTTAGATTTTACTTTTAATAAAAAGTTAATTTATTCGGAATTTCATAAATTTTACAATAGTACCTATTGTACGAACATTGATGAATAAAACGTTTTTAGATTTTTTAATTGATCGTTATTGTTCTATTAACTTCAATTATATATAATAATTTGGTATAATAATTTATAGTTAAATTCATTTTTAATTTTCTTGGTTAATATCATTTTTTGCTATATTTTATTTTCTATTATTGAATATTAAAAATATGTTATAATAGATTTTTATCTTTTTTAGTAGAAAAAGTTCACAAATAAACACACACACATTTTATAGAAGACAATATATTGTTCAATTTTCGCTACAGTAGTTTTTACATTCGTTTATATTAAACGAAACAGTTTGAAAACTGTTAGTTCTTGTAAAGAGACTGGAATATATAATTCAGAGCACAATATTGCATATAAAGGTTGTAGTAATGTTTAAAAGATCGTCTGAAGTGTTGCATGAAAAATAGACAAAGCGCATTATTTTACTTGTCTGAAAATAAAACGTGGCCAGTGATATTTTGTTTAATGTTAGTCATCGTACCATATTCCCTAATGTCTCATTAAAGAGAAGTATACCATTGTGTATGCAATATGTTTTAATATTTTTGTGTTTATTTGGTTCAATGAATGAATTAGTTATCTGAAAATGTATAATAGAAATGAATTATTATCCGCGAAAGTACAATTTAGTTAAATTTTTTTTTTGAATTATTTTATAAATTTTATTATATATATATATATATATATATATTTGTAATATACTTATATTGTATTTATTAATTATTTAATTTAGTAATAATTTCAGTAACTGGTGTAATGATATTCAATGAAATTTTTATGATCACTAATTAAAATTAAAATATTTTTTTATTATTTATCTGGAAACTAAGTCCATGTATATAAATGAATCACTTACTCTATTACATTTTTTAACAAAGTATTCATAATAATTTGAAATTAATTTTTCTTCAAATACATTCTTTTGGTCATTTTATCGTTACGTTCTTATTATGGTATTTATTGTACTTTTTTTTGTTGTAGTCATATTTTTTTAAAAATAATTTTTAATAATAATTAATTATTAATTTTCGTTTCTAATGTTTTTCTATGTCAAGGATATCATTGTATTGTAGAAAATTTAAAAAAATGCTTTTTGAAAATATATTTCTGTTGTAATAAGTTGAATTTATCAATTAAGTTATCACTCATTCCAATATCCATTCGTGTTTTAACTGAATATATTCTGAGATTTACCTATTTTCTATATATATAGGGTCATTCAAATCTGACGACTAAATTTGTGTTTTATTAAAAAAAAAAACAAATAAAACTATATACATGTTTCTCTATAAACCACCCTATATATGTTTATTTTTAATAAAACACAAATTTAAGCGCCACATTTGGATGACCCTATATATTAAATTAGTAGTCGGATGTTTTGATGTGTGTAAATATTGCATATTAAATTCAAAATGTTTATTTTTCCTTCAATTTCTTATTTGTTCTACAATAATCTGAAAATATAATATTTAATGGATATGAGTGGTGGTCGAATCTTTTGTGATAGGCTGCAAGTGAATATTCCATTCTTTGGTAAATAGATTGTTATAAATTGTCGTATATAACGTCTTAAAACTATGATCAATGACTCAAGGTGAAACACTTTTCGTGTGACTGATACATAAAAGCTTAAATTTGGTTTTGCAAAGAAAAATGTCTGGATTAAAGATCTATATCTACAATAATAAAGCGCCTTACTGGTTTTGATATCTTTGAAAAATGTAAATTCAGCCTATTTATTGGCATGCTTTCGTACTGTCATTTTTAGAGCGTAGATATCTACTCTGTATTTGACACATAGAATATAGAATAGATGCTCATCACTGTACGATAGTGGCATTGTCATGAACCGTCCTTTGCAGAATATTCTGTATTAAAATATGTTATTTTTTATGCATTTCAATATAACAAAATATTAAATTTGTATTCTTTTTAAACAAAATGAATTTAATCATGGGAATTTATTTCTAATTAATAACAAAGATAAATAAAAAGAAAAATAAGTAAGAAAGGAAATGTAATTGAATTTATAATATTCATTATAATTCATTTTAATATTTAATGATAGTTAAAGACGAACGTTAATTTCTTGCTTATTCTATTATTTCTTGACAATTATTGTTCCTTAATATTTTTTCTAACTGACTAAATATTTCACTGACTTATTTTTCACTGACTAAATATTTAGTTGATATTTTGAGTTTGCTATAGATAAATTATGAAAGAATGAAATTATGAATGATAATTATTTTTATTTATTATGATTTTATCACTATTCATTTCGATAATGCCACAAATTCACTTTAACACAAATAATTTGCTAATGCTAACACTAAAATAATATTCTGTAAATATTTAATGATTATTTATTATTCACTTCATTTATTATTGAATATTTCAATAATCCTATATTCATTCTCAAAGCGCTTTTTTTAATAAAATTTAGTTTTTCTAATACGCAATGTTTAATATGACAACATGGCTATAAAAATGTATATTAGCGATTGAAATGAACAAGTTTATGAATGCTTTTATAAAATATTGTGGTGTTGAAGGGAGTGAATAATTTTTGTTAAATCAAGATTTTTATTTTATTAAGTGAAATTATTTTAACACATACTTATATACGAGAGTAATTTGATAAGTATGGTAAAAAAGTAAAAAAACTAAATTGAAAAATTTAATTTAATTAATTAAATTAAACAATAAATAAATTTACCATACTTATCAAACGACCCTCGTATATGTATATATTCAATAATAATAAAAATATGAAATATTTCATTTGAATTGAAAAAGTAAAAACAATTAAGCTCGAGTAATTTCTGAAAACCGTCAGTAAAACATATTGAAATAATTCTATTGAAAATGTTTGCTTTAAAATTTAAAGGGTTGTAATGTACTCCAGTCAGTAATAATTTGTGTACTTTACGGTTATATCATGCTTATCTGTTTGTTTTTATTGGCTAACATCTTCTTCCTTTTCATGTTAGTGGTCCTTCGTTGCAATATATTAGGTAATAAATTTATTGTAGAGTATTTTTAGATTCAGTTTGTTGGATTTCAATTTGATATTTGTATGTAAATATTTTTTTTAAAAAATGGTATGTGTTTTTATATACCAAAAAAATCTTCAATTCGAAAATATTTAATTTTATTAAGATTTATTTTTTTATTTATTTAATGATTATTAAATTAAAGCTATAATTCCATTTTAATGTTAATAACAAAACATCAAATAATTTTTAATTTTTTTTAAGTTCAAAAATTCTAGTTTTTAATAATTATTATGACTTTGGAAATTTCAACACTGATTTTTCCTTAGCAGTTTTCTTTTATAATTGTTAATAGTGTGTATAGAATTTAACATAAATATTATTATACTGTTATTTGCTATTGTTTAACCTACTGAAAAATGATCATTTTTGTTTTGAAATTATAGGGAAATTCTTTTTTATAAAAAAATATTCTTTCCCCTAACATCATAACATATTTAATAGTGTTGAATAATTATTTATTGTTTATTTTTCTTGTTCATAAGCTCATGCGCATTTCATTTCTTATAGCATGCCATCATTATTAAAGCGATGTGAATAAAATGTAGATTTTAAAATTCTGACGATGATGGAATTTTCATCAAAATGTGCATCAGCTTTGAATAAAAAAAGTGAACAATAAATAATTATTGTATATTTTTTCAATATTTAGTGATGTTGGAGTGATAGTTTTATGGAATAAAATTAAAAATTTTGTATTATGGAATAAAATTCTGTCAATGTTTTTTTTTTTTACTTTATTATAATAGCGCGTCTATTATTTGTTTTATTGTTTAACAATTGATGTCAGCTCTTAAGCCATTTTTATTATTTGTTGAGTTGATTTTGTTACAATTAAGTAAATTTTAATAAAGTCGTTTTTTTTTAAAAAAAATGCTAATGAGTTAAAATAGGTTATAATACAATACAAAAATAGAATGGTCTCATAGATATAAATAACACTGATACATAAACTGAACTAACATAAAAAATACAGAAAATTATTGTACTATATAATATTATATAATGATAAGTTTTTCGTATAATGGTATGACCATCGAAAAGTACTTCAGTATATAAAAGGAATAATAAGTTATTTTTAAACTTTTTTTTTATAAAATATTGCGATATTGAGGTGAGTGATTTTTATTTGTATTAAGCTGAATTCCTTATGTTATTGGCTAGAGAAAATCATTTGTGTTATAGTTAATTTTCTACAGTATTTAAATGAATATTGATATAATTATAACAGAAACAAAATAATTATTATATTTAATTTTTAATTATTTATCTGTAAGGAATTATTTAATCTGAATATAAATAGAATATTTAGTCAGAAAAAAATCCCAATATTGTAAAAGTATAACATTATGTTTTAAAATTCTCTTACTCGGCAATAACTAGAATCAATTATAACAACGAACCTTGAAATTTATTTAAGTTAAATATTGTATTCATTAGCAAATACTTAAAAATAATTATAGAACAGTGTTGAAATTTTTAAATTAAATTGTAAATGTTAGAGATTAAAACTTATCAATATATAATATTATGTAATAAATTTACTATTTTTTTCAAAAAATACTATTGTTGTAATTCAGAAATTATAATTATTATAACGTAAAATCCAAAAGTAGATATTATGTGATATTCAGTGAAACATGAGTTGGCTCTTCAAACACTCACCCATTAAACTTGTACAAAGGTTGTTATACGTAGACGCGTTTCTCACGTAGCTGGTGTAAATTAGTAGTAAGCCGCAACACCTTGTTTTAGAACACCTACAGTCAATTAGTATTCGATACGGAAAATGCTTTCGTTGACCCAGCATACTTCATTATCGCTCGAATGCATCTTACCCGTATAAACGCTGATAAAGCAATAAAAGTTTCGTTTTCTTCGAAGTCACTTTGTTATTATTATTTCCTTATATATATATATATATATATATATATATATATATATATATATATATATATATATATATATTACAATGAAGTTTCATAATTATCTTCTCACCAATTAAATAAATTTCTCTTAACCAGTATTCATATAGAAATATTCTTTTTGTAAATTAAATTTTCCTGTTGATTTAATAAAATTTTCGTTTATATTATATCATTTGTAACAAAAATTTTAACTAATTAGTGTAACAAATTAATTTTAATTTTTTAAAAATATTTTATATTTATGAATTTCTTTATATTATGTTAACAATTTAGTTTTAGAAAGGAACACAGTTTAATATAAATAAATATTGTTATACATTTTAACAACGTGGCTGTTATATATTATTAATTGAGACACGATCATTATCCTGTTCTTAGAGACGAACTTTTATTATTTAAAAATTAATGAGATTCGGTTTGATGAAAATTATTAGATAATGAAAAAATAAATAATTTTTGTTGAAAAGAATAAATCAATTAAAAAAAAGTATTTCTTAAAATAAAATATAAATTCTTTGTATATTTAATCACTTTTTTACTAAATAAAAAATTGAAAAAATAATCTTTAATATTTTTTTTAAATTTTCTCTGAGTATTTATTTAGGAATTTTAATTTTTAATAAAATTTATATATAGGTAGTTAAAATATGCAATGGCATTGAGTTGAGTGTATTGTGGATATACAAGAGGGTGGGTAATCAGAGTTATATGGTAGGTCTATGATATCCCCATCGTTAAGATTTTCAAGATGAGGATAACAATACAAGAATTGATGGCTTAAAATTGAAAAGGGATAGTAAGAGGAAAGTCCTAAGCTTAACAAAATAATACGGCCGCTTAATCCAGATTTACCATCAGTTGAATGATTTAATAATAGATTATATTTTCGATTATTATAAAGTTTTAAATTTGAATTGCTGTAATAATAATTGCATTTTTATGAATATTAATTTTTGGTAAAAAAATCTATTATTAATTTTAAAGTTAAAAAATAAATTAGCATTTGAATTTTTTTTGTTACAATACAGTCATTTATAAAAAAATAATTCCTGAATTAATTTTATGAGATTTTTTTTAATATGATAGAGTATTACTTATACTACCTAGAAGGAATTTATGATATAATTAATGTTTTTTCTGAAGAAATGCTTTCTATTTTTTTTCGTAAACTTGATTGAAACTATCATATTTCAACTTGTTTTTATTTTTCTTCGTTTTCTGTATATTAAAAGAAAATACGGAAAATAAATTACTGTATTATTCAAAGTTGATACTCATATAAATCGATGTTCCAAATAAATAAAAGCGCATAGTGATAATTCATGTTCCTCAAATTATTGTTTTGTAGACTTTTCAAATGTGACAAAAAACTTGAAACTGTTAATACTTATTTATGGTTTAATTTAATTAATTAATTAAATTTCTCAATTTAGTTTTTCTTACTTTTTTACCATACTTATCAAACGACCCTCGTATTTATATAAAAATATTTATAAACATATAAAACATTAATGTAGTTTTTGTGTTTCGAAACAAAGTGACTAAACAAATTACTAAGTACCTTATTTGAAACTTACGAGTATAACAGTTTTTGTCACATGTGTATTTTTCATTAAACGCGTTTCTTGATGTTATACAAGTTGAGCAACTTACTTAATATTTGTTTGGGTTTGTTCCAATACTTTATTAATATAAGTGTTATTTTTTAACAACTGAAAGATATGAGATTTCACACCACGTTAATTTATTGTATCCGTATCGTGCTTAAATTTAATTATTGCAACAACTTTGTATTTTACAAGTAATTTATAACTATACTATCAGCTTTTAATCATCCTATAGTTTAGTTCATTTAGATGTATCCGGTTTAATATATTGAATGTAGCTTACATATAACAGTTTAGATCGATCAAACTTTTCAGTTGTGTAGTTTTCTATTAAAGAGTTGGTCAACTTTTATGAGACAAGTTTACTGTTTATGTATGTTTTAATTAGTTTAGTTGTTAATGTTCTTTTTTGTTTGAAGTTCATTTAGTTTTACGTTTAATTTTAATTTTCACTTCAGTCAAATAATGTTGTAAAGTACTCATTAATAGTTACTTAAATTATTAATTTATTTATTGTAAAATTTATGATTAAACGGTTATATAGAAAAATTATTGTATTAAAATAACAATATTTTTCTACCTTCATAACTAAGTCATATAACAATAAAGTTTTATAAACTAATTTGTATATTTTTCGAATTTTTATGAATATATATTAAATATGTTTGTATGAATAACTAAACTATAAACTATAACTAAACTGTAAAAGGATATTAAAAGTATTTTACAACCTTAATATTTTAATTTTTATATTTATAATTTTATATCTTTCAAAATTTCTTGAGAAATATATTTTTTTTGAGTTCGTCAATTTTTTATTTAAAATTATGAATTGCCTTTATTTATATATAAATTTGTGTCAAACAGAAAATGATATATGTTTGAATTTTGAATCAACTATGGGTCATATGTTTAAATGGTGAATTGTTTAATTCAGTTTGTTTTATTAAAATTCTAGAATAGAATTAAATTTGTTAATATTCGTAAATTATATTGAATATTGGTATCTATTATAGTTAGTCATATTTTAATTTGTGTACTTTACTGTAATTTATAGCGTCATTGAAAAAATGTATTAAAATAAATTGGTATTTTTATATAAAAAACTATTTTGAGAATAAAAAAAATATTCTCGTATATGAATACTCATTTTAATATTAAAGTGATAAAGGATTAACTTTTTTATTACTTTCCTAAACAATCTTCTATCATTGTTTGATTTTATTTCATGTCTTAATTATTAAAATCGACTTAGAATTTTGATTTTTTTAATTATCTTTCTGATGGGAATTCTAAAAACTTTATGCTTCATAACAAAATTGTGGTGATTGATGAAGAGTGAATAAACATATATAGATAAATATTTTTTTATAATTTTTATGTTTTCAGTAATTTTCAACAAAGCGAAAAAATCAAATTCTTCCCTTTTGATGATATAATATCCGTATTTTTTTCTAATCCAATCGGTTCTTTTTTATCTCTACATGCATTTTGACATGCTTTTTTTCTATTGCCTGGAGTCACTGAATTATTGTTGTATGCAAGATTTATATTTTACTGCCATAAATAAGAATATATAGGATGCGTTGGTTATTTTTTTTTAATTCCAGAGGGTACTGCCTCCTACACGTTTTGCTAGTCGATCTCCGAAATTGATTCAGTTTAACAGTGTAAGGAGCATAATTAATTTATTTCATTAAATTTGTACTTCCATAAAGTAGTATAGTTTTGTAATTTCGATAAAGTTTGTAAACAAAATTTTCACATCATGCCAGAGTATAATTTTTTAAAATGAAAAGATATGGAAATATACAATTTCATAATATACGAAATTATTCAGAAAGTATATATATATATATATATATATATATATATATATATATTAAATAAGCAACAGTTATAGTAATTAAAATGATTAAAACAAGATTCAACCATTACTTTGCATGGCGTTTGTTGATAATTATTAAAGATGACACAATATCATAGTGAAATGTAGCTTTAGTGTATTAATGAGGAATATTAATATTTTTGAAAGACAATTAATCTTTTTATTAAAAAACAGTTTCATAGAACTTATTTTCATAAGTATGCAAATTTTATTGATTTCTATATTTATTGTTATTTAAACATATGTTTTAATTTTCTTTAATACATTTAGTAAAAAGATTTTTATTTATTGTTATTATTTTTATCTATAGACTTGATATTTTTACTTCAATTTATACGTTTAAAGCAACTGTGTATTTAACCGTGTGACCTATTGTCCTCACAACAAACTGTATCAAGTTAACCCGGCGGCAAGTTGTCTCGATGACGAATTTGTCTAGTGAATAGTCTCACACAGACAAGATTTATATAGAATGTACATTATTTCAGATAAGTCATGCTCAGAAATTGTGAATTATAAGAATAAATATTTTTAAGAAAATGCATAAAAGTATTTTATCTATAAAATTGTTTTTGAGCTACATACGATAAAGTATGTCAGTTTTCAACTATATCAAATTACAAGAAGTGATTCAAGGTTAGCAAAACATATAAATATATGTGTAAAATTGAATATATGAAAAAGTTTCAAGAAAATTTTATTCATTTATTGAGATGTGTGTTTTAAAACGTATTTTTTTAAACAAAAATAAAATAAATTCAAAATATAAATAATTTATTATTCAAAATGATTAGAATTATTAAAATTTTGAAAAGGTGATAAAATTATTAAAATATTTATCTTGCTTTTTTAGAAAACTAAAGCGAAATAAAATAATTAAAATATATTTTTTGAGGTAAACTGTGGATTTGATAAACGTACTTAAAATAATTCGAAAATGTTAGTAATTCGAGGAGAAAATATTTCATATTAATTACTCTGTAATTATCGATTTTTTGAAAAATGATGTATTTAGTAATTCCAATATGTTTTGTTTATAGATTACATTTATTCAGTTTATATTTTTTGAAAAATGAATACGTTCCATATTTAATCTTATTTTGGTAACACAATCCAAATAATGCGGGGTGCATATGCTTCATTTTGTCAAATTTACTAACTTTATTAAAAAATAAAATTGGTACAATAAACAGAAATTTAAAGAATCGAATCATTTCCTACATAGATCATCGAAGAAGTACAATGTAATAATTGCATTATAAAATAATTTCAAATCAATTTGTAAAATAATTGAAAATAAATGACATTTTACATTTAATAATGATATAAATGGTAGAAAGTAAAAAATGGGGCTATATGATTCATATAGTATAAAATTTGTTAACTTGTCATTTGCTAGTCTAACAAATAATTTTAATTTAAAATTGTTAATATTTTTTGAGTCTTAACGATTTAATAAACTACAAGATTTTCATCTGTTGAATAGTGAAATTTATTTCTTAAAAAATACATTATTGATAATTATGTTCATCATTAGATTCAAATTTAGTTTTGATGAAACAACTGTGAATATTTTTTTTCATTAAAAAAGTTAAATTTTTTTCACACACAACAATATTTTTATAGTAATAACTTTTTTATTTTTTTTATATTTGAAAAATGAAATATGTTTGTATTTTAATTAAAATAATTATTTAGAGCAAATAAAATTGTAAATAATATTTATTATTTCTAGTATAAAAATTTTATACCTTTAATTTTATTAAAAATCTTTTTAAGCATAAAGATAAATTATTTGTTGAGATATTTATATATTTTTTTAATATCAAATTTATGAAGATAGAATTGTATATAATATATATTTTATAGTTCGATGAAATAAAGATATTCAACAAGTATATTTTTTAATATTTTATATATATATATATATATAATCATCTACAAAGTACTACTTCTAACAAAAGGACTTTCAAATGTAAATATTCTGTTCCTGACCTACATCGATTTATATGAATATATATCTATAAAAATCTATGAGAATATTTTTGTTTTGAAACGAGTGACAAGAAAATAAAATCCATAATCTTAATACAGGAAGAACTGTTGGTTATCTGTGCCAAATACTGACAATTCTTTGATTATTTCCTTACCATAATCGAATATTCAGCGAACTTCGCTTATGAATGAATTCTTTTTGTGCAAATGAACGACTCTCGTATATTTTTATATTGTCAAGTATCGTTTGTTTATTCATTTGATACTATATATTTTTCATTACAAACTTCGTCCTGTTACTTTGGTTTCGTTTGATTTGAATCGTCTTAGTAATTGAACCGATGATGAGTATAGTTGCGAAAGGTCCGCAACTTTTATTGATTTTTGCCCAGTAACGAGTAAACAAATCTTTCTTTTTGTGTATGAATCTGTGTGTGTACCTATATCAATGTTCAGTTCTTATACAATAAAACGTTTGAATTTTTTCAAACACTAATGAATGTTTTATATATATATATATATATATATATATATATATATATAAAACATATAAATTTTATATATATATATATATATATATATATATATATAATATATCAATATAAGTTCATATTCACTATAGAATACTGCTTTCATTAATTTTGTTTAACAAATAAAATTAAATAAATATAAAAAGCGAATGGTTAAAAATATTACTAAATATATTTTTATGGTAAGAGAATTTATATATATATATATTATTTTTAATCATTTTTTTAATATTTAATTTACCTTTTATATCCACATAAACAGTGAGTATATAAAATATTGAAAATATTAGTCAATTTTGTAATAAACCTGTATTTATTTGAGATACGAAAAAAAATGTTACTTATGTTTGTTGCTATTACTTCGTTCGTTTATATTGTACAGTGTCTTTATGCATTATAGATTATGTTAACCAATACTTTATGTAAGTGCTGCAAAATGTGCGTCTTAATAGATTTTGAAAGAAAACAGATTATTGGAGTGTGTTGAACTGTAGCATCTGTAACCAAACTTGACACACTATTATGTGTGTCCAGAATAACAATATTAAAAATTATAACGGAATATACAATCGTTGAAAAATAGCATCTGTTAAAAGAAACACACAGAAGATCAAAATTAAGCCATGGAGATTTTCGATTATATTTAAAAATCATCAAATTACTAGAAAAAAATATAACAATATGACTCAATACTCATGTAGAAAATCTAGTTCCTATAAAAATCATCTATCAGGAAATTCGTAATTATCATGTTTTTCACAGTATAAGATTTTATTTTATTCGATTCTGTCAAAATTTTTTCGATATACCAATATTTTTTTATATGTTGATTTATTTTTAGACTTTTTATGGTATTCTGTTTTTATCTACTCTTTTTGAAGGTGCTTCCCACTTTTCTCTGAATTCCATTATTCAGTCATGTAAAGATGTGACATATTAGTTTTCTCTGATGATTTCGTATCTAATTCTGTATTTTTTTTACTTTTTCATTGTTCTTAAAAATATCATTTATATTGATTTTATTCTATTTTTTTTTATTTCTTATTATCACTGAAGCTTTGCTTTCATATTGTAATTATGGGATTATCATTGATTTATATAGATGAATCATGCTTTCAAGTTTGGTTTTATTTTTTAAGGTGTGTCTAATAGCTCCTTATATAGTTTGAATTTTGCTGATGTTATTTTTATAATCAAGGTTACACTTATGGGTAGATGAGGTAGATATATCAAAACAATTTCTGAAATGTAATGGAAGGGAAAAAGTATTGAATCGTTTGAAATAGAAATTTTTGGAGAGGCCTTTATCTAGTAGTGAACAGAATGGCTGATTATGATAAATTATGATAATGGTATCTATATTTAAATAAAATTATAATTTCTAAATGAAGAAAGACTTAAAAAAAATTCATCAATGATTTTTTGTTTCTTTTGTGTTTACTGCAAACAATTTTATCATTTACATTTATAGGTAGTGTTTGATATTATATCCAAAAATGGTAAAAATGTTTAGAATGCGATTTTATTATATAAAACATTTATTTGAAATGAAATTTATTTAATTTTCTTAACTTCTATCACTTTATATATATATATATATATATATATATATATATATATATATATGTATGTATATATATATATATATATAATAGTATATTTTGAAAAAATCAGTATTTAAATAGAAAAATATTATAAAATATAAAAAAAAGAAAATAAATATTCTAAACTTACTTTCTAATTAAAAATGTTGTTTATAAAGCAATAGTATGAAGATAATTTCTTATATATTTGAAAAAATATGACTTTATGATTTAAAAAAGGTACGTCTAGAAAAAGTTATGTAGTTTTAGTAGACAAGTTGATGAATAAATTTATATTTAAAATAATATATACAAAATTGATGGAAGGAAGATTTTGATTATATTATTTGGGAAGATTGAAGAATAAATATTGTAGTGGTACTATTATGACTAAGGAGTTAGATTAAATGGCTCAAGAGAATAATTGTGTGGTCGTGAGTTGCAACGAAGAAATGAGGTCAACCTCAATGAGAATGTTATGGCAATGTATGCTGATTACACTGTACAACACAGATTTACATATGAAGATTATCAGATGTTGTTTTAACATTTTTTTTGTTCAGAATTCAGATATTGACCTGGAATTTTTACGTTTCAAAATTTCACAAAAACTATTATTCAATTTTATTTCATTTGTATATTTTTTGATTATATGTCACTTTATAAATTTTAAAATTAATGCCTGTTGAAGTGATTCACATTGACTACATTTATGTTATTGTCAGTAATAAACTGCACTTCATTCAATTCTCACTATGAATTTTTATTTTTATAAAATGTTTAATATTATTATTATTTTTTTAAGTTTTAATTTTCTTAGTAATTTTAGTTACTTTTGTTAATTTTATATTTTAAATAAAACATTGCTTTATTTTTAATAAAAGTATATGAAAATTATTTTGCGGGAAAGTACATAGAGGAATAAATATTTTCATACTATTATTTAAGTGTTATTATTAATTAGTTGAATAAATTGATTTTATAACATGTTTTTTGAAATTCCAGCAATGTGAATAGAATCTAAGAATCATATTTTTTTCATTCACGAATTGCATCAGAAGTTATATGGAAAAAAACATATTCTAATATAAAATATAATTGGCATGGGACCTAATTTTTGCTCTAATAAGTTATTTTTCAGTTTGATTCAGTAGAAAATTCACTTTTACAAAAATTACTTATTTACTCCAACATCATTTATCTAGTGTTTTTAAAAAAAGTGGAAGATATTGTATAGAGAACGATTGCCCGAAAAATGTGTTAAAAAAAATCTGTGTAGTTAATGGTTAATTAGATGGTTACTAAAATATATCTCAATTGGATAATAATGATATTCAAATAGTTTTTTATTTTTAAACTTACATGACTCTAATAATAAATATGAAAGCTTTAATTAAGATATTTTCATTATAGAAAAATATTAAATTTATAATTTCTATTATTTGGTATCTTCGTGTTTTATTTTTCAAGTCGTTCATTTATTGACAATTTATTAAAAAATATTAGTTGATTGTAAAGAAGTTATTTATATTTGAATTTATTTCATTCAGTTTTTTTTTTTTGTTAATATAATTTTATAAAGATCGGAATAAAATAAAATCAAGATAAGGCGAATAAGAATTTTCTATCTAAGATCTCTTAGTTTTCTTTGAATGTTTATAGCTACATGTGGTCTTTCATTATATTATTGAAAGATAATATTTCTGTTCACTAAGTTTGGCCTTTTTGTATGTAATGTTTTTTTCAATTTAGTCAATTAGCAAGCGATTTGAATTAATAGTTTCATCGGATTTTAAAAGTTCAATAGTTTAATAACAGTTCACCATGTATCTACAATCTCATTAATTTCACACTTTATTTCGTAATATTTCGTCCTTTTTTGTCTATATAAATTCATATTGTGATAACCAAAGTGTTTTTTTCACTATATTATTATATAAAACTCATTTTTCATCAAGAGCCACAATTAGTTTCTAAAATTATTCATTTTTACTAGAAAACAAAGTTTTATAAGTTGTAAATCTCTATCAAATTAATTTCCGTGATTTAGTTTGATATGTAAATATTAAATTTTAAAATGACATGAGATTTTTTAACTGATACAAATTGTTGTGAGATGTATTGTATTATATTTTTTTGTAGTCTATTTTTGATAATTTTCTTATTTGGCTTTCATTTGAGTAGAAATTACTGAAAGTCTTTCAGGACATAATTTATCATTTAAGTAAAAATCACTAAAATTGAAATATTGTGGGGTTGAAATTTGTTAAACTCGTACAATATTATAAACAAAAAAATACTTTATCAGACACCATTACTCTATAGGGATTAAAGTAACATTTTTCTTGAAGTAAAAAGTTAAAACTAGTCCATTAATGATGATTAACTATACTACAACACTTATTTTATGACTGAGATTCAATGAGAGTATTAAACTAGTCTTTTTTCTGAACGTGAGTAAAATCGAAAAGAATGTCTGATGAACTCAATGGAATTATCAAGTAAAATCTAAGAATTATAAATGATTATCGTAGGTTGATGAAATCTATTATATGGAAAAATAAGGTAGAAAATCAACAGCAGATTTATATATTTAAATTAATGTAATAATTAATTATAGTATTTCGAAAAATATTGTTTTTTTAAAAAAAATAAACACTATGGTTAAATTAAAAATTTTGTGACAAAGAAAATTTAAAAAAATCTTGAATTCTTATATATTGAATTCAAATAAGATTAATCTAATTGAATTTAATTAATCATTTATATATATAAAGGATTAATTAAATATTTATTAAATATGAATATTGTAATAAATTTATTTCTTAATATATCTTTTAAAAGAATAGCATTTTAAAAACTGACTCATCAAAAAAATATCTATCTTTTTATGAAAACTCTATTCATCTCACTTCAAAGAAAAAACACTGTTTTCAACTCATTTCCTTATTTTCCACACTTACTTAACATTAAATAAAACTGGTCTTTTGTAACAACTCTGCCATCGAGCCTATACTTGTTTCTTTTACTGTTATATAATGAATAATTTTGCGTTACATTGTACATCAAAGACAAACCAGAAGCTTTTAGATATAATAAAAACGAGCTAGATATAGACTTCAACAACATAAAAAAATCACTATACGCCGTCTATGTTACGAATAAAATCAACGAGAAAATAACATCAACTTAGAAGGTCTATAAAATCTTAACGAAACCTCTAAACGCTTTATGACACGTTTAATCCGTGAAACCATTGAAATATATACAACAATAGGAAACCGCATTTAACAGGATCACAGAGATACGAAAGATCTGAATGTACAAAGCATTGTTTACTTGTTTTTGTAGGGAAAATCAGTACACGATAAACATTGTTCGTATAGCCAGTGAAATAGTCACCAAATCGTTTAAACAGGATGATTCTGTCGTGCGAATCGAACCATTGAGACGACCCAGTTTAGTGCTGTCACACGCGATGAAGTATTAGATCTTAATTATTTGGCCACATAAAAGGATTATATATATATATATATATATATATATATATATATAATCCTTTTTATTTCAATAATTTGCAGTATAATATTTTTTAAGATTTATTATTTTAAATATACCAATATTTTTCTATAATAAAACTATCAATATTACCACTAGATTTACGAAGCGAGTCAATTTGACTCATTTAAAATTTTGTTGCTATAAATATAGAAAACTTAAATATTATTTTTTAAAAACATATGTTGGCTTTTAATTACATAATGACATATATGCAAATAGGTAATATAATTTTTTTTGCATATGTGTCATTATGTAATTAAAAACCAACATATGTTTTTAAAAAATAATATTTAAATTTTCTATATATATAGTAACAAAATCTTAAATGAGTCAAATTGACTCGCTCCGTAAATCTAGTGTTAATCACCATTTTTTTAAAACAATTAGATATTTTTAAGTTATTATCAATTTGTAGAAATTATTGGAGATGTACATATTTTTATATAAATGAATTATTCATATTAACATAACAATATTTTGTGAAAAAATGATAATCATGTAATGTTCACTTTTTTGTTAATGTACATTTCAATGGTACATCGTCATTATGAAATAAATTTTATTATAAAATTTTTATAAATTAAGTTCAATGTAGTTTTGCAATTATCAAATTTCGATATTATGACGCGTTTTTATTGTGATGATAGAGTCATATAAATTTGTGTTGGAGAAAAAGTGAGTTAGTAATTATTGGTTACTATAAAATATTGTAAGATTTGTATATATGATTCAGTTGAAATTACAATGCAAACACAGATTTAAAAATTAGAATGTTTATTGATGACTGTTACTTATAAGGAAATTTTGTCTGAGTTTGATGTTTGATACTGAATTTAATATAAACAGTATATAATTGTATAAGTGTAACGGTATGGGACTGAATCCCTTGAAAATTACCTTTGTTCAATTCACTAATAGATGAAATGTTATTTACTTACCCTACTCTGTTGATAAAGTAGATATTAAAGCATAGAGTTCATGTAAATATCTTAAAATCACATTAGAATCATCTTTATTATGCGATGAACATATTTAAAATATTGTAAGAAAAATTCATAAAAACCTAAATTTTATAAAAATAATAATTGAAAGATGTAGTAAAAGAAGTATATTTGACATTTATAAGACCTTTGTTTTAGTACTGAGAGGGGTGTATAGGAACAATATTCAATAATGAAAACATAAAATGTTAGAAGATTTTAAATAAAGGCTGTTTATTTCTTGTTAAATAGATACTTCAGGATGGATTTTTCAAGTGAAATGATTGAACAGCTTGGGTGAGAGAGTAGACGGAGACTTGCAAATTTAGTTTTCTTGTTTACAGATTTTATGAAGTATCTATTTTGTGAGAATTTTGTTAAAAAATAGATCTTTCTTTTTGAATATACTGAAAACTAAATTAAGAAATTACAAAAAACAAGACAGGATAAATTCGATTTTTCACTGAGATACTTGAGTTTGAGAAGATATTTATTCTATTATTTTCAATAGACCACTTTTTTCAATTAAGGATTTAAAAATCAAATTAAGAGGGGTAAAATGTAGTAATATATAGATTTGTTACAAATTTGGATATCCTGTAACCGAACTTGCTATTCTAAGCAGGAATATAATTATATTACATTTTTTATGTGTGTAGATAAATATTAGCAAGAGTGACAACAAACCAATATTAATTACAATAGAATATTGTGTACATGACAATTTTAATTGTTATATTCATATAATTATAATAAAATACCAAAATAACTACTTTTGAACGTATCAAAAAGATAAATTAGAGATTTTTTATGGAAGACATTCTTTGTATAGAAATTTTTATTAAAAAAATAAAATAACAAAAACAGAATTATTTATTTAAATATTAGTATTTATTTAAACATCAACATAAAAAAAATATTTTTTTATTAAATAAAGCACATTTCTGCTTTATGTTTTTTTCTATTTTTTCAGTTTAGTACTGATTTTCAGAACTAGAAAATAAATATTATTATTTGAACGTTTTACAACCATTTTTAAATATTTTTTCATTTAATTATTTTCACTTGAATATGTTTTTTATTTAGATATTACTGTGAAAAATAAATAGTAATTTAAAAAGTAATTACTTGGTGAATTTGTTAAAAACTTATAGCTTACAAATTAATTCAATTTTTTAATTGATTATAGTTTAAATTTGAAATTGGATTTTTTCATTGAATTGCATTGAATTTTTTCTTTTGATTATTCTATACATTTTTATTCAACTTATTTTTATAAAAAATATTTATAATTTAAATGGGCTTAAAAAAATAATTATAAATATTTATAATTTCAATGGGTTTAAAAAATAATTATAAAAAAGACCATTTTTATTTTACCATATAAAAAATTTTTATGAATCATATTGGTTAGTATTTTGTAAATCCAATTTTCTAAATTAAATTCGAATTTGTGAGATTCCAGGCTTTTCTGTTATTGAAAGATAAACATTTTGATATAGAATATTTGTTTTAATGAAGTAATAAATATATATCAGTAATCAAAAGTCATTTTAGCTTAGTTTGTTCACATTTGTATTATAGATATTGGTATTTATTGTATTTACATCTAGGGTTACTATTTTGTACAACAGGACAAGTTGGATTGGATTAGTGTGAAACATATGGTTACTATGTTACAATACACTAATCTTCTATTGAATGCAGAGAATGGCTTTAATAATAGAGTTTGAGATCAGATTTCAGATCTAATAGACAGGATTTACTCAATTTGAAATTTCGATTTTACACTAGATCCAAGCTTACTGTTATATTTTAGAGATAATTTATCAATATGTTTTAGTGTCTATTATATATTTGTTTTTATTGTTTGTTGATACAGAAAAAAATCATTTAATATTATAATTAATTTCACAAATTGTTGTATTTAATTCCAAGTATTTGTGCTTGTAATTAAAAATATGTGTTATATAAAATATAATTTCTGAAAATGCGATCTAGAATTTTTTTTAAACAAATATTCTAGATTTATGAAGATATCTTGATGATAAAGGTAAATAACATGATATTAAATATCATTTTAATTACCTTTATTGAAAGTAAATGAAAACAAAATATATATATTTAAATTGAATAAAATTTATAATAATGAAAAATTACTTTATTTTTTTTGAATAAAACTGGAGATAAAATTATTAGAGATATAAAAACTTTTTATAGTTATTTAAACAATTTTTTAATTAGTATTCAAAGAATAAAATATTTTTTTAATAAAAATATTTTCCAAGTAAAATTAAAAAAATATCAGTAAAGAATGTCATTGTCGTTTAAGCAACATAAATAATTGATTCATTTTTGTACTTTGTTAAAATTATTTTATACGAAAGCTTATGATCCATTGAAAAAAATAACTGGAAGTAAGATGAAATAATGTTTTGAGAGTATATCTGATGAGGTAGTGATTCTCATTGTGTTCTATTAGTTTTCCTAAATTAGCAATGTATCCTTGATCTTTGATTTTTATTCTGAGGACTATTATATCTAGGAAGATCAAACATCTGAAGAATGAGGATCCCAGAATTTTGCAGTCAGGTATAGTTTTGTTAATTTTGAGAGATTTGAGGGTTAGAATCGTGACGTAATTGATCCCACTTTTGTGTTAATGAATGATTCTCTAATTCTATTCAAATTATTTTCTAGTTTTCTCTATATAATTATCATTATTAATATTCAATATTCATATTCATATCGCAGTATCTCGTCTCAGAATATTGTTTATACAAATTATTGTTAACATAAATTAAGTTATATGTTTATATTATGTTAATATGTTTATATAAACTATTGTTTATGCTATTACCTATCAATATTAATATCGCACTATCTGTTCTTAGAATATTGCTTATACTTTTTTGTTACTTTGAGGTAATGAGGTTGGAATTTAGAGAAGGATTAATATATATATATGTAAAATTTTTAATTTTTGTCTTTATTCTCGTAAATATATTACGTTTATTTTCGTAAAAAATAATATATTTACGTTTATAATTTATAATTATTTATTAATTTAATGTAATTTGGTTTTTGGACGGTAAGATAATTTCAATTGCTCAGTTGGTTATAAATAAAAATTTCAAATTGCAATAAGGATAAAATTTATCTTAAGTTTTTTTCAGTTAAAATCTTTTATAAAAGATAAAATAATAATAATAAAAATGTTATATTTATGTTATAAGAATGTTATATTTATGTAATATATTCCACATAATATCGTGATGAAGAAGTAAAATATGAATGAGTAGAGAATTGAATTCTTATTTTAAATATTAATTAATGATTTTCGTTAAAGTTTATTTTTACGATTTATCTGTATAACTTATTTTTAGCATCAGTTTTTTATAAGATATCTATTTCAGTTTTATTTTCCATTTAAATTATTGAAGTACAACAGATGTCGAGGAAAAAAAAATTATTGTTTTTAGATTCAGTATTGTATATCGGAATGACCTATTTTATATTTCAAAAAAAAACTTCGAAATTAAATTACTGATTCTATATTTCAAAAAAAATGTTACCGAATATCGCAATTCTATAATTGTACGTGTTCGACAGACATATAGATATATCTTTTCGGCCTAACGATGAGTTTTCCCCAACTTTTTGAAAACCGATACCGTCTAAACATATCTCGGCAAACCGTTCCGTCCGAGAGAAATCAAATAAATAATACAACAAAAAGTGAGTAAACGAGCCTCTGTCCAAATTTCCAGATAAACATTCTATATGTCATATATAACCGACTTTATTATCAACCGTTGTACACTTAATGTTACGTCATCGTCGTGTAACGGAAACTGTTATCGTTGTGCCAAAGTGCGGTCGGACGGGTTCGTACGCGTTCGAACACGTTCGTACGGCGCCGCGACGCCTATGTACATTGTCGACGTCTCGACTATCTTGGTGGAGTAGTGCGCGGGCCGCCTTACGGCCTACACGAATTGTCAAACGCATAATATCGCTCCGTCCGGCGAATTAGAATAATGCCACACGCAGCAGCTTCTTATTCATCACCTTAGGGACATACTTTTAGGTCAGTATATCATATACTTCATTTTATTACCCGATATCGCCATTCGATCAGTATTTCTACGACACTGTAGAGTCATTATTTATTTTTTATGTACATACATACATACATACGCACTCGTATATACATACGCGTGTTTCTTTATTTTGCCAGCTCATCGCTTCAGGAAAAACGATATAAACCGTTTATCATACATCCAAGTGTCTAGTTATATATGAAAAAAAATCATTTGTGGACAATAGCCGAACACATTTTATAGTACAAAAAAATTCAAGAACACACATAACAACTTGACAGTGAAAGTGTTTTGTTGTGTGTTTATAACTGATAACTGATTTTCATTTCGTTTTAATATACATTCTGTTATTCATAAACGACGCGTTATCGAAATTAATTAGTGCCATTCAGGTTCTTCATTATTCGATTTAATTGTCTGTTTCCTTTCGGTTCATTGTTTCCTTTTAGTTTTCAGTTTGTTGTTTGTATTTGTTTGTGTATTGTTCGACGACGGATCGTTTTATGTTGATATGTTAATGATATTGTAAACAGACCTTTATTTATATTCCATCGTGTCCTGTGCTTGGGTTAAAAAGATCAAGTTCCTAACATTTTATAAGGTATTGTATTACATATACTTAATAATGTTGTTGACGTGCATGCGATTGTGTTATGAGCTTTAAAGCTTTTGATGGACAAGATTAAATCAGTGTACACTTATGTTAACAGCGACGGTTTATAAAACATAATATGTATTTTTATTTATTATTTATCTCACAAGTCAATAATTATCAAGCAAAATTTGTTTTAAATAAAATGACGATTCACTTTTTATAAAAATGATTAAATGACGCTCGAGTTTAAATATTTTAAAAATTACTATTTAACTTTTATTTATACAAAAATAAGTACAAATATATATATATATATATATATATATATATATATATATATTATACAAATTAACACACGTGTGTAAATATAAAGCGTGTTATGATATGTGAGATTATAAGTAAGTGAAGACTAATAATTCATATCAGAAAGTAGAATCAAATACATGCTTTTATTTGGAAAAGTATTATAAAGATGACAAACTTAAAAATATACTCAATTATTATTGTTTAACTTTTAATTTGTTTATTATTTATTTCTCATATTTCATAAAAAGATAATGTAAGTTTTTTTATATATAGGGACATCCAAATGTGACGCCTAGATTTTTATTTTATTTAGAAAGAAATAAAAGAAACTACACACATGTTTCCCTATACACAACCCTATACACATGTTTATTTTTAATAAAATACAAATCTAGGCGTATCTGGATGACCATATATATACAGTAAATCTTCAAATATTTCTTTTTGAAGTAAACTAAAATATAGTAAATCATTGATTAACCATTTGATTTTTTATCACTTTAAACCTCACGAAGACCGATGCAGTTAGATAAGTCTGTATAGATTATTTTTGAAGTAATAACTAAGTTGAAATAATCGCTTTGTAATGATATTTTTAATTATATTAGAAAATAAGTAACATATTTATTTGTTAAATAGTAAATATGATTCATTACTTATTGGTAAATTTGTGAAATTTTTTTGAGTATTTTTATTAAAAATTAAATTATTAGTAATTCAATTATTATTTTCTATTACTTATATTCGGTTATTGTTTTTTTTGTATATATTAATATAAATTAATATGAATAATTGTTTTATAGATTTAAATTTCTTAAAAATAATTTGTGATAATTTATATATATATATATATATATATATATATATTTAAATATATATATACATTAATAGATACATACATACATGTCTCTTTCTATCCATTTTTTGATGAAAGTTTGTTTAAAAAAATTTTATTTTAGGAGATTTAGTTTTCTATTCCATACCGACAATTTTTTATGTTTTTATTCTGTCTACCCATGAGTTTATTCTAAGTCTTTTTATTTAACTGGATTCTCAATCAATATTTGCTGTTGTTCATCGATGGTATTCTATTCTTGTTATATGACTGGCCCATTTTCTTTTTAAATTGTTCATTCTTGTTTTGATGTCTTTCTCTCTCTCTCTCTCTGTATATATATATATATATATATATATATATATATATATATAAACGAAGATTGATCCAGAAAGTGAGAATTGAATGTACATGCCGACCGCGCAGTGAACATTAGCGCTTCCTATTAACGGCTGTTTTTTTTTATGTCTTTAGTAGAACATATATGTGCCATTGGTCTGTTTTAAATTTCTTTTCTTTGTTTTGTGCAACATCTAAAGTCCCACTATTAGTGAATTTCGGCTCATTAGTCAAACAGTTTGGTGAAACATTTTTGAGTTCCTTCATATAGTCCCAGGTGTGTGCACCCTCATAATTTTTTAGGTGGCTCGAGTTTAAGAAGTGATCAGGAAACAAAATATATTCTACAAAATTGAATCAATGACTTAAGGATAACCTTCTTCGAAGAAAGAATATAAAAGCTAGGTTAATTATACGATATGTGTCTTAATTTACATGATGATTACGTGGAAAAGTAGTATAATGAATTCATGATATTTTGTAAAAAATAAATTTAAATATTTTTTTACATTTTTTTATACCCTATCAATTTTTTTTCTAGATGAGACTTTTGTTGTGTATATATATATATATATATATATATATATATAAATAGTTATATTAGTTTATTGATGGACAAAAGCCTCATTGAAAATCACCATTTACTGGTCTTTTTTCACACTCATCGTTCTGACTAACGTGACTTGTAAAAAATAAATATAATTGTGCGTTTATATTATATATATATATATATATATATATATATATATATATATATTTATATATATATATATATATATATATATATATATATATATATATATATATATATATATATATATATATATATATATATATATATATATATATATATATATATATATATATATATATATATATATATATTTACATAAGATTTTTTTGTGAAGAATACATTCAGCTACATTAATTAAAACACGTGTTTAATTTATAAACGTATTAACATTATAGTGTTATGTAGATTATAATTAAACACATTATAATGTTCTTAAAAGTATTTGAAAATATTATGATAATATTTATATTATTAGTTACGCACGTTTGGGAACATTTGTTTTTCTAACAACATAATGAATTTGAAGTAAAAACTAAATATAACGGACTTTATTTAATAAAAAGCTTTGTTCATTTTATTAGCGCTTCGTTTTTTTTATTAATGTTAACAGTATTAATATTTATTTTGAAATGAAAAGTTTATAATTATTTTTAATTGCATTAAATGCTGCATATTTATAGATATATATATATATATATATATATATATATATATATATATATATATATATATATATATATATATACACACACACATACACATGTATATTTAGAATAAGAGATAGATAATTAATTATTAATTTTTTATATATATTTATTTATTTTTTAAATATTCGAGAGAATCAATAATTTTATATATATTACTATAAAGTAATAACCATTTTATAATACATGAAAATACTCAAAGAAAATACAATTTGGATATATTTCTAATTTATTATAATGACCTTTAGTATTTGAAGAAAACTAATAAATTTCATATTCTTTCCGTGTAAGATATTTTTAATGTAGGTGAAACATCTCACCACAATAAATTTATTTCGAACGATATCGCATTCCAAATAGCTTCTTACAATTCTTTTACATTTTATTTAGGTAAGAAGTATAATTTTTTCATTTATTTACCATTTACTCTTTGGATGTGAATTTCTTTTACAAGATACCAATCTGAGTTTTAAATTGTTTTATATACTTTTTGTAGTTCTACAACTGTATTTTATTATTTTGATTTTAAAATTAATTTGATAATTTTGTTTATTATTTTTTTGCATAAATACAAATATAATAATATATATGATTAATTTAGTCTTAGAAAAAATGATTATATTTAGAGTTAAACACATATTTTATGGTTTTATTCATATTTAATGAAATTAGTTACTATTTTAATAAGGATTTTTGAAAAAATAACAATAATTTATTGTTTATTCAAAAATGTTTAATTTTGATTTAATAAAGAATCTTGATTCCATCATGATAAATTCAATTACAAATCCTGATTCCATCACTATTTGGAATGTTTGTTTAAGAAGGAATTAATATTTTTTATTTAAAAATTTTCATAAGTTTAATAACAGAAAAGAGATATTTAAAGTATTGAGCTTAACTCACTTAACCCTTGTATAAGAATGATTCTGGTTATAATAACCGTTGTTGTTTGAGAGTTTTTGTAATTTAAAGGCAACATGGATTTTATTTTTTATTTACACAATTTTTTTGATTTTTTAAAAAAACTGATCGAAAATGAAAACTATGTATTTTTGGAACAGTAAAGAATTCGAGAACTTTAACAATTTTCTCGGTTTTTGTAAAAATGAGTTTTTGTAAACTTTTGAAAATTTCTATGGTCATTCATATAGTGTACTGTTTTAAGTAAAATTTATTTCGTATAATAAATATTGCAAAAAATTAAGACATTGTTTTTTTCATGGTAGTCAATTAAAACTTAATATTTTTATATTTTTTATTTATCTATATTATCTTCGAAGTAATCTCATTACAAATATGTAAAAACATGATATTTAAATTAAATAATTTTTCATACATATATATTGTCCAAATGAGACTGAAGGGTTTAGAAATTTACTTCTTTACTATTATTTAATATCCTTTATTATTCTCCAGTCTTATTAGACTACCCTATACGAGGGTTGTTTGATAAGTAAAAAAGTAAGAAAAACTAAATTGAAAAATTTAATTAAATTAATTAATTAAATTAAACAATAAATAAATTTACCATACTTATCAAACGACTCTCGTGTATATATATATATATATATATATATATATTTATATGTGTGTGTGTGTGTTCATTGAATAGAAGTACAATTTTTTAATAATAATAAGTCTAGTTAAGACTGCTAGTCAATAGCAGGAATTCCAATTTTAGAATAATCATTATTTTATTATTACTCTTTACTAATCTAAATTCGATTCTTAAGTCTTAACTTAGTAAGGTAGAGTTTTTAAAATACTGTAAAGCCCAAAAATTTCTATAAGAACTTCCTACAACTTTTTTTGTAATTTTCAATTTAACTTTCAGACGGTTATTATTTTTGCCATAAAAGGACAGACAATCTATTTTTTGAATAATATCATCCAGATATAAGAATAATATAAAACATATAATTAAAACAATTTATATGGTATTAATTTTAATATAACTTTGATTTTTCACCTAAAATATGAATAAATTTTCGGATCAATTTAAGATATATATATATATATATATATATATATATATATATATATATATATATATATATATATATATATATATCCCGAAGAGTAATAAAAGTATATCATTAAGCTGTTATCCATGAAATTCGCCATATATGAATAAAAATAAAAAATATTTAATTGATAATAGTATCCAAGAGCTGATGATTTAATTGACAAGGAAATTAATTGACCGGTTAAATAAAAATTGGCTTGTGCTTGATTTAAAAATATAGGTGATCAATAAAATTAATTATAAGTGACATTTTATTTAATTTAAAAAAAATGTTTGTGGAAGATAACATTTGTATAGAGAAAAATGCAGAATTTTTAAATTTGTTCTATAAAAATTTATATTTTGATATCATTAAAAAATGTAAATAGAATTTGTATTATTATTTAAAAAAATATTATCGAGATAAATATTTTAGTTGTATGCGTAAGAGAAGTACACCTGAGTCTGTTTTTATGCGGTAGATACGTTCCACAGAAAACCGCATTAAAAAAAATCGCACAAAAAAGACTTAACTACATTGAAAAATTACTCTAAAATTCGTATAAAAAACAGGAAATAAAGGATGCTTAAAAAATTTTTAAAAATCTGCAAAAAACTGATACAAAACAAAGCTTTTTACTTTATTTTTTAATTAATTATCTAATTTTATTCAAAGCAATATATACATATGTGTAATTTATTTTAGAATTTTTCATACATATTTTAATTATCATTGCAATAATATCTGCACTGTTTAGAATAAAAATAAGAAAATAAAAAAGAAAGTGAATAGTTGCACTGTTTTCAAGATATGTAGGCCAATCCTTTTTCCAACAGACATTTAAAGAGTGTGGTTTTATTTGAGTAATAGCAAAAACAACATGATTTATAAAGTCAAAGATAGAAATTTTTTTCCAAGCGTCAGTTACTATTATTGACTCATTTTATAGTTTATACAATATAAATTGAAAAGTGCGTTTAACTTAATATTGTTTAAAAAGTTTGGCAGCTTCTTCAGTGTGTCTTATGCAGTGCATTCGTTTTAAAAATCCGGTTAACCATCTTTTGCCAGTCGAAAATTCCTTATCAGTTTGAGAAGCGGAAGTAAATGGCTCTGATTCCTTCATTTGTTCATAAAACTGAAGAGATTTTCGTTGAATTAAATAACCGCTTAAAGAAATTCTTAAAAAAATTCATATAAAAAGATACTAAGAAGAAGAAATATGAATCGCATAACTTCAAAATCACATTTAAAATAATCCGCACAAAAACAGACCCAGCTGTATATGATATACATTGAAATCATCAATTATAGCCATAATTATTTCTGAAATAATTACATGAAACTTGAAACGAACATGATGAATGGTTTTGAAAATGATTCTATATTCAAGTACAGATTGTTTAATATATTTAGTTAAGATACTTAATGGTTAATGATGTTTGAAATTTTGTGATTAATTTGTTGAGGGTTTCATTAGATGTTCTAGACGATATAAATTTGCAATTGAAGAATTGTTTACATTAATTTCATGGATTATATATATATATATATATATATATATATATATATATATATATATATATATATATATATATATGTGTAATATCATATGTGTAGGTGTTTGGATTTACAATTTGTGTAAGATAAATATAAACAACTTTAATTAGAAGAGAGTAGATGATGAATGATTCTATAAATAAGTTAGTATACAAACACAAACGAGTTTAATAAATTAAGAGAAATATTTTATAGTAAGTATAAATTTGTTTACTTGTATATAGGATTTTTAATACGGTTTGTATAAATTTAATACTAAGTGCTTGTGTGAAGATAACATTTGTAAATTCTTTAATTAGTTAAATTATGTTATTTGATATTAGAATTATATATATATATATATATATATATATATATATATATATATATATATATATATATATATATATATATATATATATATATATATATATATATATATATATATATATATATATATATATATATATATATATATATATATATATATATATATATATATATATATATATATATATATATATATATATATATATATATATATATGTATTAGGTTGGCAAATATCTCCCTTCCGCCTTCTGGTCTTTTTAATTTCGCAGCTATGTACAAAAAAAAAAAAAAAAAAAAAAAGCGGAAGGGAGATACTTGCCAACCTAATATATATATATATATATAAAAATATATATAAATTTAAAAATATATATTTATAAATATGTATATGTATATGTATATATATATATATTAGAGCAGCAGATTTTCTCTATTATCAAATAAATGACTTTTTCTAAATTATCAAATTGTAACGAATTAACGCATTTTTTTCTCTACACCAATTTTTTTCATTTCCATATTTTATCTATTCATTTGAAACCTTTTTGGTCCTTTATGAATTTATATATATATATATATATATATATATATATAATATATATATATATATATATATATATATATATATATATATATATATATATATATATATATATATATATATTTAATTTAACTTTTGTCAATAGTTAGCTATCTAAAGGCAGCTTATAATCTTCTTCTTTCTTTATCCCTTTATCATAATCATCATAGTCATCTTTTTCTTCTTTCTATCTACTATTGAATAAAGGTCTCTTAGGTCTTTTTGTTTCTTTATATATATATATATATATATATATATATATATATATATATACATTCAGTGATTAATTTTAACAAGTTGCATTTCTAATTTAATTACAAAGAATTTGAGACGAGCACTTAACGAATCGTGTCATAAATTAGATGAAATACAAGTACAGATTACTTCTAATAAATTATAAGACGATATCATCTAGATAACAAACAGAATATTTATTTAGTCGTTAATTATATAGACACAATTTAATTATTAATTCTTAAACTGTACATTATGTGTTTTAGTGAAGATAAACTGTCTAAATAGCTTCTTTATTTACACTACTTAGTTTCAAGCACTGAAATGTATACATATATATTTAATTAAATACTCATTTTATGCCTTATTATTTTTATTATTAATATTTTTATTGATAATTGATTATTTTTTATATTTGAATATTTCCTTTTTTGAAATATGATAAAGGAAATTCTTTCTTGTCTAGGATATATTTTATAACGTCTGGTCACACTTTACGACTCAGTCATGTCAAGTGCTATAACAATTTAAATGAAAAGTTTTTGTATCGTTTTATAGTTCCAATGACCTTTTAATTGATTTTTCTTTTTCAAAAGACTATCTGTTTCAAAGGAGTTGATAAACATTTTAAAATTTAATTCAATTTAGAAATTGATAAATATTTTACTAGGTACATATATTAGGTTGGCAAATATCTCCCTTCCGCCTTCTGGTCTTTTGAATTTATATATATATATATATATATATATATATATATATATATATATTAAAAAAGTCTAAATAAAATAAAAAAAAGAATGGAAGAATTTAATACAGTAAGTAAAAAAATTGGTCTTATTGTAAATCTAAGAAACATAAAAGTATTGTTTAATGAATTTAAGATAAAAAAAGAATTGTACTAAAGGGAACAGATTTAGAAAAAGTTGAAAATTATGCATATTTAAGATAACTTATTAATATCGAAGGAATATTTTTTGATGAAGTGAAGAAGAGAATAAAAATAGGATGGTGTCAATTCCATAGAAATTCTCATATTATGAAGTTGAATATTCCTATGTTTAAAAAGAAAACTTTTTGATCAGCGCACCTTGTTTGTTTTTATTTATGGATTTTGAATGGCATAATAATTCAGAGGCTCCAGATAACTCAAAGAAGTATAGAAATATGCATGCTAGGAGTAATATGTAGAGATGGAAAGAAAACCGAGTGAATCAGAAAGAAAACAAAATTTACGCATAAAAGTGAAGAGATTGAAATGGAAATGAGCTGATTGTATAACAAGGAAGATAAAACCACTGATATGCAAAAGAAATTAGTGATTGGAAACCTATTTTTATAAAAAGACTTAACAGAGATTCATGGATATATGGGACAGAAATATAAGAAAATTTGTAGAAATGGATTGGAAGAGAAAGGCATTAAATCAGTCAGTTAGTAGAGAGTTCTAAGTTAGACCTTTTTAAAAAGAGGCTGTTGCTGCTTATATATATATATATATATATATATATGAGGGTTGTTTGAAAAGTATGGTAAAAAAGTAAGAAAAACTAAATTGAAAAATTTAATTCAATTAATTAATTAATTAAATTTAACAATAAATAAATTTACCATACTTATCAAACGACCCTCGTAATGTATTTATATATGTTTAAAGAAAAAAATAGTAATTGCGGACGCTGATATATGTTGCATATGGATTAACAAATATTTGTTATCCAATTATTATGGATTATTATTGATATTAAATTATAAAATTAATGTAATATAATGTGGTGCATAAATTAATATTCATTATCATATTTTGATACTTGTAGCTTTTTTGTTATCAGTCAATAAAAACAGAACATTTCCATAATATTCAAAAGTTACTATAATTTCCAATATTTCTTTCCAAATTAATATATAGTTAAATGAGTGAATCGTAATTGAAAACGATATAGACTTACAAATATATCTTAATATCTTGTCGGAAACCAGAACTCCGTTCATCCATTTATGAACATTTGCATACAAATATGCATACGGTTTTGCATAATGATAATAATAATCGTAGCGTAAATGAATGTTATTGTATGAGTCTAATTATTTACCTTGTATGCGTAAAATGTTCACGTTATGTTGTTCTCATCTCTTGGTGTGTAGTTGTATATGTATCTGTATAATCTTGCCAAAGTATCGTTATTATATACCGTTGTCGCATTGTTATCTTTCGAGTTTAATATACAATGTGTGTGTGTATTTTTCGTCGTCGTGTTTGCTATATTTGTGTAACACAAACGTAAATTACTTTTGTTTTCTCTATTTGGCTTCATTCGGAAATATTGAAGACGAATATATTCTTTTTTATGATGAATTTTATTTTTCGTTATGCGCAAAACAGATTATATATATATATATATATATATATATATATATATATATATATATATATATATATATAAACTCAATTTATTAATGTTTATCATCTTTTCTATTGACGTCATAGTTGTATATACAAATACACACATACTCATACATATATATATATATATATATATATATATATATATATCCAAGTATGACGTCAATCAAGAGATGATTTTTTTGTTAACATTTAGAAAAAAATTATAAGCTTTTTTGAAGAAAAATTAGCTAGTTAATATTACTCACTGTTTGATAACCAATTTTCACCAAAAATATTGTTTAATCAAAAAGTACTTTTGTTACGAATGAAGAGACATTAGCTAAATTTTAAACTTAACTTTTAGATCTAAAAAGATTGTTCATGTATAAAATTTGTAATTGCTTATTAAAGTCGTTCATATGGGAATCGCTTTTGTAGAAATTATATTAATATTTATGTGAGGATAAAATTGTATATATAGAGTAAAATGAAATTGTTTAATAGATAATGTTTTTATTAAGATAATTTCGTTTATCACATTATTATATATATATTTTTTTGAAGATGATATAAAATGACGAGACATAAATATAATTATCTCTTAAAATTTAACAATATATACCAGCGGAAGCCAAGACTTAGACCGCGGTCGACCAGTCGACCGCAAGGCCTCTTGAAGTCACCCGTGAAGCTGACGTGAATATTGACAAATTATAGTGATAAATTCATATTTCAATACATTTTTTGGTTCAACATATTTGTGAGAATTAGCATTTTCCTGCATGAGTGCGATGAAAACTAAACATAGGTCACAATTATCGGATCTACATTTGGAATCATGTTTAAGAATTAGTTTAAGTTCATACGAGCCAAATTTTGACAAACTTGTCTAAACTATGCACTGCAAAGTGCCATCAAAAAAAATCTATTTTTTTTTGATTTTTCTTACTTTATAATTTTTTTTTTGTAAAATTTGCATCTAATTTATTTTAATACAATTCTAAAACAATAATTTTCTTTTTTTCTCTATATCTTCTTGATTTTTTTTAAAATTCAGGACCAGTTCTAGAAAATAATTATTTAGGAATAATTATCTAGAAAATAATTATTTAGGTAATTTAATAGTATTCATAGTAAAATGTCTTCGTCAGTTTGTGTCTTATAGAAAAAAATTCATCAATTCGTAAGTACATTCCAAAAAAACGTAGTCGTCCTCAGGTACACTTTCACCAAAAAAGTTGCCTCCAACATCTAAAAGTTTGGCCGCCCCTGATATATACTATATGTATGTATTGGTATATATATATATACCAATACATATATACGCTGTACAAAGGCTTTTCAGAATTCATCATTTACTTACTGACTGATTTAATTACTTCTTTTCCAATAATTGTGACATTTTTTTTATATCTCTGCCCTATCTATCTTTGAGTCCCTTCTTGAATTTTTTTATATATCTAGATTCCAAATTATTAACTTCTATTGTCCATCGGTGATCTCTTTTCTTGTTATATGACCGACTCATTTCCATTTTGAATATCTTACATTCGTTCTAACGTTCATAGCTTTTGTTTTCTTTCTGATCCACTTTGTTCTATTTCTGTCTCTATACATTACTCGTATTTTTAACATATATCTTTTCATGTTTGTTTTTATTTTCTGAAACAGTTAAATTATTCTGACATTTAAGGTCCATGTTTCAGTGTTATAACTGAGAACAGGTTGGATGCATTGTTCAAAAATTTTTCACTTTAAACATAGTGGAATATTTGCTTTATAATATGAGAATTTCTTCTGAATTGATGTCATTTTCTTTTTATTCCTTTGTTCACTTAACTATAAATGCTTCTTCAGTATATATATATATATATATATATATATATGTACACATACGTGTGTGTATGTTTATATACATACTACATTTTGAAATAGTTTTTGTATCTTTAAATACGAATATAAATCAATCAATACTTACAGTGTAGGGGCTAAAGAGTTATATAGATTTTTGTACTTAATATAATATGTGTATATCATTGTTTACATGATAATAAGTATTGCCTTTAAATATTTCTGAACGCATTCATAAAAAAATTTAATAGTTGTGTCTAAATATATAATTTTAGTAAAATTGAATAAAAAATTATGTGAATATTAAACATCCATAAACATAGTTCACAGAAAACTAAGAATGTCAAAAAAACATATTTTTGCACTTGTTATGGAATTAAGAATATTTGGAATAAAGATAAATAAAATAACTTTAGGAATAAAAAATACTCGGAAAGCAAATATTCACATCAGACATTAGAAAATGCAATGTATGTCTTTTGTACAATTTTTTTACTGAATTATGTATATATACATACATATATATATATATATATATATATATATATATATATATATATATGTATATATATATATATATATATATATATATATATATATATATATATATATATTATGTATATATATATACATTTATATATATACATATTAAATGCAACCTGTAAAAAATATTAGTTAGCAGAAGACTAACAATTGTAAAAAAATATTTTTGTTTTGTTTATAAATTAAAGATATTTGGAATTAAGATAAAGAAGAATTTTAGGATAGAAAGACATTTAAATCAAACAGTAGAAAATATTGTTTATATCTTCAGTACAATTTTTGTATATTAATAATAAAATATAAGTTTTTTATATAAGAATAAGAGAAAATATTTCAACGTGACATAGATGTACTGAGTGATTGGTAATATTTTAATATTTTTTTTTAACATATTTAACTATCTGCCTGATGAAATCTAATTTTTATATTAGAATAATTGTACTACGAAAATTTGATTTATTTATCAAAAAGTTTCAAATGCAATATTGAATAAAAATATGTAGTTTTTTTAATTTATATCTCTCTGTGGTTAATTCAATATATATATATATATATATATATATATATATATATATATATATATATATATATATAGTTGATATAAAATTTCATTAATAAGATTTATTATGTTCAGTTAATGAACTCAAATAATATGTAAATTTTCGAATTGAAATTTTAAATTTGAACTCATGTATTAAGACATTACTTTCTTTAATTTAAAAGTTATAACACAAAAACCAGATTTTATCTTTTTAAATGTCGTTTTTTAGTAAATATTGTGCTCTCAAATATATTTCGATTATTTTGTGTTTATGTATATTTACTCTTCGAAGAACTTTATCAATTTAAAATACATTTTCGTGGTACAAGATCGTTTGTGTGTCCATTGAGAGTAACAAGTTTTAGATTTGTGCACGGTTGCTTTGCAAATACGAAAAGTTTGTACCTTTTTTATGTATTGTATGATTGATAACAGTTTAAGTCAACATAACTTTTCTTTTTACATGCAAACTTAACACACACATGGTCTCGCAGATTTATATATATATATATATATATATATATATATATATATATATATATATATATATATATATTAGGTTTGATTAAAAAATACCCGGACTAAAGTCGTAAAACATTATTAATAATAAATATTCTAAATAAAAATATCTACGATCTAAGAAGTTCTTTACAGTAGCTATACTCTGCTTTAAATGCCTTTTTCAATTGTAGAATCTCTTCTTATAGGCATTTTTGTGAATTGTTCTTAGATCAGTCTTCGAATATTCTTTTACAAATATCTTCAATTATTTGATATAAATATTCTTTAAATGGACGCTTCGGTTATTTAGTTTTAGAAACAAAATGTAATTATGGGAGTACAGTAACTGGAGAATGAAAGTGACTTTTTTGTTCGTCAATACATGCCAAACCATAGACAAATCAACAAATCAGCATCAATTTTTTCAGTAACATATCTTACTTAAAAGATCGATAAAATATTTTTGTAAGATTTATGTGATATTTTTACTTTTTTGTAACCTTTTTAAGGTCCTGTTGCCGATTAACATTGATAAACTCGCGAATCTGGATAATATTTTGGTCGATTTTAAAAGTTTAATGCTTATTCTTTATTTCATCATCGTTGATTGAAGTTTTGCTTTCTTTAAATCCTACATTTAATATTCAAAACTCGAAATATAATTCAGTATTTTTTCAAAGTTATAACATTTTGGTCACTGTTTATACAAGTGTGAAATAAAATATCACATATATGTGCTGTTTTTCAACTTAGTTTAAATTGGTAAAAATTGGTGGGGTAAAGAATATCGAATTAAAAAAACTACAATAAAATTCAAAAGAAATAACTTTGCAGTTAATTCGACGGTAGATAATTCATAAATGATGGTCACATCATATCACTAATTATTTACACCTTATTTTATTAGATATTAATAGAAAATATAGATGTTGATTAGAGAATTTTTTTAATTAAATATTTTATTTGTATATAAACAATATTTTAAAGGACTAGAATCAATTGTAAAATATTTTTTTTTTTGAACGGTGGAAAACAGCATTAAAATTGGATGTTGAGATGAAGATATTTCTTCTTAATAGTTGCCAGTGATGTATCCAGAGGAAGTGTTGGATAAATTAAATACCACACATTATTAAATGAATTCAAAAGCACATAGTACTAAAATAGTAAATTATTAAATTATTATTAGATTATCGGGCAATAAACTGTTTTTTTTTATTTGTTGTTTTGGAACTGTGGCTGATTCATTTTACACAAATGAGTTTTTACCTCCAAACCACAATAGTTTAAAGTGTTCAATAATAACTTATTGGTCACTTATTATTTATAATTATATAGTCTATAATTATATTAACTGATGCATTTCGATGGCGACGCCATCATCGTCAGAGCCTTTCTGTTAAAATTTAGGATTAACAGAAAGGCTCTAGATTTTAACAGAAAGGCTCTGACGATGATGGCGTCGCCATCGAAATAGCCGATATAATTATAGACTATATAATTATAAATAATAACTGAACAATAAGTGATTATTGAACACTTTAAACTATTGTGGTGTTGGAGTTAAAAAAATATTTGTGTAAAATAAACTGGTTTGATATTTTTCTCTGCGTTAATCTCCAACGTAACATTTAGAGTTAATTCTATTTTTGTTATGTAAAAAATATTTTTAGTATTAATTACAAACTTTTCAGACATTCCTTATATATACACATATACAAATATATATATATATATATATATATATATATATAGATATACATATACAAATATATATATATATATATATATATATATATATATATAGCTTTATACAAATTAAGTAAATCTGGGATTAGTCTATGAATTGTAAATTATATTATTTCCATTAATTAATTGAACACAGAGAATAAACGCTTTTTGTTTTTAAAGCATTGTAAGTTATAAAAGCTAAGTTTCAAATAAAGTTTCAGAAAAGTTTAGTGCAGGTGTTGTAAAATAAGCGTTGTAACTGTCTCGTACTAATTTGCGAACACCGCAGCATTGTAATGAGATTTGCGACTAATAACTTTCGACAAGTTAGTTTGTAAATAGGCTCTCACATTTGTACAATGGAGAGTAGAGACGCCACAATACGGTGTGAGGAATTTCATTTGAACTATCTATCACATTATTGCCGTTACAGACGACCGAGACAAAGTACTTGTAGACAGTGAAACGAGGTAGAATGATTGGGCGAACATAAATTGTTGAGGTAAGTGAGTGCAACGTACCATCTGTATCTTCGAACAGAGTTAATATCTGAAACCCGCATACTTGTATTTTACAGTTGTCGATTTGGTTTATTCAGTAATATAGCTGCTGTTTTGAAGTTAATATCTTTTTTTTTGAATATAACAATTTGAGTTTGATGAATATATTTATCAGTATTATATTTTAATATATTCTAGTGTTACGTTTTTATGCAGATTTATTTATAAATGGTTTCAATTACGTTTAAGTTTTTATATAATTATTGAGTATAAATTGTAAAACTCTAACACAAGTAAATCACTTTGCCATTGTAAATAAATAATAAAAAATTGTGTTAAAATTCTAACACAAGTTTTTTTTTTATTTAAAATGCCAAATTCAATTTAATACAATAATTTATATACTATAAGATTTTATAACATTTTTTAATAATCACTTATTATTTATTTGGTTTAAATTCATTTAATAACTTTTTGTAGTTTATTTTAATTTTTATTAAAATGAATGTTAATAAAAAAATATAATTATTTATGAACAGAAAAAAAAATTTAAATCTTATAAAAGATATGAATATAATATTTTTGTTTTAAAAATACTGGAAGATTTTTAATATATAAGAATATAAAAGTATATTTTCATTAAAGTATATATATATATATATATATATATATATATATATATATCTCGTACATATGTGTGTGTAAGTAAAATACGCATCGATGAAAATCAGCACTTTTCATGTTTAACGTAGATGAAATTATTTAGGTCTTTTTAACACTTTGATGAAATATGTATTCTAAAATATGACTGGTAAAAAAGTCTGTGCAGCTGTTGAAAAAAAAGAAAAGTCGTCGATATAAAAAAACCTGTCGAAGTACAAAGAACTCGAACTGAATGAATGTAATTTTCTTTCCGTTTCAATGGTTCAACAATATAGTTTAAAATAAGAGAGCTGGAACAAAAAATTCATAAAAGAGTCTTGATAAAAATATGTATGCGAAAAGTAAAAGAGAGAAAGTAAAAATTATTCCATTGAAGTAAAAGCAACAAAACAAAAAAATCTTTTTTTAATTAAAAAAGTAGAATATTATTTACAACAAATCTTACATCAGTTTTAAAATAAATTATTATTTTGTGTATTTTTGAAAAAGAAACATATTTTGAGTAAGTACATATTAAAAAAATTGTGAAAAATATTTTTTATATTATTAACAAGAAGTTTTAAATGGAATTTTATTAACTAATAGTAATAACGATTTTAAAGATTTCAAATAAGTCTTAAATGAAATATATATATATATATATATATATATATATATTTATATATATATATTAACGTATAGTATTTATTGATAACTAAGAAATTTAAAAATGCTTCATAATGTTAATTTTTTTCATATTTATTATTTTATAAATGAATCCTTTTCTAAAAAAATATTTTTGAATTTAAATATTAGATCACCATGAAAGTTCTCTTACTTTAAACATTAAAATAAGAACACATTTTTACTAAAAATAACTTATTTTTGTTGTAATGCATTATTTGTAGTTGTTCACTGAAAATGTTTGATGTGAGGGTTTAATGAATTTGTAGATACTAATGTATAATTCTTGTTCAAGTCTACTAGACATAAAGAAGATTTTTTCTTGGAGTTAGTTTTGCTTTAGGCGTGTATGAAAAAGGATCATTTAATGATAACCAGTGGAAACTACGTTTGTAGTGGAAATAATGAATCCATTTTTCGTTATAAGCTAAAGTTTCATCCAAAAGGTTTTGCGATTTTAATTATAAAATAAGAGATATACAAATGTTAAGAGATTGTAATTCGTTATCGGGAGTTAAGACATGTGATACTCATTACTTAATTTCCACTTGTTCCTTATTTTATGTAAATTATTCCATATTATTTAGATACATATTTTTTTAATTTTTCAGCAAGTTCTTGACGTATTAAATTCGAATTTGTTTCAATTATCGTAATTTGTCGACATTTACATTTAATGATTTGCCAGATCTGGCTTTGTCTTTTTATTCTCTCTTCTTAATCTCTCTGAGCTGTTTTTAATATAAATTTCTTTTCTCCAAATGCGCTTTAATTTTTATTATAACTTTATCAACTTAGAAATAAAGTTTTAATTCGTTAAGTAGATATGCATGTATTATATTATTTTTCAAAAACATTTTGAAGAGTTAAAATTATAATTTAAATTAAAGTGAATACATAGAGATACAGTGAACAAATAAAGAAATAATATTTTGTTATTCAATTAATATTTCTGGAGTAAAAATGAGTCATATGATGCATAAATAATGATGGAATAATGATACACGCAAAAATGACATAATTTTTTTTGGTTATTTAATATTGTATTATTTAAAACGTTAAAATTACTTTTATTTATATTATTGCTGTAAATAATAATAAATTAAATTAATATTATTTTTAACATTAATTTAGTACGAGTTTTTAATATATTTAAATTAAAAAATATTAGTATTTAGCAGAACTTTAAAATAATTTTATGAAATATGTAATTTTAAAATTATTTTAAGTGCTTTTTAAATATTTTGCAAATTTTAAATGAATATCATGATTTTAAAATTGACATTGCTTATATATATATCGATTTTAAAATGTCTTTCAATTCTCAATTTTTTCCATTATTTCTTTCTATATAAAACTTGAATTTCTGTTAGTTTTGTGCAATTTAAACTCTTTATGTTTATAATAAACATTAAAAATTAAAACTCTAAGACTTGAATGACACATATTATTTCATTTATATATTATTTTTATGTTTTTTTACACTTGTTAATATTTTTTTAAAAAAATAACAAGAAAATTTTTTCGGTAAGAGAATGTGTTTTCGTCCCATTTTTGATTTGTTAATATAGGAACATCTATTCCTTAATAATACTAATTTAATTTTTTATTAAATATTGTAATATTATATTAATATGAATTAAGTGCTTTGAATAAAACAATAATATATATTACTGTTTCAAGCAGCTTAAAATCTTAATCTTGTATATTGAAATTTAGAACTAAGTATAGTATGTGATATTGATGAGCTTAATTATTCTATTTTATGTGTAAATTGAATATACTTATCCGTAATTGTTTTGAATGTATTTTGTGAAAAGCATATAAACATATTAGTAATTGCATTTCTAATTAAATGTGAATATATATTCATCAGAGATTATGCCATTCGTATATATAATCAATATGAATGAGAAAAGTTTCTAAATATATATTCATATATGAAAGTTATTTATAAATATTAAAATTAATCTTCAGTTTCATTCATTTAACATTGTTTATTTTATAATATTAGAAATATTAGACAAATATTATTTTTAGCTTCGTTTTACGAATTTCAAATTAGTAAATGCGTATATAATTTATACAAATTATCATTTTAATTTCCGTTTCGTTATATCATGACAAAAAATTACATTTAGTTTGTTCCCTATAGTAATTACAATTCAAAATATAGCCACGCTAGTAATTTTTATTCTAGAGTAATTTTTTTAAATATATATATATATATATATATATATATATATATAAAGGTTATACCAAATTTTTAATATAAAAAAATATATTATTGATAATAAGAAAATTTTTACATTTCCAATGTTTAAATTGAAAATACAAAAATTTACGTCATTGATATAAATTTTACCGATTCGTCAACTTTTCAATCATAAATCAACTTTCAATCAATCCGCGAAAATTTTATGAGCAATCCGATGAATCGCGATTAAACTTCTGTTTAAAAGTACGTTTTTTTTTCAATAAAATATTGTAAAACGATTTATCTTTTATAATTTGTTTTGGATAATTAAAATTTCTGGTATGAAATTATATGATCATCCAAAAAATATTTTATTATTTGTTACGAGTTCGATTTACTGTCGTATGATTCACATAAAAATAGTACTAAATATACTAGTTCACTGTGTTAATCTGGTATATAGTTGTGAGTGTTACTTTCTCGTTGAAGTTTTACGATTGAAGTTTTTATCGTTTATATATATATATATATGTTTTCTGGTAAAGTTTTCTTATAACTATTTCATTGGCTCTTCAAAATAAATATGTCTATTTTGTTTTGTTTTGAAATAATATATATATATATATATATATATATATGAAATAAATGATATTGATTTTGTTACAAGATATTACACTTTAAAAACATACTTAAGGTAAATAGTTATTACTTATTGAACTATCATATTTTAAATATAAGTAATTTGTAAATATGTATAGTCAATAATTATAGATCAAAATATAAATTATTATATATAACATTGTAAGATACTTTATTGATAAAAGCATGACCTATTTATTTCTGATGCATTATTATTTTATATTTGATTTATAAAGCAAATATGTCTTTTCTGAACAAGTTTGAATTTCATTGATAAAATGAAGATTCAAAAGATAAATAACGTCGGCTTGATTTAAAAAGTATTTGCATTGCTTAAAAATATATTCAAGCTTCAGAAAAAGTGAAAATCAACTAAAGAAATTTCCAGGAAATAAGACGATATAATTTCGTATCTCAACTACAAAAGTCTTTGTATCGTTATTTGCGGAACATGATGCCTAGTATAGTCGTGAAGAAGTGTAGAACCGAGTCTGTTCGTAATATTGTTTGCTTTCTGTTTACTTTTTTATTTATATTCCTGATTTTGCATAATAGTTTCCCATGCTATATAATATTTTTATTTTATTTTTTTAGATTTGTTAAAAGTGTTTTCATCATTTTATGGTTCATTATAAAAGCAATTCTTTGACTTGTTTCGTAAACTTCATTGATTCTTTTTTTTTAATTCATTAGAACAATTGTTAAGATAATAACATCTTTAGAAAAACTGAGGTAACCGATAATTTTCTTTTTATTTCTTTAGATTTCCAGTTATTTTCAACACTTCTTTTACTGTTTCTGTGAATAGTTTTAATAATATTGTAAAGCTTTGTTCAATTCTTTAATTTATTTTTTTCTGTTTCTTTATAATTTTTGCACAGAGGATGTAGAATTTGTATAAATATTAATTTATGCATATATATATATGTGTGTGTGTGTTAAGAAAATAGTGAAGCTTTTTAAAATTTTCCTGTGTTAACAATAGGAGACCAAAAAAAGAAGCAAAAAAGGTAAAAATATAAGATTAATTACAATTGAAGAACCTTTGTATATAAGAAACTTGAAGAAAAAAAGTAAACGAAATCAGTTCAAACTAGAAAAGTTATCTAAAAAGTGTGTGTGTGTGTGTATATATATATATATATATATATATATATATATATATATATATATATATATATATATATATATGAGTATGAGTGTAGGTGCATATATTCATACAAAACATACGCTGAGTTGGAACTAGTTTATTCCAAAAATAATTTTCAACTTATAAAAAAAATGTTTATTCATTCTTTTCTTCTCTCTCAATATAAATATAAATATATATATATATATATATATATATATATATATATATATAAATACACACACAAATACATACATTAGCATACATATAAATATCTATGTATGCATTAGGTATATTTGTGCTGCGTGTGACAGCACATGAATATATGTGATAAGTTATGTAAGTTATAAATGTCGTCATTTAACTTTTCAACTGTTTTGTTAAACATAAGAAAGGAATGTCATTTAGTAAAATAAACCGTAGTTCTTCTTAATGAAACAAATTTTATTACTGTCACTTTACGTTCCTGCAACTTTCCAGCAATTTTTCTCGAAAACGCTAAATGCTCTCATCAGTCTTCTTTAATACAATCTGACGTTTCCAAGAGTCTGAGATTTTTATTACAGTTTTTAGTGTTTATTACATTTTATATATATATATATATATATATATATATATATATATACTCTTATATGTAATCTAAAATGATTGATTATTTAAAAAGTAATTAATTAGAAATAAAAACGTTTTATAAAAATGTTTATATTTATTTGATAATGCATTTCTAGCTTCAAAAAATGTAATAATATTCGTTTCTATTATTTTACATTAATATTATAAAATAATGTCTCAATTTGACTGAATGATCATACCAAAAAAAAGTAATAAATATTATATAATTATGAAATAATTGTAAAATTTATTAATGTTGAAGGTGGTATTTTTAATTGAATTTATACCAGTACTGAATAAGTTATAAATAACAAAAAAAACGTTAACAAATTCAAATAAAGTGATAATTTATGAATATTACACATTTAAATGACATTTTGAAAAATTTAGTAACAAAAATATAAATAGTAATTTCATGAAAAAAGTACAAAGATAAAAAGTCATCACTTGTTGAAAATTGACTCGATTTATAGAAACGGACAGTGTCTGACGAGTTTATTCGATCTTATTGATATGTCATTCCGTTTATTTAAGCGATCAGCAATATTTTTTCGGAACGACACGTATCTTTGACATATTATGTTCTTGTCTGAACGATATTATCTACAACAAAAGACTGGTATCAAAAGCACATATTGAACATTGTAATGCATTCCCAGTAGATAATAATAATAGGGGATCCGATGTGAATAAGTGTTTTCCGATTTATAAAAATACCGAATTCCGTTTGTCGACATCCGTTCAAATGTGCTTCATTTGCGAATCAAATGTTCCAGAGCATGTGCTATGATCTGTTCCATAAATTACAATGTGAAAAGTACATGCTTTGAAAAAATCCTATTTCGTTAAAAATTCGATGCAGTTGTGTAAGATGGGTACTGTTTCTTTTTCCCTTTTTTTAATAAGACGAGCTTGCGTATCTTCTGTTACTAATTAATGTGTACTCTTTCATTTAATTCCGAGCTGATAAATCTCAGATTGCGTTTCTATGCTTGCTGTCGGAAGATATTTACGCAGAATTCGCGCCTTTAAGGTTTGTATTTAATGTCAGAATGAAATATTCCTTGTGATATTTCAGTGTGTCGTACGTTAATTATTTTAAGATTTTAATCTTATTTATAATAAATTGTAAATTTCATATTATGTGGTTTGAGATTGTATATTTGAATATTATTTCTTTTTTATTGAATGTTTTTAAAAAAATTTTGTATTAAATATGAGTAAAATATCATATTATTCGCATTATTTTTTATGACATTTATTTAATCGAATACAATTAGAAGTCAGTTTGCATAAGAGTCAAAATATAGGGTCATCCAAATGTGACGCCTAGATTTGTTTTATTAAAAAGAAACAAAATAAACTATACACGTTTCCCTATACACCACCTTATACAATTTTCTTTTTAATAAAACACAAGTCTAGGCGTCAAATTTGGATGACCATATATAATTGCTATTTTTAATAAAATCTTTTTTTCGAAATGCTGATAAATAAATATTTATAATTTATTTTAGTTGGTTTTACTAGAAATAATTGGATAAATGATTCGATGAATGATTACAATTTAAATTCAACTTAAATTTTGATTTAATTTTTTTTTCATCTAATTACAATATTGATATCATAATTTTATAAAGAATAATGATCTTAATAGCCAATGCGGTTTTTATTTTATTTGAATTTTCATATATTGTGAGGTGATAAAAGCTTTAAAACGCAGATATTGTATGAATTTTTTTTAACTAATATCCTTGATTGATTTTCTTGTCAGTATTGCAATTTTAAGTTTTCTATATGTTAATATACGTTTTTACGTATTGAGAAATATATAAATATATACATTGATTTGGAATGGTAGAATAATTTGCGGTTTGAAATGGAAAATTTGAAATGGAAATGGGCCAGTAATATAGCAAGAAGAGGGGAGCACCGATAGACAATACAATTTATTGATTGGAAATCTAGATATATAAGATAGCTTAGAAACAGACCAGTGACTATATCATCATCATCAACGGATTCACAGACTATTTCTGTCTCAGGAATTTATATATATAATAAAAATTCATTTCATTCGAAAAATAATGTCAAACAATATAATATTGTATATTACCGAAAATACAAAATAAGCATAAAATATAAAATAAACTAACAAAAATATAATCAATAGCATTTAATATATACATGAAATCTGTCAATTTAAAAACATCATAGTAATAAATTTTATTTTTAACAATTTACATATAATAAAACTTAAATATATTATGAAAATATAACCTAAAAATCAATTTATTTATTTAATATTTTATTCAAAATATTCATAGAAAATTATAATTGAACCTGTAGAATCGCACAAAAAATAGAAAATCAATTTTTATTTATATATTTGAAAAATATAAATTAAACTTAAAATTGAAACTTATAAATAATATAAAAAACATAAACATTAGTTTGTTTCTTTATTTGCAAAAATACAGATAAAACTTATAATGAAAACTTGTAAACTAAAAAAAAGTATATGCATATTGAAATTGGTTTCATTTATTTGGAAATACATAAAATAATTTATAATTATAACTAATAAATTAAAAAAAATCATAATGAATGAGGTTTTTAGGAATTTTTTTATTATAAAATTTACAAAGCTAACTAAATATATATATATATATATATATATATATATATATATATATATATATATATATAAATGTATTTATAAACAGCCATTCTATTCTTCTTCGAACTTTGACATATGTGTCTCCAATATATTTCATTTTATTAAAATATAAATAAACTAATATCTTGATGGAAAATAGCATCTTATTAAACATAGCAAGATGAACTAGTCATTTTAAAATCATTTGAAGACAACTACATTCATTATATATATATATATATATATATATATATATATATATATATATATATATATGAAATAACTATTGTACTTAATTTTTAAAGTTGTAAACAAATATATAAAATTCAAGAAATTGTTATTTATAAAAAAATAAACACGAACCGTCGTATTAATACACAATATTAATACTATCCAATTTAGCAACAAACTGTTTTTTAAATTGTTATAAACTAATAATCTACCAACCTCGTAAAAATAAAGTTGTTTTTGTCTTTATTTTATAATAATTAATACTTTTATACTACTCGTATTGTATTATACAATACATTACAGATTCTTTTAAAAACTACACATTTTGATACATTCTACATATTTTATACATACAATAAACAAAAAGCGCAGTAAACAAGTACCTATATATTTTCTATATGATATTCTAGTATGTTTTAGAACAAACCCCCTCATTCTCGTCCATCGACAATCCTTTTTTTAAATAAACATATTAACCAATGAATATACTTGAATATAGTGCAAGCAAATAACAAGCAATTGAATAGTAAAAATCAAATTAAAAAAATAGTATTAAAAATTGTTTAGTGTAGAAAAGTATAAGATATATAATATTATCACACACACACACACACACACACACACACACACACACATATATATATATATATATATATATATATATATATATATAATAATCATCATCATCATTGTACTTAATTTTTAAAGTCAATAATTATTATTGTTTACTTTATTTGATTATAAGTTGAAGTGTATTTTAAATACCATGGTCATCAAAATGCGTTTTAGTTTATAAACAAATAAAGTGTACAATAAATAGTTATTGAACACTTGTTTACAATCTCGTAGAATTGGGGTGATAATTTATTTGTGTAAAAGTGAATTTGCTGAATTTCTAAAACAAGTAAATACTTTTTTGTAGTGTTGTATTTACAATTGAATATGAATTATAGTTTCTTAAATTTTAATATTTTATTAATGTTAATTATTGTATAGAAAATTATAAAATTCATTTAAAATTTTATTGTCTCCATAATTAGAATTTAAATTATTATTAAAAAAAACTGAAGACGGTTTTAGAATTGATATTGGTTGAAAAAGCAATAAAAGAAATCTGTTGACTAAAAATTCAACAGATAAGAGTATACATAACGAATTTATGGGTAAAAAAATAAAGAATCAAAACTGTAATAACTGAAATCGATGGATATGAGTGTTTATCTTGGTTATGATAAGTGTATGTTTTCTTTAATAGAGAAAATTTTGTTATTTAAAGGTGGAAATTCTAGAAGTCGAAAAACAAGATGACATGGTATGAACTATTTGAGTATTTTTCATATATCTTATATTACAATGTGAAAATTACATTAATAAAAATTCAGGATTTGAAACTAAATATCCATTAGATTTGAAAAAATAATAAATTATTTACATTTATAGAAGTCTGTATCTTTAAAAGGATTCAGTGATAGAAAGTGCACGAAAACTAATTTTCTCGGTACATTGTGAACTAGTTTAGTACTGTTGTCACATCTGGTATTATATAACGTTTCGTTCAGAATGACATGTCACGATCTGAGAGTTGGCACACCGATTTAAAATCAACAATGAAAGTGTAAATACAATTATCGATTGTCGAAGTTTACTCAGACCTACATTAAAATTATTTGTAGTTGACACAAGTTTTTGAAAATGTAGAGGAAGAATTCAATGACAGAATTTATTTTCTTAATAAAACTTTATAGTTAATTGTAAATATTGACTTATTGGTTACTTGCTCGTTGCTACATAAACATTATTGAATTCTTTGCCAGTTATTGATTTTCTTCTGTAACAAAATAATTTAATTCAGGAAAAATATCTTAGTTTCATAAACAACTAATGGTGTTAAGTATTCATTAACTAGTAAATAATATAGATAAATATTTTATTAAATAATATTTGTGTAATATTCAATAAATTTTACTTTTCTTAAATTTTGATATGAAATTTCAATAGAAATATTAAAGAATAATTCAATATTCTAATTTATATTCTTTTTTAAGAAAATATATCCGTGTTAGTTTTTACTGAAATATTTGATAAATATAAGGAAATATAGATTTTTTTCACCTTGCAGGTTTTTTTGGTATTACTGTTTGTTTTGGTACTTCGGTGAATTTACTTTAACACAGATGAATCAATTATATCCAAAACTACAAAATTTTGTAAAATTAATGAATAATCATTTTTTGTCTACTTTATTCACTCATATGTATTATGATGACCATATTGTAATTATTAGAGTACTGAATTATTTATAAATACTTTATTTACAAGTACTTTTATAAGATTTTGTAACTGGAGGCGAGTAAATTGTATTTTTTAAAAAAAGATTGACTAGTAGAATTGTAGACTTTGCCAAAAAAAATTTCTAACTCTTATAACTTTCTTCTAATTTTCTTCTTTCTATTGTTTATCGATGCTGACTGCCTTCTGACAATATTATAATTAATTAGATTTTAGCTTTTCATTATTTATGTACTAGTTAGTAATCCATATATTTTAGATTAAAATATATATTAATTAAAATTGTTTTGTTGTTTCTCGAATATCCTGATAATTATTAATGAACCTATCGATACGTTTTTCTTGAGTAAAATCCGCTTGTATAATCAATAAAGAATATATTTTATTTACAATTAAAAATGTAAAATGATATCATTAAAAATATTCGGTTTTAATTATTAAAAAAAGATATACCATTATGATTATTTTAATCATCTATATTTTTTTTCGAATACTCAACATTGGTTTATTAATAATGACTTTTGTATTGAAGTCATTTTAGGAAATTTGGATATATTTGTTATTTCAAGATAAAATAAATTTAAATAGCTTTTATGGTTAAATATAGCAATGAACTTTGTAGAAAATATTTAAATGATATAATAATAGGCTAACAAAAAATAAGTTTTACTTTTCCTTTGAAATTTGTTTTAAGAATATTTTTCATGATTTTTATTATAATTCAATGTTGTAAAAAGTTATTTTCAATTAATAAATATTTAAAAAATGAAATTGGTATATGTTCATACAAATAATATATATATATATATACACGGGTATATGCACTCGTATATGCACTACTATACAAAAGTCTTAGGCTATCTTAATAATTATTTTAAAAAATATATATTTGAAATATAGTATTCTAAATAATTTATTAATATTTTCACCTATTATTATCTAAATCAACTTAAAGATGTTAAATAATTTTTGATAGAGTTTTTATGGTAATCATTTTATATTTTTCTGAATTTCTATGTTCTCATGCCCTTAAAGATAAATTTCATTATTCGAATTATATGTTTTAGGTTGTTGATATGCAAAAATTTAAATTTATCGAAAAATTACTGTCAAAATGATATCATGTGCATTTGCATAACTTTGAAATATTCGAAATCGGGAAGTTTTCTCTCTACTCACAATTAGAGCTTTATGCTAACGCACAAAACATATTTCTAGGCCCGAACGAAGCCATAATCATGCTTAATGGTTGGTTTTAAATAATCCTCTATATGAATTTCAGCTTTTTATCAACGCATAAAACACTCGTTTTTTATTATCGAAAAATTTAAATATCGATTCATCAGAAAATAGCATCCTAATCCAGTTTTTAGCCGTTCAATTTATATGAGATTTAGATTGATTTAATCTCTTTTGTTCATTAATTTCCCTAAAGACGGCTTTTTTACAACCCATGCTAGATTTCAAACAATTTCTATTCACTATTGAATTCTATACAGAAGTTCTCGTAGGTTTTTATAATTCTCAGGTTAGATTTTTTGAAGTATTTGAATGATTTTTTAATGATATTACTTTTCTAATTTTAAATAATGGAACAAAAGTAAAAATGCTTTTCACGAATGTTATAATTATATCATTTAATAATTGTTACATAAAAAATACCATTTTCCTATTCGAAAAAGCCCTTATATATATATATATATATATATATATATATATATGGAATGAAAAATAATTATAATAAAATATTATTTATCATTTAATAAAAAAATTCAAAGGATTATAAAACAGATAGTTTACTATGAAATACAAAATTTGCTTGTTATAAAATAATATTAATAAATTTCTTGATCTGTAATTTGAAATAGAGATGAAGGTTTTGATTTAATGCTCATTTTTTATTTTTGATGAACATAACATTATAAAAAAACATAGCTTATTTAAGGAAAATAAAAATTAATAATTTAACTTTTGAATAGTATTTTAGATCCTTATTGAAGGGCCTAAAATATTGAAAATTATTATGGTACAAAAAATTTACCTATAAATTGATATCAGTGTTCAAAAAATTTTGGATTAAAGAAATAATTTATATTTATAATGTGATAAAATGAAAATAAAATAAAATTAAGAAATTCGAAATGTTAATTTAAATATCTTATATTTATCAATACTCATTTCAAGTTTTTTTTTATTTCAGGCAATTGATAAAAATAGAATTAATTTCACAAAGTTAATTATTAATTCTAAACAATATTTTTTAAATTAATGGAATAAAATAGAACGTATTTTTTTAAAAAATATTTATCTAGATGATTATATCTCAAGATTGGATTACAATTAAGTACTTGAACAATAATTATGGATGTAATTATATTTATTTATTAAAAAGATAATATTTGTGTTATATGAATTTAATATAATTTTTGAATATTAATATAATTTTTGCTTGAATTATTAAGATATATTTAATTCATTTATTGAATTAGTATTATTCAGTAAAAACATGTGTATTTTATTATATTGTATATTATTTTTGTAGTGAATGTGAGCTTTAAAAAAGTAAATTTGATACAATAAGGGATATAAATATTTTTCCGGATAATCTAAAAGATTTGTATTTTAGACAGATTAACCTAGACTGTAGGCAGTATAATAATTCGAGTTGCTCGTAAAACCTTTAAAATATTTGATATGTCGAACGATGAATACGGAATAAAGTAGAACCGTAAGAAATGCTTAAAGTTTTATACGTTTCTAGATAGATATTTATATCTATTGCCGCTGACGTGTACGAAATCTCAAGTAACCTCAATCGTTATTTCCAGTTTACTTTTATATAATTTTACAAAGTAACCGACGAACTTTAGCGATGCAACACAGTAAAGAATTCCTTAAATAAAACTGTTGTGAAATGGCATAACTTTTATTAAATCCGTATGAAATGAAAGACTTAAAAATAAATAAATTAAAAATAATACATAAATTGGCATTTTACCAGACATGTAACTGTAAAGTATACAATAGATAACATGATTACTTTGAAACTCTTTATAAAGTATTTGAAACTTTGTGGTAGAAACAGTTTTTCGCTACAAAAATTTAGAATTGAAATTAGTTGCTAAATAACAATTATATATTATTGAAACTGTAATGTTTAATCGTAAATTTATCTTACAATAAATTGAAAACTGTTTAACGTTTCAAAACGATTTCGTTAAAAGAAATAAAAGAATTCAAGAAAAGTGTAATCATTGAAATAAATCAAATACCAATAAATAAGAAAGAAACTGCAAAGATATAAAAAAGTTGGCGTTTTTCCAGTACTGTACGCAGAAAGAAATTTAACATTGAAACACAGTGCGGGTGGATATTTGATTGTTTTTAGATGCAGTGTTTCTTAAATTTGTTACTTACTTTACTATTTTATTTGCAGTACTATTTATCGTTCATTGAAGCTTTACTTTTGTGTTTATTGTCAATATAGTTTACGATAAAATACAGATACCCTATTTGAAATTCTACAAGAGTATTGAGAAATTTCAGACTGGAACTTCGATTGTTCTCCTTCGGGAGATTTGATTTGTGTACGAGTTATCGTTTCAGAATTTTGATTGAATAAGAACCAATTGTTTGTAGGTTTGACGACTTTGGGGAGAACTGATCAGTTTTAACTATTGAATTTGTATAATTGAAGAAAAAATTATAAAAATAGTTTATTGGAAAGTCATTCATAAATAGTTTTTTGATTTAAATATACCAGAATTATTTAAAGTTTAATATAATAATAAATATTTGTCAAAATATTTTTTATCTATATATAATTTTAAATCGTTTTTTTATAAATAAGAATACAATTTTGAATATTTTAGTATAGGAAACTGATAATAATGACTATTAAAATCATTGGTTAATAATTTAAAAATTATTAACTTTATTAAATTATATTATCTATTCGCTTAATTAAAAGGAGGCAAATGTTGACAAAATATATTTTTTATTATTTATGTAAAAATAAATAATAAGGAATAAAAAAATTAAATGAAAATAGAAAAATGAAATATATATTTTTAAACTATGTATTTTCTTTTTTATTGAGTGTGTAAGAGAGTTTTCATTTAACTACAGATACGAATTCTCAATAAAAATTAATAACGTAATTTTTTAAAATATCAATGTTTTAAATACTAATGTAAGGCTGTTTCATGTTTTTCAAAATATGAAATACTTGAGTACCTATATTTGTTTATAGACAATTTATTGTTTCTTTCGTTACAATTAATGGATATACTATTTTTAGAAAAGAGCAACATTATAATTTTTCATACAAATAGTCTTTCTGTGTTCTTCATATTATTTATTTAGTTAGTAATTAGTTATTAGTTTATTTTGAGAGTATAACTTTTCTGTGAATAATTTATTACTAAATTGAATTGAATTTTTAATCAGATTTCCAATACAAGAATTGCTTTTATTTCTTTAATATTAATATCTTAAAGAAATTGTTATTAAAATTATTAATAGTAATATTATTTTTGAAAAATAATACAATTTTATTGCATATTATTTAAAAATCTTATAGATTGTAACCAGATAAGAACATTTACCACATTCGTGGAATTATTTCTATAGATTACATTTAAGATGAAAATATAAATTAATATTCAGGAA
>CP092091.1:31340490-31382990 GCA_029203775.1 Neoneuromus ignobilis | reverse complement strand
ACAAATAATTTGAAAAAGATGAAGTATTTTTCTTTAACCCATGATTCGATATTTTATCGTAAAGTAATGAGTAATGCGGAAAATAAATTGAATTTTTCACTCTACTTATTTCCTACATTACTTTATCAATTTTCCAGTTAACTTTTCTTAACGATAAATCAATCAATCTCGAGAATTTCGTAGCACCTGCATACTAAATACTTTATATCCATTTATCCTCTGAATTGAAACCAGTGATATTTTCAATCATTTAAATAAAATATTAGGGTTTTTGGCACATCTTTGTAATAATAATTTTATTTTATATAAAGTATTATTAAATAAATTACTGATTGAATAATGAATATTATAAAATTTTATTAAATTGAATTTCCATATTATGCTTTATAATGCTTCGGCGTTATTGGAAATGACGTTTTAATCCATTAATAACCTATCGTGAAATATATATTTTTAACGGTTTAAAGAATTAGTTTTTTTTATTTCATATGTTACATATTCACATACACACACACACAAATATATATATATATATATGTTTGCGTGTGTGTGTGTGTGTCTCTTTCATAAACTAATTTGATGTGAATTATTGCCAATAATTCATTTTTCCGAACAGTATATTTTATACTGATGTAATCATATATAAATATAAAAGTAATCATTTGTATTTGCCTTTGTGAATGATCCAATTTTTTTTATTTTATATATAGTGGCACACCAAAATAGTAATGAGTATAATTACCTTTCAAGAATTTCTTTAAACGACAAAATTACAAAAATGATTTTTATTTATCAAAACCTTTTTAACAAATTCGATTTATTTCGAATTGTTAAATAAGCTTTTGGTCGGTATTAAAAGATTTTTTATATTTATTAAAAAATCATATATAAAATTTTTAATGTAGACGATATTTTAATGAAATAACTTATTTTTGATGAAAAAAGTATTTTAACATATAATATTTGTTATTTCAAATTTTATATTTGCTATTTTATCAGTAATGTTTATTCATTTATCACTTTTTATTCACTTTGAGAAATGGGCAATAACTGATCATTAGACAGTTTCATAATATCTTGTTGAGTTGAGATGATGATTTTTTCTATTGAAATGAACTTTTTACAGTATTGAAACATAAATACATATATATACATACATACATATATATATATATATATATATATATATATATATATATGTAAATATTCTCTAAACTATGATTTTTAATAAAATATATTTACTTATTTTATGTTTTTGTTGTTGATCAAACTCGTTAAAAAATATCAGTATTTTCAATTATAAATTCCCATGATATTAAAGTAAATATGCACTTTCAAATATCACAGTTCATTATTCGTGTTAGTTATTATAGCTTCAAGACCTTTCGAATGGATATATGAATATGCATATATATATATATATATATATATATATATATATGTATGTATGTATGTATGTATGTATGTATGTATACACAACCTTTATGAATACGTATGTATGGATAAGTTATACTTTATATTCACGACGAAAATGGGTTTTCATTAGATTTTTCGTACATTTTATCTGAACCTGTTTCACATGATGTAACTTTGAAATGAACATATGGAGCATGCAAAAATTTACATAAATTACCTATAAAATATGGTCAAAGTATGATGCTGTACAGTGCTGTTTACGTGTCAATCAAATTGGTTTATCAATTTTATTTAGGTATAGATTTTTTAATGGAAGTTCTTTAATATTAGTACTACATAATCACATTTTATTTTTTCATTGTAATCACTTTTATATTAATATCAGTTATATCTAAAATTTCTGCGTTTTTAAAATAAATATTACTCGATTTATCTCCTGAACAGCTTAAATATAAACAGATATTATTTTTAACTAAATTTTTTTTCTAAAATAAACGGCTATAAAAATGAATTTTTCAGAGAAAAATTTTATTGAAAATAAATAACTTTTTTAGATCTATTCTAAAGTTTAAGTTTAATGTAAAATAAATAAATTTAATTTACACATTTATGTAAGTGAACTTATTTGAATTTTTGTTTATTTTTAAAATTCATCATATACAATATGTATGTATGAACATTTTATAAATAAAAGTATGAATTATGTGCACATGTAAAACATCTCTGTAGGATAATATTAAATGTGTATGTGCGTGGCTTACGTATGTTTTTGTTCGACACATGTGTACGTGTGTGCTTTATCATTGTGATTGTGTGTATAAGGGTGTGTAAATGTGGCCTAGATAAATCTGAAAATTTATTTGATTCATTTAAACCCGATAGAGGTCAAACGATATATTAAAAAAATCTTTTTTGTATTATATGAAATTCAAGCGAATATCAACTGCAAAATCAGGATTTTCTGCAAACTGATATAATCAATTTTGTACATATGTGTATATGAAGATATATATATATATATATATATATATATATATATATATATATAATATCCCTTTTGTTTATACAAATTTAATACTGAAAATACAATATTGTGATTTCAACATATGTGACGAACATATTACTATTTTATTATAATATTTTTGAATGTATTGAAAATAAATCTTACACATAATTTTTAGACAAAGATGGATTATGAATTTTGTAAAAATATGTCGTGAATATTATAGAAGTTATATTTAGTGATAAAAAAGGTAACTGTAATTGTATGTTTCTATTTCTCTGGAATTGTTATTCTATTATTTGAATGGAAAAAAATATTTTTAAACAATTTTGTATTTCTATTTCAAAAATAAAAAAATACTTTTAATTAAAATGTTTTCCGAAATTGCCGTTTATTGAAAAGTTTTATATAAAACATGTTCTTAAACTTTGAGTGAATTCAATCGTCAATTAATTTATGTATTTCTTCAAAATTATTTCGTAGTATATTTAAAAGATGGTATTACACTAAATAAAATAAATGGAAGTAGATTAGAATAATGTACAAAGAATATGTGGAGCAGTCATTTTTATTGCACTTTAATTAGAATCTCAGCATTTTAACATGCAGTCTGAAATTAATGTGAGAGAGAATGGATTTCTACTTGTTTTGGAATTGTGGTGAATTCACTTTCACACAAATGAATTATCATCCAAACATTCTTGTAAGTTAGCAATATATTACTTGGTGTTTCATAATTATTTATAGTTCACTTTATTCGTTTATTTAACGATAGATTGATGCGTATTTCAACGGCAAAGCTATTATCATTAGAGTACCGTGTTATAAAATCTATCGATTTTATATTGTGGTATAATTGATTTTCTGTGTTCTATAAAAGTTTTGTAATGATCAAAAAAAGCATATTGTTACAGATATGTGTATTAGTTGATTGCATTTATAAATATACTAAGTATGTGTTTATGTTAAGAGTAAATATATGTATTGCATCAATTTTTATTCAGTATTATTAATATTTGCACAAAAAACAAATAAAAAGAGAAATATTAGTCAACATAACTTTAAAGATCATTTAAACATCAAAGATAAAAATTTATGCATACCAGATATATATCTCATGTTTTTTTTCAATTCTTTAGAATCTTTTTTTAAATTAATTTGCTGTAAATAATTTTTACGAACTTCTCATTTTTAAATAAATTTGATACGCTGGAAATTAAATAAAAACGAAGAATATTTATTGAACAAAAGTTTAAACATAAAACAAACTCCAATAAATATCATAAAATGTCATGTATTGAATAATTATTTATTATTTACTTTATTTTATGATTCACATTTCGATGACTATACCATCATCTTCATAGCGCTGCATTATAAAATTTATGTATGATAGTCAAAATGCAAATAAGTGAATAAAGTGAACAATTAGCGAATTTTAAACACTTTTTTTAAATTTTATATTAATAAAGTGAATGATTTATTTGTATTAAGGTGAATTTGTGATTGTATTAAAATAAATAATGACTGAAAATAAAATTTAAATTACAACAATAAATAATGAATGGGAAAAAATTCATATTAAACATAAAATTGGTAGTTCAGAAAATATTAATACAGGTTTAATGATATAATAAGAAGTAAGCCAAATAATGATAATAACGATTAAAGAATATTTTAAATAATTAATAATACAAAAAGAGAAAATATAGTAAATTAATTAAGAGTAAAAAATATAATATTGAAAAGGATAACCAAATCTATTTGAAAATAATTTTTTAATTTACATTATAATTTCTGTAGAAAGACAATAAATAAAGGTGATAAAAATAAGGAAAAGTAGATATATACAAGTAATTAAAGTAAAGTAACTAATGAGATTAATTTATGTTCATTTTTAAAGGTTTTAATATGATTTTGTATACATATATTATATAAAGATTTTTTATATTATTATTTTTACATATATATGAAAATACATTTGCTGTATTAATTTATTAGGCGACATATTATTTACATAAGAAAACATTTTTTAAATTTCAATAGTTACACGATTTCAAGCTTATTTAAATTTTTATTATGCTCTATTGATTTGACTGTCAGTCAGTTTGTTATTGGAAAATACAAATATTTGTCAGTTTTCAATATACGTACAAAAATATATAGGTTCAATTTGTTACCAAAGTTTTCTCGCATTGATAGATTTGTTAACTTGTTTCATTTTTAAAAAAAAAATTGTTATAAAACAAATTAATAATTACAATTAGCGACTATTGATTTTAATAACCTTTTTTTAAATAAATATTCGTGATTTTTACAATTTATTCTGTGTTGTAAGAACAAAATTCAGTGAAATTGTGACACGTCTTAAATATTTAAGAATTTGATCAATTGCACATTTTTATCTTCGTTCACATAAGAAGATTCCGTTTCAAAGTTCGAGATGTATTTTTCTCGTTATTTTCTTTGATGTGACGAGAGAAAATGTCAGTTTGGTATTAAATTCTTTTCACAGTCTTTGAATATATATATATATATATATAAATATATATTATTATTTCTATCATTGCTATTTTTTTTATATAGTTCTGTCTAGATTTTTTTCTATAATCCATTTCTAAACAAGTACAATATTTATATAATTTATATGCCTGAGTGATTAAATTATTTATTATACATCAATTTATTTTTCAAGTTGAATTCCTGTAAAAATAAACAACTAATTAATTAACGAGATAATGTAATATAAAAAACAGAAAGACAATCTAAGCTCGTTTAAAAATAAAAAAAATATTTGAAAATACTTAAGCAATTGAAAAAAATTAATAATTTTTTTATTGATTTAAAATCAATAAAATGTTTTTCTTTTATATATATATATATATATATATATATAATATCACTCACAAGCAAAAACAGGACAATACGAAAACAATTTATTTTAATTTATTTTTTTCAATACATTCTTTGAGAATAAATCAGTCTGCTAGCAGGAGTTCTTTTTGGTACGAAACTATCACCTGTTATATATTATTCGTTTTAGTTTTTCAACGGAGACAGATAATAAAAAGATTGTAGAGTACAAGATTGCAATATATTTCATATTTTTATCCCTGTTGAAAACTATAGAAAAAGAAATAAATCTAGTGTTAGTTTTTTTAATCTGAATTGTAAACTTCTGCGAGTTCTTTAATTATTCTTAATTTATTGGTGATTCAGAAAAAGGGAGTGGAGTTAAACATATTTTTAAAATTTTTAATTTTATTTTTGTGTAAAAAAATAAAATATTTATCAATATCATCTCTACTTGGTGACAATAATAACAAAAATTTGTTATTGAATAAATTTGAATTTTATTATGATGGATTGTTTTATTAAAAAATATTTACTTTATTTAAAATTTCAAATATAGAATTGAATTAAAATAAAAAAATGATGTTTATTATGTCTTTATTTTTAATTTGAAATGTAATAAAATGATAAATAGATATTATTAAAAACATTTTCAACATTTCATATTTTTATTAAAGACTTCATTAAATATTTATATAATATTTTGTGAAAATGATTTTCTAAATTCTCCAAATAACCGCGGTTATTAGAATTATAATATATTTTAGACTAATATTAAAATGTCATTGTTTTATTTAATTTCAAAATTTATTCTAAAAAATCTTGGAATGACCAAATATTTTGTAAAACCTAATTCTATTGTAAAATTAGAAATTATTTCTTGTAAATTTACACAATTTTTTTAAATATATAATTAAAAATAAAAGAAACACTTATTTCTAAATTTGGTTATTTGGAAAAATTTACATTATTTGTGTTAGTTATTAATAAAAAGTACATTTATTTATTAACTAATTTGAATTATGCTATTAATTATATAATAGGTATTATTAAAAATATTTTCAATTTTGTTAACAAACAAAATATTTCAATAAACTTTTGTAACATTTAAAATTGTTTCATTTACTAGAATAACTTATTTGAATAATTTATTTAACTTATTTTATTAATTTTTTTATAATAACTGAAACAAAGTAATATCTCTAAGATAAATGTCAATCTTATGAAAATTTTTATATAGACTTTTTTTTTATAATGGCCTTAATAAATGCCTTACTTAAACACGATTTTTTTTTTGAATTTTATATAAACGATTTCGATGGAAATGCAAAGTGTGTATTCTTTTATTCAGAAATTCTTTTCACGATACTTGTAAGATAGTTAACGTGTCATCAACAAAAGCTGTCCTATTATTTTCAGTCTTCAGAAAGTGTATTTGGGAACATTAATCTTCGATGTAGTAAATAGGTTAGTGAATAACTGAAATGTAGCGCAAGTATTACACAAAAACCGACGCTCTTACGTATCAATCCAAAGGTCACGCACTTTATCTTTAAAACCAGAATAAGATTAATTTTTCATCTTGAGTTTTTCAGCCTTAGAACGTGTCTGTACAATAATCGTGTAAATTTTATAAAGAGCATTTGTTATTTTGTAGAGGATTTCTGTCTGAAAGTTTGTATGATTTGTGTCCTTTGTAAATTTGTGTTATTTTATTTCATTGAATTTGTTTTTTGGCGTTTTACATTCAAAAGGTATTCTCATGGAATAATTTTATTTATCGTTTGTATAAAATATTTTGAACTGTATTTTCGAAAAAAAAAATTCACGTATAAATTTGTAAATTACAATTGTCTAAAAATATTATAAATCAATAATACATATATTTAAAATTACAAGTTTACTAGCAGGAGATTTTTTTAAAAAAATTCAGTTAATTACATTGATCTTTCTTAGTAATACTTTTAAAAGTCTTAATTGAAAAATGTAGCATTTAAAAATATTGGAATGAAAATCATTTTAAAATCCAGTCACTTCTATAGAAGATTGAATTTTTAGCAATTTTTTTGTAGTTGCCCAATTTATCTTTTTCTATTAGATTTATATAATGTAATGCATATATATATATATATATATATATATATATATATATATATATATATATAAAGAAAAAAAGATTTTCATATCACAATTTTAATTCTATACTAAAATACAACTAACTGATAATTTGAATAGTGAAATATAAAAATGTTATATAATACAGGCTATTTTTTAAATCAATTTAAGACAAATTAGAATGAAGTTAAAAGATATTTATTATTTGTTAATAGTGAATATTTAATCTATTTTGAATTTTATCTTCTAACAATAGTATGCAATTTTTCTTTATTATTATTTTTTAATATAATTAATTTTAATTTATATTCAATCTTTCCTTCAATTTTTAATGTAATTTTACTTTTCACGAATTGTAAACCTTATATTTAATATTATAACATAAATAATATTATAATTAAAATTTAATTTTATTAAAGAAAATATAAAGTTATGAAAAATTAACAAAATATGGTAATTATATTTAAATATCGACACTTTATAAAATGATTTAATTAAAATAACTTATAATTATTATTTTACCGAATTTAATTATATTACTTCGTCACCCTTCACGATAAACTTTGGTCATTACAGTTACCAGAAATCGTGAAGAAGAAAGTATTTGATTAATTATATTCAACAGGTACAACAAGGTGTTAATAGTATATAATATTAAATCAGATTGAGGAAATGATAAAATCAGAGGTCGAGGTATTAAAATAATAAAGCTTTATTTTGTGAATATTTTTGACATGTTACGAACATTTATATGTATATATATATATATATACACACACAAACATATATTGACATTATATGTGTTTATATATATACACAAATATACATAAACGTGTATATATGAAAAAGGGTCGATGTTTAGTATTTACGTATGCATTCACGTAGAATTGTGTTAATTATTTTTGTTCATATATACTAGATAAATGATTAAAAATTATTATTGAAAATATTTTACGCATGCAATGAAAATGTACATATTTTCAATATATGGTTATTTAAAAAAAAATAGTTTTAAACACTAATATGTGCTTGAAAGTGTAAATGAATATATGTTTAAACATATGTATATATATATATATATATATATATATATATATATATATATATATATATATATATATATATATATATATATATATATATATATATATATATATATATATATATATATATATATATATATATATATTAGGTTGGCAATATATATATATATATATAAATATATATATATATACAAATAATAAATATATATATATATATATATATATATATATATATATATATATATATATATATATATGTATGTATATATGTATATATTTTTATATATGTGTGTGTGTAAATATACTGAATGCATATATTCACAAATTCATATTAATTTTTTCTTCTTTGAAAATATTGTCTTCTATAGAATATACAAGAACAAATAAAATTCGTAAAAATGTAGAGGAAAACTCTAAAAAATCAATTTCGATTGATTGAAAGAATAGATAAAAACCTTCATTTGGCACGAGGTATCAAAATAATCGCATTATTGTAAATTACAAGCAGCATATCGTTCTTTTGTAGAAGAAATTTAGTCTTAAAATTTTTGTCTTAATATTTTATTTGTGTCAATTGATTTCTTTCTTTTTGTTTCATATATATATATATATATATATATATATATATATATATATATATATAATATTAACAGTAGAAAAAATAATATTACATTTTTAAGACATAAATTTATGAATTTTATGAATATTTGCCATTTATTCAATATTTGTTAATAGCATTCACAAAAAGTACAAATATTATAAAAAACCGAATACAAAAACATATAATTGCATAAACTTATTACTACTACAAGAAGTGGAAAAGTTAGTTCAAAAGAGACGAAACTTTTTAAACGAAAAAGTGTATAGTTTTTCTTGAATATCTGTCTGTGAGGATTCGAAGTTTTTATGAGTTTGTAGTGTTACATCGTTCCGTATATCCTTTGAAACCTTTTAATAATATTAGGGTAAATGTTATGTTACAGCTATGAAAATAACATTATGTTATTAATCATATCCATTTAAACCGCTGTTGTATAACCTTACTTAAATATGTATTCATGCACACACATATGCATGTATGTATATAAATAAATGTTTTGTGTATAAGTTTAAACATATGGATGTATGTTAACATTTGCATAAATTCTGTCAGTAACTAATTGTCTAATTGTTGGGGGAAATTGAACAAAGGACCTTTATTGAGATTTAAATTGAAGCATATCATAGTGTTACACAAAGATATGTGATGAACGATGACATATGTTTAAAACATTAATCATTGCAATATCATGTTGGTTTCTGTATTATGGTCATTTCCTTTCATGGCCAATATTGAATTGTAAACATTATGACTGCATTTTCATTTACATAAACATTTGTATTAGCATATGTAGACATATGTATTTATAGGGGGAACAGGAGAAAAATTGTCAGGCGGTTTGTAATTGAATGTTAGTTTAAAAATAAATTATGGTTACATTTTCAGATCAAACAATTTCAAATATGTATGTTATAATGAAAAAAATTAAAATTTGAAAGTTAAAAAAATGTTTTTTTAAAATGTTATTCATGAACCAATTATGTAATATACAATACATATATGTATATACGTGTATGTAATTTTAAGTTTACTGATTAAGCCACCCTAAAGTCCATAGATATCAACCCCACTGAGAATATTTGGGCTGAAATTGATAAAAACTGCGAAAAGTAGAAATGACATAAGAAATAAGAAAAACATTTTTTTTTAAATTTGGAAAGAACTGAATGTCTATGTGAAATAAAATTTAGTTAAGAGCATAAAAAAAGGTTACAAGTCGTTATTCAGGCAAAGGGAAGACCAACTAAATGTTAACCTATGAATTTTTATAAAAAGATATTAAAATATTTATGAGGACAAATAGTTTATTCGACTCTAATTTATGTGTCTTTTAAGTAAAAAAAAATATATATTAAACAACAGTTACTCGATTTAATTGAAATTTTCTAATTTTGTTGTATATATGTACATATATACGTTCATAGATAAAAAGAAATTACATTAGCAATATTTTCAAAATATTTATTTTAAAGAAAAACATTTTTTTGTATAGGGAACGAATAGTTTATTTGGTATATATATATATATATATATAAAAGTATGTTGTTTAGTATATTTTCTTATTAAAGAAAATTTAATTTAAAAAAATGGAAATAAAAAATTAATACGTTTATTTAGTTCAGGTGATTAGTAATGGTGAATTATTTTAAATATCAAAGTAGATAAAAGAATAAAAATGTGAGGGAAATTGAACGAAATGTTTTAATATTTAAATGAAATTTTTACTCGTTCAATATATATTACCATTCCTTTAGAGCACAAAATTGTATTATTATAAGAAAAATAATCTAAAAAATTTAAAAAGTATATAAAGATATTTATAATAGAAAAAAATAGGAATATAATAAAATAGATTTAAAACAAACACAAGTCTACAGCTATACGAAGTATAGATAGAAAAATGTAGAAAATATAATAAGAGAAGAGAAAATAACTGATTGTAAGCGGAAGTAAATAATTTATTATAAATTAAAAAATAAAAATTAGTTATAAAATTATCAGATTGGATAGTAGTGTAAATCGGAAATAATGGATTTTATTGGATTTTTGTGGAAAACGAAAGAAATGGATTTTTCTAACTAGAAGAGTTTAGAAGAAACATTTAATTTTTGGGTTAAAGTCTCATTGAATGTTAGATGTGTGAAAATTTTTCACACAGGGTTTACTCTCTTAGGTAGGTTGTCTTTATGTTAGCTAAGGGAAATTATACAAAAATTGCATAATTTTTAAAAAAGATTTTGTGTTAAATATTTTATAAAAAACATACTAAAAAGTACAATGTTTGAAACTAATAACTTCTCTCTGAATGTAATCTACAAATTAGTTAACAGAAAATAATATATTGAAATATAATGTGGTCCACATAAGACTGAATGGCTTCGAAATTTATTTTATTATTATAATTTACTATCTTTCAGTCTTATTTGAGCTATCCTAATATTATTTAAGCAAATTATTACCAGAGAGATTCTGAGATAGAAAATACATCATTGATATATATCGTGACCACTTTGTATGAAAAGTGGTTATAAATGTGGTTGATCAATACTAGTTGATGGTTACAACTAGTGTTTGATTGTGGTGTGTAGTGATAGTTGAAATTCGAGTGAAACATGTGTGAACTAACAGTGTTGTAAGTTAAGAAGAAATTATTATCATACATATAATCAGAATATATACCATCAAACTAAGTTTTAAATTGTTAATATGGGATTTTGTTCGTATATATATTTTAATTAAATTTCTAATAACATTTTTGATTTTGATAATATTTAAAAATATATTTTTGATTAAGATTACAAACTATTATTTTTGAAGATAAATTTATTAAGTCATTGTTCCATTTTTTACGGGTATATATAGATATCTACATATTATAGATACATATATAATACTGTTATAAATATAATAATATTTTCACACAAATGAATTGCCATTTCAACACTACAAAATGTTATAAAAGTGTTAAATAATTACTTCTTGTTCACTTTTTATTTATTTGTAAGATGATGTGTATTTATATGACAATGCTGTCATCATTAGAGCGTTGAGTTATAAAATAATGCTTTCACATTTTTACTTAATAAATATTAATGTTGTTATTTTTTTAATTTTTCATATTTATATTACAGATAAATTAGTTTATTATTATTTAATTGAGAAATATAAAAAAATGTTATAACTTTATATATATTTATAAAGATAACTATTTTTGTTAATATTTATATAGTTGTATTAATGAACGATTTAAATATTTTGTTATATTTATTTTGAAAGTATACATTCAAAAATGGTAATGTTAAATTATAAATATCATTATTATAAATAATATATATATATATATATATATATATATATATATATATTTATTGTACTAAAGAATAATACAATACTACAATAATAACTAAAATATAATAACTAACGTCTGACACTATTTTTTTGATGTTTTTTAGTTTTAGTCAGACTGTAAGGCACCGATGTGTACAGCTTGCAGAACTCGATGTCGGTGCATTAATCTATAATGTTGACTAGATGTATGTTTTTTGACGATTTTGTTATAGTGGTTTCTTCATAGACTAAGTTTACTGTTTTTCGTAATCGTTCTCGATATGAATTGTATACCAACGATCGTATTCAATGCATTTAATATACGACGAATGATTAAATTATACTACTGCAATCTAGTATATATCTATAAAAGATGTTAGTTTTTTTATTAAAATATTTCAAGTAACACACAATATAACTATTTTATGTTTTATTCTATTGATTTTTTCAACAAATATAATTTATATAAAATACATTAAATTCTCTTTGATATACGTCAAATAATAAATGATTTTTTGCAAATAATTTAATTTTTCTAATATTTGTACACACACACATATATACATACACACATATATATATATATATATATATATATATATATATATATATATATATATATATATATATATATATATATATATATATATATATATATATATATATATATATAAGGTTTCTAAAAAAGTTATGATGCATTTTGACTATGTTTTTAAATGCCATTTCTTTATTATGTATATAATTTAATTGTTTAATTAGATAAAATACATTTATTATTTTCATATATTACATATGATTTTTTTATTTTGTTTGAATTAATTCTGTTTCTAATTCCTTATTATCGAAATTATGCATTTATTATGTATTAACGTTTTTCACTTGATTTTTGTACAAAAATATTTTACTTAATTATATAAATTTGTTGTCTGATAAAAATTCTTACACTTATAAATAAATTCTAATATTATTTTATAAATAAATTGTTCTTAACACATTACGATCCTCAGTATTTCGCGCTAGACTTTATCTAGAGTCCGGCAAATTTGGCAAAAAAATAAAAAAATAACTTCTTCATAAAATCGATGTAATTCTTAAACCAATGAACATTTTGAATTAAAATTTCATATCTGCCTATAAAAATATTCTATGCATAGATATATGTAAATATAACAGTGGTTTTCAATCTTTAATGAGCGTACCAGCGTGATAAATTACAAAAGAGATGCTTTATAATAAACATAGTTTATTATAAAAAAACACTTTTTAGCGTAAAAAACATCTAGAAGGGATAAAATATAATAAATTACGTAAATCATATATTATATATGCAAAAGTTGTTAGAAAAAAAAATAAGACAACCAATTTTGATTTTATTCCAAAAAAACCGAACTTTGGTAGCAATAGAAATTACTTTATTTAAAATATCTGAAATATTTTTCATAATTTCTATAATTTATCAATATTTTGAATATATATATCACCATCTTTTGATGTAATTAGAAAGAAATATAGCTTATATATATTGGCGTAAAAAGTTCATACAACGAAACACGCGTTAACGCGTGAACGGACTTACAGAATTCTAACACGAAACACGTTTAAGCGTGAACGGGCGGTAATGTATTAATATCAAATTAAGTTAGAAATTAATGTGCAAAAATTGGTCACTTATATAGAATGATGTGATATACATTAAGTTTATGTTTGAAATAATCTTCTTTGTTAGATCAATAAATAAACTTAATACTTGCCTAATCAATATAACATTCTATAAAATTGTTCCATAATCATTTATCTACTTTATTCATTGATATGTATTTCAGTAGCAATTTCAGTGTTAGAATGTTGTTATATAAAATTACAGATTTTATCAAATACTACCAAAAAGTTAAGTAAAATAAAAAAATTCGAGTAAAATACTGACATTTATGAATAAACATAATTAATTTAGCATTACTTGTTTCGGTGTTGTGGCAAATTTAGTTTAGTACAAAGAATCCTAAGATATATAAGGTACAAGATATATAAGTGAAAATGTAATCTAAATTTTAAAATGCAGCATTCTGACAGTGAGATTTTAATTAAGTAAAATGAGCAATAAATAATTATTGGAAACTTTCTTAAAATATTGTAATAATCGGGTGGAATAACAATAGTTTGCGTAGTTTATAATAACTATTTATTTTTTGATTTGTTTTTGCTATATTTAGTTTAGATTGACAAGAAAAATTAATATTTAAAAGTCAATATTTTTCAAACAAAGTAAAAATATATATTTTGATTCATTTATTTTATTTATATTATTTTTTGTTTAAAGGTATTAAAATATATTTTAAAACAATTCTTTTAACACATACATAACAAAATGAAGTTTACAGTTTTTTTCAAAAAAATAATAAAAACTAAAATAATGTAAATCACACTATAAAAATTAAATTGAAAATATAATATATATATATATATATATATATATATATTACTTTATTATATTTGTACTTGTTTTTATTTCTAAAAAATGGAGTGTGTTTTTATGTAATGATTAAGGACATACAACAAAATTAATTTCATTTTAGTTATTTTAAAATTTATAATAAAAACTGAAATGTTTAGCAATCATATATAAAAGTTTAATTGAAATTACAAACTAGAATAGTCTAGAAATTTATTTTTTAAAATTATTTAGTTTGAACTGAACATTTTAAAATAAATATTTCATAACACAGACATAAATTGAATATGAACACGAAAATAAATAATGTGATATTCAGAAAAACCGCATATATCATCTAGAAAATCACACATTGTTGATTTTGATTGTAAATTGTGGCGTTGCTTGATAACTGACCTGAAACTGAACATGTACTCAGACTTTATTGAAAATTATCAAATGATTGCAGTCATGTATATGGTGGAATGGTTCACATGTTGTGTTAATGACAAATATACAGCGAATTGATTTTAATTTTCGAACCTATGTATTAATTAACTAAATAATGTTCATCATGAATACATTGGGTATTTAAGCTGCCATCAAATAATTAAAAAAAACTGATTGTTTAATAATTTTTCCAATTTGCTTGTATCTGTAAAATTAATTGTCTTTATTATAAATTACTTTTGCATTTTGAACTAAATGTACATACATACATCCATACATACATATATATATATATTTAAGTTTAAGTTGCTCTCCTAAAACAATTATGTTGATAAATAATTTCAAAAATTTAATACTGTTTATTTTTTTAATTGAATTAAAATTATATAATTCAGGAATTAAGAAAATTTTATTATAATATGAACTGAACTTAATTAATAAATAATTTATTAAATAAATAAATATACTTTTTCTATATATTAATAAATTTTATAGAAATGCCCTTCAAATTGAAAAAAATATTTCAATTAATGTAATGAGTAAAAACTATCAATTTAATATTTCGTTTTGGAATTTAAATACATAAAAAGAGGTTTTTGGAGAAAACATTTTGATTTTTTCTTCATTTCTATTTTTTAAATAAAATACGTGATAATTTGTTTATAGTAATTTTATAATTCAGTATCATATATATATATATATATATATATATATATATATATATATATATATATATGATATATTACAGAATATTCCTTTTTTAATTTAGATATTTTAAATAAAATTTTTAATAAAATATATTGTCATTATTTATGTTTGTTAAAGTAACAAAATTTAATTAGTATCACAAAAAGTATTTACACTATACTAATTTTATCTGTAGCTTTAACTCTCTAAGGCACTTAAAATATATATAATTTATAGAATATATTTTATATGTTATGCAGTTGAATAAACAAGTAATTTGATGACGTTTGCATTGTTAGAAGAAGACACGGGAAATATAATTTGCTGAATGTCACTTTAGAGTAACATCAGTCTTTATTGGTAATATAAGTAATAGAACTTGAATATTTTCAAAAGAATATAAATCAGAATGAGATGATTGTGTATACAAATAAAACAAGAAATCTATTTTTGTATACGTATATAAAATTAAAAAATAATTGACCTCTTATAGATTTTGTTATCTGTACGAATATTGAATTGTTTGTTTGTTATGAACATATTTATCTCTATATTTATTGTTTTCGATATGTTTTTACTCTAATTAGATTATATTTTTCAATAATTTTAAATACTATAACTTATTTTAATTTTTTAATTAATTTAATTGAAAATAAGTAATTAGATACAGTTTTATGATAATTAATATCATTATAAAGACTGAATAAAAGCATCCCTTAGTTGTTATATGACTGCATTTGATTATAAAACGAAATGAACTCAAGAGTATCATTTTTTATATTTAAAGATCATTTGCAAAAAAATGTAATTATTTAATTTATTAATTAAATATGATAAATAAAAGAAATTTTTTTTCAAACCTATGAATGTCAATATTTGTTCATATAATAATTGAAATATATGTTGACAATGATTAGTTTATGCATTATTTATTTTTCTATGTTACAATTTGGAATAGGAGGAGGTGATAAAAAGAAATAAAAAATAATTTGAATATTATGTACGAGTGTGAATATTACTGTTTAAATCTTTCTTTTCTGTAGATGTAAACGATTTTGTAAATTATTGTATTATATATTAGATATTTAATTTGATAAATGTGTACTTATTTGTGATTAGTTGGGTAGTTTAAATTTTTACAAAATAATTTAATGTTTTGAAATAAATTACTATTAAATCTTTTTACTTTTAAAGTAGATAAATTAATAGTTACATAGTATTTTATAATCTCCATAAGTTAACTAAAAGTATTTTAAGAAGATGTATATTGAATGTAAATATAATTTGTTATAAAAAAAGTTATAAATTTTTTAAGTTAAATTTGTCAAGATACAAAGTACAATATTTCACTTATATATTGAAATATATATTTTACGTTTGGTTATATTATTAATGTATGGAATGAATTATAATATATAATTATACACAGATAACGTATAGTAATATTTAAGAGTTGTTTGTTATGATGGTGTCCATGACAAAGTTTTTTATATTTTTTCACATAATAAATTTAATCTGGAAATTTTATTAGTCTTTTTTGTGTAGTATACAAATTAATTTATCTTAAAATCATAAACAAAGTGCAATTTATATTAAGAATAATTAAAAACTGTTCTTTCTTTCGATTGTTAAAATAAATTTTCGTTAAATATTGGAAATATATTGAAAATAAATTATTATTTATTTTCAATATATTTCCAATATTTAACGAAAATTTATATATATATATATATATATATATATATATATACACGGGTATGTAAATTTCAATTCATATAAAATTTCTCAGAATAATTTCCATTTTTTATAAATTATAAAATCCAAATCCGAGCTTATAAGGTAATAAAGTGAAGTTTTAATGATTCACGAAATATTATATATAGGTTTTTGAAACAGACGTAGTCTCTTCTATTCATTATAATAGCAAAGCATAAGTATATAGCATAAGTATACTCTTGATATGGAAGTATTTTTCGTTAAATTAGATTTATGTACATTTTAAAATATGGTTTTTAACATTCTTTATAATAATTTTAATTTAAAAAAACGCAATTTTTATGAAAATTAATTCAAGATGCTTAATGAGTATTATTGTTTGTAATATATATATATATATATATATATATATATATATATATATATGTATATATATATATATATATATATATATATATATATATATAAATATATATATATATATATATACATTTCTTAATGAAAATTTATACTTTTAAATTTTTTAGGGTTGAATTTTTTTTACCAAAAAATGTACAAATAGATGTTCATATTTTTTATGACAATTTTGAAAAAGATATTTAATAATCTTTAATTTGGTACATGGATTGAATAAATATTTAAATTAGTTATTTTGTTTTTTTTTTTCATATAGGATACAAAGAAATATGCAATGAATTTTTATGAATTTATTTAATTTATTGTATATTAAATCATATGTTTTGCGAATAAAATAAATTTAGTATTCAAATAAATCCTATTTGAATGAACAGGTTTCAGTGAATATAGTTTCATCGGATATATTTTTAATTATTTTTTTAAAAAATGGATTTAACTGTAAGCTATTTTATAAAATAATTATATGAGAAAAATGTAAATATTTATCTGTCTAATACAATTATTCAAATTCAATTTGTGAATTTCATATAGCTTACAATTATTTTTTAAAAAATGATTCATTTTATGCTCTTTTCGATAAATACATTCAAGCTAGTGTTAAAATGATCAAATCAATATAAATACATGGCATACCATTCTAATTATTTCGTTATCTGTTAGTAACATAGGTGGAAATTTGTTGAAATATAGATTTATTTATGCTGATTATTTAATATTGGAATTCAAGTTACGAAATCTTTAAATTTTTCTAAATAATTATATTATGATTAATATTAGCATATTAAAGTTTTTTAGAATTGTTTGATGGATATCAGAACGTATAATAATATAAAATTGATAAATAAAATATATGACTAAATAATTTACTAACAATTCTCTCTCTCTCTCTCTATATATATATATACACAAACGATCATTATATTTCAATACATTCTCATCTATTCATCAATTATTAATAAGTAAATAATCATGTATGTATTTTTGTTATTCTTACATATTTATTATTTCTTTTAAATAACAAAAAAAGTTATTAAAAAAAGGTAAATAATAATTTTTTAATTAATTTTTTTAGAATGTGATTCATAGGAAAAATAAGAAAATATGTGCTATAGTTATTGAAATTTTAACCTAAAAATAATATATATACGAGGCGTTTGATAAGTCCGTGTAAATTCCGAAAGATGGCACCACTGGTGCATATCGAGGTTATTTTTAATTAGAAGCACCTCTTGGAAGAACACACATCAAGTTTCAGCCATATCGGTCTATTCCTTTGTGTTTGACAATCGTTGGAATTAAGGAAATCGAGTGATTGTCAAATAATGGACGAAAAAGAATTTCGCGTGTTGATTAAACACTACTTCATTAAAGGCAAAACGCCTCAGGAGACTAAACAGAAGCTTGATAAACATTATGGTGACTCTGCACCTTCGATTAGTGTGGTTTATAAGTGGTTTCAAAATTTTCGGAGTGGCCATATGAGCACAAGAGACGCTGAACGTTCTGGACGCCCTGTTGAGGTCACCACTCCAGAAATCATTGATAAAATCCATGATATGGTGATGGATGACAGAAGAGTGAAAGTGCGTGAGATTACTAGTGCTGTAGGCATCTCGTGTGAACGGGTACATAATATTTTGCACCAACATTTGGACATGAAAAAGCTATCCGCCAGGTAGGTGCCGCGATTGCTCACGATCGACCAAAAACGAGGTCGTGTGAAGTGTTGCAAGAACGGTTTGCAGCTGTTTCAGCGAAATCCGCAGGACTTTAAGCGTCGTTTCATCACTGTAGTGAAACATGGATACATCACTACACTCCTGAGACCAAAGAGCAGTCTAAACAATGGGTTATCAAGGGGGAATCTGCTCCGAAAAAGGCGAAGACAATTCCTTCGGCCGGGAAGGTTATGGCGACTGTCTTTTGGGATTCGCAAGGAATAATCTTAATCGACTATTTGGAAAAGGGTAAAACCATTACAGGTGCATATTATTCATTGTTATTGGATCGTTTGAAAACCGAGTTGCAAGAAAAACGTCCCCGATTAGCCCACAAAAAAGTCCTCTTTCATCACGACAACGCACCAGCTCACACCTCAGCAGTTGTGGCCGCAAAACTAATGGAAATAGGGTTCCAAATCGTTTCACATCCCCCCTATTCTCCAGACTTTGCTCCATCGGACTATTATTTGTTCCCTAATATGAAGAAATGGCTCGCGGGAAAAAGATTTTATTCGAACGAGGAGGTGATTGCAGGAACGAATGACTATTTTACAGACTTGGACAAATCCTATTATTCGGAAGGGATCAACAAACTAGAGCAGCGTTGGATGAAGTGTATAAGCCTAAAAGGAGATTATGTTGAAAAATAAAAACGATTTATTCAAAAAAATGAAGCAGTTTTTATTTTTACACGGACTTATCAAACAACCTCGTATATATATATATATATATATATGTATTGAAATTATTTCATATCAAACATAGTTTATGTATGTATTTAAATAATATTTACTACAGTAATTTCCCAAGTAAGTCTATGTACTAATAATAGCACAAATTACAAGAAATTGAAGAACATGTATTGTATACTAGAACACTTGTACTCTAGTACAATAAACAACCGTTCTCGGAAGGAGTGAGTACATAAATGTACATCCCGAATTTCTATAGAAAGTGATGTAGAACGATTGAGGAGAATATTTTATGCGATAATATTGAATGGATTACAGTAATTAATTGTTTCTTATGTATTGATTTATAATTAGTTGATTATTAAATTTAATAACTTATTAATTTACCATTTAATACATACGCCCATTATATATATATATATATATATATATATATATATATATATATATATATATATATAATATTAACTTAAAAATCAATATAATTTTTAGTCTTTCAAAAAAATGAATGAAATATAATTGAAAATACTAGGTATATTAATAATAAAATAATTAGTGTTACTTAAATTTAATTTGTTTATATAAAATGTTGGAACGGTTGATTGATTGTATTTTTATTTCAGGTTTTTATTTTTTCTTTTGTATATTATTCTAGTTGTTATATTATTATTTTGGCGTAATAATATTGATTTTTTTGGAATAAAATTATTACTTAAAATCAAAATATTTTATTAGTATAATTATTAATGGCTTATTCATTTTTTAGTTTGTGCGTGTTTTAAAGATAAAACTAATTATGATTTTATAAAGGCACAAAATTCTCATCTGATGATCTGAATTAATTTTAAATAAGATGGTATTAATACTAAAATATGTATACATGAAGTAAATTAAACAATAAATAATATATATATATATATATATATATATATATATATATATATATATATATATGTATAATTTGTGTGTGTATGTTTGTTTGTATATAAAATGTGTACCTAAATTGTAAACGGCACTTTTTCTAATCTATAAAAATATCTATGTAGATTGATCTGTACATAGATTGATCAAAAATAATAATCACATGACATAATATGCATTGCAAATATAAAGTGTATTCTTTAAAGTATTTTTTTTGACGTACAAGTATCATCAATATACTTCAACGCATTAGACATTAAGCTGATATTATATTTTCACCCACGTCTTTTTAAAAACGTCTGGCGCGATGTTTTCGACTGAAATCTTCTTATCGTACGTCTACTGCGTTGTAGGTAACGAGTACGAGTTTTTATATTTTTTTTGATTTGAGACTTTGATGTCTCTCTAAAAATCAGATGTGAAAGTTTGTTTAAAACTAAAGCCCAGACGATCGAATCCTGATCCGTAATTAATCTTTCATGTTATACAACTATTGAAAAAATATAAATGTTCGCGTGATGTGAAAGTAATATTGTTTTTCTTGACAAGACATGAACTTTTTTGTTGACTTACGATTTTTCTCGAGTCAAGTATATATGTATATATAATTTGTTTTATAATTGTGTTTGTTTGAAATAATCTTAACCGAAAGAAGTTTATTGTTATAAGTTGAATGATTGTATTTTTCGGTGAAATTGTGTTTATATCGGATGGATAGCTTTTATACATTACAGAGATTCATTAATATTTTATATTTGAATATGTGTTTATATGTATTCAGTTTTTAATTAAATGTTTTATGTAATGAACACTGTAACAAAAATTCAATTTACATGTTTTAATTAAGTTGAAAATAAATCCTAAAAGCGTTTGTATTTAATTACATGTAAATAAAAAATTGATCTAGAAAATATTTAAGTTAGAGTTCACGATACTCAATCCATGCAATAAATCTTTTAATACTAGCTGTAAAAATAACGACCGTAAAATCTCGGCATGTTTGATTATCTGTAAAATTGAAATCGATATGTCAATGCATTGGAAATTTCGCAAGGTTTCAAATGTATTATATCGTTGAGAGAACGTTTTGAAGGCACATAAAACGTAAAAAAACATGTAATTTTGGACGAAAATTGATTATTCGACAGTTTTTCTGCAACATATAGTTAAATTGCATCAAATTTTCTTGTTTTTTTATTTTAGTTAAGTTTTCAATAAAAAGATATAGAGTGATATATATATATATATATATATATATATATATATATTTACATATATATATATATATATATATATATATATATATATAATATTAAAATTGAATATTTTTTGTAATTAACTAATTGTACATATTTAGACAAATTATCCAGTTAAATTAAATAATGTATTGTAGATTTAATTAAGGCAGATTAGTTACATATGATATTTGTTATAATTATTTTTGTATGTAAACTGAGTAAGGTTTAAACATTTTCAGTTGATGTATGTTTGGAAATAACATAATACATTATTCATTTTTTTAAATATTCTGTTAAAATCCAGTAAAAAAATTCATGTTTGTGCATTCAGTTTGGTGAGCTGTCATAAAGTAATCATCCATAATTTTAAATAAAATATGTTCTCTGCTGCGTAGGTTACATACACTCCAAACTGACATTTTCCTATATTCTGATTGATATTTTCGAATCTAAATTTATCATCAACATAAAATATTTCATAAAATAATTATTGATTCCTAAATATACTATGTATGCATATACAATTATATCGTTGGTCAACGCTTAACGTAGTATTGCGATTTGTTTTTTGAATGTTTTTTCATCCTAAAATTTATATGAAAAAAATATTCCTTTCATTCAGTCGTTATATTAACTCTAATAAACTCGATTACAATTATTATGGTATGTAGTTAGATAATTTATCATATTATTTATATATATATGTGTGTGTGTGTGTGTTATTCCATACCTTTTACTATGTTTTTCAATTTAGTTCAATGTTTCATTATTATTAGAGAAAATAGATAGGATGTATAGATCAAAAATGTTTTTTTAAACATAGAAGAATAATCGATTTTATAATATAAATATTTGTCCTAATTTGATGTCATATATTTTTATTCTCAGATTCATTTCATCTATGTTTGTCCCTTTTGTATTAAAATATTATCCAAAATAGAAAAAAATCACTTTTTCAATTTTAATTTTTTCAATTTGATTTTCTACAGATTTACAAAATGTTGTATATATGCAATTCAACATAAACGAAAAGTCACTAAAATGGGTTTAACAGTAATCTGTTAAAAGTTTGCTTTAAATCTTATTTAATCAGCTACACTGTGACTTTTTATAGAAGCCAAATAGTCGCATTAAAATTTTGAAAACTGATATTTAAAAGTTATTTTAATTACTGAATTTCTCACATAAATATTATTATTTTGTTAAAATAGTATCTATACTAAACTATTCCATACGTTCAAGTGAAGTGAATATTACCCAAGCAGTACGAAAGGGAAAACATCGAAAACTGATTCAGCAAGGAATATTTTAAAATTGAGTATAAAACGATGATTAACTTATAAGCAAGAATTTAAAGTGAGAAGATTTAAAATATTAAATAATGTGTTTATTTTGTATGTGAAACGACTACCTTTCTGTATTAAATAGTAAAATTAATTGAACTAAGACTTATGAAGTGAAATAATCAAAAATTGATTAGAGAAAAATAGATTATGGGAAGAAACTGCTCTTAAAACAATTTAATTAAGATAAAAGTATTGCAAGTTAAAATACTAATAATAAAGAAATGTCATAAAAATTAATAAAACTAATGTATAAGGTGTGTGTGGAACTTCCTTCTGTTTTTTAAAAGGAAAATCAATTTAAATGTTGTAATGAAATTTTAATTATTTATGAAAGAACAGAGAAACAATAGATATTTATTTTTATTAAAGACGAAATAATAATTTTTTTTATAAATTACTATTTAACAGCTGGCGTCGGCGGGAAATGCAACGATCAGAAAAGAAATTACTATAAAATCATAAAAAAAATCATAAAATTAAATTTTCTGAGATTTGAGAGAAACTTCAGTAATTAATTCTGTAGAACAAAATATTCTTTTTATTAATAAGATTTAACGTTTGAGACTGAAAAATGAAATTAAAGAAGATATTTAGGAAAGTATTCACATAGGGTATTGTTTCACGATTATAAAAAATTTAATATTTCAATTTTTGCTAAGATAGCTACACACTCATGTACTTTCAAAGAATTATTAATTATTTTCGAAGATTAATTTTAGATTATTCAAGTAAAAATTTAAGAACAATCAATAAATAATTTTGATAATTTTGTCAAATTTTGAAGACAGTAACAATAAATCTAGTGATATAAAAAAGGTATCAAATTATTATATTATACTTGAATGTTTAATGGATGTATATATTGAAAAATAAAAATGATTGTTTTATTTTTTCAATACTTACAAAACTAGGACAGAACATTTGGGATCTTACAATGCATATATATATATATATATATATATATGTGTGTGTGTGTGTGTGTATGTATCATATATGTAAAGTGAAATAACTTTTAACTATGTAATAAATTCATCAAATATATTGCCGTCAAAAGTTTGACAAGTAAAACACATCTATTCTTCAGAGTTTGATTTACTTGTTGCTGATCGTGACAATGACATATTTGTCGAAGCCTATCAAGTTAAAGAAAAGTCGCTCGCACGAAACTATTAAAACTTCAGTTTTTTTTCTTTAACGGAATTTGATTTATCAAGTTTTCACCACTTTGTCTATTAACTTTTAACAAATGCTTGGTAATTTATTTCCGGCCCTCTACTAATTCATGTACATTAATTTGATTTAATCCTTTAATAAGCTTAAGGGTAAAACCGTGTTTTGTAATTACACTGTCCAGCTAAAGACTAATTAGTACCGAGATTATATTTTACACATTAAATAAAATAATATTTCAGAACTTTAAAACGGGTAGTTGTAAGTGATAACTCGTAATAAATTTAATATTAAAAGTAATATGTTTGAGAGTTAACGTGATTGTCAGCTGGAAAAATGATTTAATTTAGTAATATTTTTTAGTTTGTTGGAAATGTATTTTTAAATTATTTTTACATTTCAAATTAAATACACATACGAGGGTCGTTTGATATGTATGGTACATTTATTTATTGTTTAATTTAATTAAATTTTTCAATTGAGTTTTCTTACTTTTTTACCATACTTATCAAACGACCCTCGTCTATATATATATATATATATATATATATATATATATATATATATAGGGTGACTCAAATGAGAATGAAGAGTTTAGACATATGTACGTATATTTACTTCCTTTTTATCATTTAATTTTTTTCACTATCCTTCAGTTTTATTTGGAGTTCTCTCTCTCTCTCTCTCTCTCTCTCTCTCTCTCTATATATATATATATATATATATATATATATATATATATATATGTTTGTGTGTTGTATGTGTTTATGTACGTCGTAGGAGTTTACTGAATTACTAAAACATGATCGAGGAATTTTTTTCGTTATGGATTTTCATAATAACATTTTGACTATGACTTTGAATATGATTTATTTAAAAAAGTTTTATATTTGAAACATACTATTTTTTAATTGATTTGTTTCAGTTATTATAATCATTAATTTTGATTTATTTTTGATAATGTTTTGTAACTAAAATAAAATAAAATAGAATGTTAAATTGAAAAATGTCATATTTTGAAAATTATATTCTGGTATCAATCTTGTATCTTTTATTATTCCATTTGTGATCACGAATTCCAAATAATACATAATTTATTGTGTAATATAAATTTGATTTTATTGTACTTCTTTAAACGTTTTATAGAAAAACATGAAAAGAGATTTTTGTAAATTAAAAACAATATTTTTTAAGATTTCTGTAACAAGATAGATAAAATGTTATATAGGAAGCTTAAATGAGACTGAAGGATGTAACCTTCAGTTCCGGTTTACATCCTTTAGGTTCATTTATACTATACTATATATGGTTCAATTCGGCTAAACAAACAATGTAAAAATGAATTGCTTGTGAAAAATATCAAAAATAAAGCAGAAAAAAATATAAAAATAAATTCATTTTATTGTATTTATTATTGTTTACATATGAATATATATATATATATATATATATATATCTATATATATATATATATATATATGTTTTAAATGAGCTTAAAAGGTTTAGACATATATTTAGATGTTGCCAATTCACTTATAGATAAAAATTCAATTTAGTTTTTAAATTTGTATGTTTTAATGCTTTTTTACACAAAAATTATATCATAGATGTGCGTACATACATACTCATACATTTCTATTTCTATTTATATATATACATAAATATATACATAAATATATATATATATATATATATATATATATATATATATATATATATAAAATGATATATTTTATAAAATTACAAAATTATCTGTAATATTGTGTGAAATGATAAAAATTGAAAATTTGAATAAATTGAAGCGATATAATAGAGTTTCGTATGAAAAAATATACAAATTTATTTCTTTATTTAATGATTTTTTTTTGTATTCCTCATATCAAATAATTTGTTTTTGTATTGTATATTTTCTTAACAGATATAATCTCAGTTTTGACAAAAAATTATCATACTATTATGAATTTTTCTTGTTGTTCTTTTTATATTCTTACACAGTACATATTCAATAATTCATATATATATATATATATATATATATATATATATATATATATATATATATAATATATATTAATACTAAGTAAGGCAAATTTGTCTGGAAATATAAATTTATTAATATATGTATATACACTGCACTATATACATACACAGGGACTTAAATCACATATATTGACATACACATGTTTATATATATATATATATATATATATATATATATATATATATATATATATATATATATATATATGTTCTTATAGATGAACACGTTTTGAAAAATTCCAAGAATATAATTTATTATGTATGAACCGAAGTATTTTAAATTGAAATAAGAACCGAGTTTTCTAACTTTTCATAAACTTGAAGCCACATCTTTACATAACACAAACTTTATATATCATAATTCAAGTATAGTTCTATCAACAAGTTGAAATAAAATATAAATGAGAATTATTACATTTTCACTAGTTGAAAATTGAAGAAACCAAAGGTTCTATCAACTTCGATATAAAAAGGTCACAAAGTAACATTTCGAGTTATGTTGTTACGATTTGATATATTGAGGTTAATGATATTATATTGAAATATTGTCTGTGTCCTTTTTACAATGTGGATATTTTATATTATCGATTTAAAAGTCGTAAATGAGCGAATCGGAATTCTTATTATCAATATATTTTTATTATACATGATACTGTAAATTTGTGATATGTGCAATTTTTTTTATCAGTTTAATACAAATTGTATTTATTTTTATATTAATTAATTTTTATTTATATATATATATATATATATATATATATATATACACTCATAGTCCTCGCCTAATATTTAGAAAAAATAAAAATCGTTTATATTTTTTATTTGAAGTGTTTTTTAATTTTAATTTCATATTTAAATTTACATAATGGTAATTTTTAACTTTAGTTAAGTATACAATAAGGTACATTAATAAATGTTATTAACGATTGATTACTTTAATAACGATTTTATTTAGAAAATTGAATTTGAATTTATATTTCGTTTTTCATATATTTCTGATATTTTCAATTGATTTTTAGTGTACTTGCGATACATAACGAATGAAATATGTTCACTTTGTCAGTGAAATTCAACATTCTGTCCACGACTAGCTAAGTATCCAATTAAAAAACTCAGATGGAATATGTGTACGTTTTTATAATAAACAACGTGAATTGTGAAACAAAATATGTGGAAAACATGATGATATTATTAATATTATAAAAAAATCTGCTTTTAATCATATATATATATATATATATATATATATATATATATATATATCCATGTTTTATAATATTCAGTTAAAACTAATATAATTTATGTAAATTTTGAATGGAAACTATTGAATTAAAATATAATTATTAATATGTGAACTGATTCGAACTTTCCAAGTAGACATAACAATAACAAGAGTTATCTTAAATATTAACTATATCCGTTCCTGAATATTGCTTCTAGAATATTAGGGTACTATTAGTGCTGTGAGTTTATAACTAAGATACGTCTTTGGAAACTGGATAACAGGAATATTGTTCAATTGGAGGACGAGTAATTAAATTCAATTTTAACGTTTTGGTTTCAATTTTCGTTCGAGTATTTCTGTCAATATAATTACAAAGATCAAAAATGTTTACAGTTCACTTAGTTTGTCAGAATATTCCAGGCAAATTATACGGTTTCATTTAACTTGTAAATGCGTATGTTCTAATAAACATAAATTTAAATGTCATTATTTCTCCCAAAATTATCTTGTTTTTCTTAAGTCTGAATAATTATAACTATGAATATATGTAATTATATATATAAGAGAGAGAGAGAGAACAAGAATAAAAATTAGTTAGAATTAGTTAATATAAAAATAAAAATATTTTTTTAATTATTGTATTAAATATTCAGTTGTATTTTCCTATGTTTATGATTAACAAAATTGTTCTAAATTATTATATAATCTTTTAGAAAAGATCAGTGTTTATATTTTTTAATTATCATTTTTTCATAATTATTAATATTTAACGTTTCGTTAGTATAAGCACATAAGGTCTAATTTTTTTAACGCATATAACAATTAACTTATTGTTTTTATTATGTTTTATTTGGACAAATATATAAAAAATTAATTTTTAACAATTTTATTTATTCGTACTACGTTTTTTCAACTTATAATTATTTTTTATTAAATTTAGTATTTTTATAAATGATTGTATTTAGAATTTGATCCTTATTTGATTATGTATTTATATTTAATTACTACTATTTTTAGTCACTAGACAATTCGGTTTTTTGCTTTTCTGACATTGGTAATCCAGTAGGGATTTTCTTAACAAAGTTCATTAAAGTTACACTTTTTACGATACGAGGTTTCAGTTCCATTCCTACTACTAAATTTTTCCACTTTTGGAGATTTATTGCATTTCTCTTCAATTCACAGTGACGATTTCTTTCATGTTTATATTCTAATAACCTGCAGATTTCTTCTTTGGGATTTATATGTTTGTAGGTTCAATAATTTCTATGGTACATTTGTGGGATTCTCTTCATGCTAAATGACTGGTCCATTTTCATTTCATAATTTTAATTCTTATTCTAACATCCATATTTTCGGAGTTCTTTCAAATTCAATCGTTTCTCTTTCTGTCATTACCTGTTATTCTTAAAATATAACTTTATCAGATTCTATGAAATGCTTGGGTTACTGGATTAATTTAACATTATATATATATATATATATATATATATATATATATATATATATATATATATATATATATATATATATATATATATATATATATATATATATATATATATATATACATATATATATGTATGTATATGTATCTATTATGTTAATATTTTATAGCAGTTTATAAAATATTGATATAAATATATTTATATTTTTTTATAACATAAAAAGAGTTTACAATTTTTTATATTACGATTTTTAAATAAAATTCTATAGCACATTAGTTAAACTATAAATAAAAATTGTCATAAATTATCGGTTGAACGTCAGAAAAATTTAAAAGAGTCTTTAAAAATATGAAAAAGTAAGATTGTGCAGAAGAATATAAAGCATGAAAGAAACCATATAGCATGAATATAAAGTTATATATTATATATTTGAAAGTGTTACACATATTGTATAAAATAAAATATTGTATGTATGTATGCATACATAAAATACATATATATATATATATATATATATATATATATACATAGGGAAAAATATGTTTTTCAAACAGAAATATTCATTCAAAATTCCAACATGGTAAAATACTTCATAGATTATAAGTGTGTCAAGCACATTTCTTGAGGTATTCGATGTTGAATTCAAATACTTTTCATGACTATGCACAAAATTTTCACATTAGAAAGTTTGAAGTGAAATAATAAGCGACGTTTTCCAATTTTCAATCCTTATAATGGCGTAAGATGATGCAATTATAATTTACTGTAGTAAAGAACTAGACTATTCCATTGTAATTGTCATGCAAGTGACATGTAGATGATATTCAATAAACACAAGACTAGGGGTTCTATAATTAAATCATATTTTTCCAATAATATTTCGCTTATTATAATATATGCTATACCACAAATATTTCATTTATTTTTATTATTTTTATTTTATTTTTAATTGAAAATAGTTTTCTTTCATTTCGTTTCAGAAATCAGTAGTTTATGAAAAAGTAAAACAAAATACGAAAATATTTTATAAAGTTCAGTGATTTAATGACTTTTTCTTCCATTTCACACCTACAAATTTTCTCACGGTTTTATCTAATTTTTCTATAAATTTCTTCCTGATTCTTTTTACATTTCTGAGTTGACAATCACTAATATATGTTGTTTATTTGTGATCTACTCTTACTATAGAAATTATTAATTTATAATTTTAAATTTTTATATTTGTTATAAGATTCATTGTTTTCATTTTCGAATAGATTGATTTTTGTTCTTGATTTTATATATTATTTTCAATATACATATTGATGTGTTATATGCATGTAGGTATGTATATATGTATATATATATATATATATATATATATATATATATATATATATATATATACACAAACATTTCTCACCAATCTTCCTAGTCAGTGTTGTAATTATGATCAAATGCCAGTGAATGGAAACATTCATTGAGGTTTTCGCACAGCAGTGGGCTGACATAAGCTGATATGATAAATTAATAGCAATTATAAAATGTTTGATAATGTATTTATCTTGTCTAGAATAAAAAAATTCAAAGCATAATCCGTCGAAAAATATTGAAACAAAAAATAAAATACATACATCATTCCATATTTGTATTTTATGAATAAAATGATAAAACTATTATATTAAAATGACAGTGCTATTTATCTATAGAAATATCAACAAAAAGTACATTTCGCATTTTCGCCCACTCAGTTTTAGTTCGAATGACACGACCTTAACTTTCAACGTTATAATGAAATTGTATCATGCATTCATAACGTTCGGTGGCGAAACCACACAGACACCAGACGTTACATATAACGTAAATTACATATAATTTAGACGTCCAAGAATGTTTTAAAAGGACCTCGCTCAAATTATTATACGGTTTTTCGTATTAATTTTTAGTATACGTTCACGCGATCCTGTATCCCTATAGAGTTACATTATTGAAGTTTTGCTAGTGTACTCAATTTATTTATGTAAATGATGAAAAGGTGTTTACATTGTTTGTAATTATATTCACATATCGGCCTCGTATGACTTTGAATAATTTCTAACGGAAATATAATTCTCGTTCGTATAATTAAATACTTAGATTGACATTAAATTTATTTACGTATGAGTGATGTAATCTATAAAATCATCGTTGTTGAAAATTAACTTATTCCGTGGTTCATTCATAAATAAGTATTCGTGCTTGTAAATACATAAAGCATATATATATATATATATATATATATGTATATATATATGTGTATATATATATATATATATATATATATATATATATATATATATATATATATATATATATATATATATATGTATATATATATATATATATATATATATATATATATATATATATATATAAAGATCATTGATGAACAAGAAAAATTATTGATTTAGAATTTAAAAATATAAAAATGTCTAGGAAAATATGGGCGGAAGGGAAGAGAAAGGTTTAAGATCTCTCGAAGTGGACAGTTATATATATATATATATATATATATATATATATATATATATATATATATTAAATTAAAATGGACAAGTGTTGTAATTAATTTAGCACTATAGTTAATTTATATTTTCATAAATAGTAACACATTTAATAAATGCATTTAATAATCACATATTATTTATTTCTTTACTATTTCTATTCATCTAAATGACTGTTCTATTATCTTAAAAATAATGAGTTAAAGAGAAATTAATTTATCATAATTAAAAAAACATATATGGATGGAATTTAAAAAATTATCAAGATAAGTTTTTAAGTAATTGTTGGTTTTTAAGTGATTTATGTAATTGTTGATAAATTCTCTCTATTGTAATTATTTGTTTTAATATTGTAGAAAATTACTTAAATAAAAATAAATGCTTTGTTTAAATACCATAATATTTTATAGAAATGTTCAGTAATCATATATTTATAAAGCAATTATCTTACAATGATTACAGGATTATAAAAATATATATTAGCGAATGAAGTGAACAATGAGTAATTCTTGAACATTTTTATAAAATAATTTGGTATTGAGGTAAATTGTGATTAACTATATTTGTATTACAAAAGTAATGGTTTGTAAAGTAAGATTTTGGACAATAATACGAAAAATCGTTAAAAATCCAAATATTTTTTAATAGGTAGAAAAAATATAAATATCATCAATATTAATATTAGATTAACAAAATAATTAATAAAATATAGTTACCATTAAAGATTTGAATATAATGAATAAATATTAGTTTGGCAAATATCTCCCTTCCGCCTTCTGGTCTTTTGAATTTCGCAGCTATGTACAAAAAAAAAAAGCGGAAGGGAGATACTTGCCAACCTAATATATTAGGTTGTCAAATATCTCCCTTCCGCCTGTTGGTCTTTTGAATTTCGCAGCTATTTAAAAAAAAAAAAAAAAAAAAAAAAAAGCGGAAGGGAGATACTTGACAACATAATATAAACAATATATAGATACATAATTAATAGATAAATAAATATTAGATAATTATTAGATACATAAACAATATATAGATACACAAACACACATATATGTATGTATATATATATATATATATATATATATATATATATATATATATATATATATATATAAATTGAATACTTTATATACAAATATATTGAAATGAAGTTGAATTGAAGATATTTATCGACGATTACAAATGATATATGTTTTTGAAGAATTTAAGAACTAAAATATTCATTATGAAGAAGAAAGAGGATAAACTTTTATATAAAATATGATTATGTAAAATGTAAGAGATATCAGAAGAGAATTTGACGATGAATATGTTTGAATATATAATATTATATTCTGTATTTTATGCAAAGTCGTTTTTATTCACGAATAAATACTATATATAATATATATAAGTTAAGTCTGAAAATATTTTTATAATTTTTTTAGTTTCAGTATTTAAAAAGAAAAATAACATTTTTAATTTCACACTTGTTGTAGTTTGAAAAAAAAGAAATATTTAATCAATTTTTACTAATTAATTTTATCATTTTAATTTCTTTTAAGAAAAATCTTTTTTTCGAGAAATTTACTGATTTTTTAAAATAAAACATTAACATATTTTAACTAAAATCGGAACTTAAAATAATTTTCTATTTTTCAATAAATTAAGATTAAAATTATTTCTCAACCATTCAACTAGAACTCAATATGTAGAACAAATTTCAAAATTTTTATTTTTGAGTAATTAATATATTTTTATGGAATATTTAGGTAAAATAAATATTATACTTAAGATAACGATCTTTCTTTTTCTTCAACATTCGTAATATAGGATCATCCAAATCTGACGTCTAAATTTATGTTTTAATAAAAAGAAACAAAACAAAGTATACACATGTTTCCATACACACCACTCACTATACACATGTTTCTCTTAATAAAAAAACAAATCTAGGCGTCCTATTTGTAAAACTCTATATTTTTTATTTTAAAAGTAATATCAATCTACGGTTTTTAATTATAAGCTTTGTCAATTATACAATTAGTATAATGTATATTTTTTATTTTTTTTGTAAGATTTTTTTAAATACTATTATGTTAGAAAAATCTTTAATATGTACCTAAAAGGATAATTTCATATTCAATTTTAAAATATGATTATAATTATAAAGTATAATAATTAATCATTTTAAACAATAAATTATAATTTTAATGACAAAAGAAAAGAATTTATTCTGAGAGCTTAAATTGAATCCATTAAGAGAATAAGCCTATTATCGTGCCATTATTGTATAAAATATTAACTATTCAAAATTGTTCATGTGCAAGCGTCATAAATTGAACAAAGCTTCGTTAACATTCTGAACGGTACTCAAAAAATAATATCACCATACTTTGTAACACGATAAAAAGTAACTTACTGTTAACATCCTGTGAAATAATAAAAAAATAAAATACAAACGCTGCTTGTGCTAGGAAATTATGACAATACAAATTAAGACTATATTTATGTAAGAGTATTCTTTTTTAATAGCATGTTTTAAAAATCAACTCCATACCTTTAAATATAAATTATGTACGTATTATTGCATATATATATATATATATATATATATATATATATATATATATATATATATATATATATATATACCGTGTTTCGCCGTGCGTGTTGTATTCTCACATCATTTAAGGAAATTGAATATCGCTTGTGCTGTGTATAATTGCTTTTTTATCTTATCTAAATCGGTACTAAAGAAAAAAGGTTCGCTTCAAATGAAATGTAATATCTGTAATTTAAAAACAGTTTATTTTAAAAAGATACTACCGATGTAAATATATTATTCATAAAGATAACACTTTGGTGGAAAGACGTTTGAATTATTCGTGTTTCTACTGTATTTTTCATTTCAGTAATTTATATAAATTTATTGAAGATGTTTTATGAATATTTATATTTCAGATTTTTCAAATTCAGCCAATTATAATATACATACACATACTCGCACACACATACACACACACACACACACACACACATATATATATATATATATATATATATATTTATTAGGCTGTCCCAAAAGTATTGAATTATTGATTAATAAAAAACATTTTTTTTCATTTTTATATTAATGATTTTTATTACTGATAATTCAAAATATATTCTTTCTGAATAAATACAATCTTCAAAATGGCTATAAAACGTTTTAAAATATGTCTGATTTTTTTTCGGACTGGCTACGAAAGCATCGATTGAAGCAATGTAGATTTTTAAAATATTGTTGAATTGCTTTTCTTTTAGTCTTATGTTAAGTATTGGAAACAGAAAGTAGTCGCAGACTGTCAAATCACGTGAATAAAGCGAATGATTAAATACTACAACAACTTTTGTTCCCACAAAATTGCGTATAATATCTGTGCAAAATAAATCGTGCGAATTTTTTTCGTTGTAAATCTTTGATTAGTTTATTTTATTTTTTTTATTTGTTGTTTTGGAACTGTGGCTGATTCACTTTACACAAATGAATTTTAACCCCAACACAACAATAATTTAAAGTGTTCAATAAAGTATTCAATTATTGAACACTTTAAATTATTGTGGTGTTGGGGTTAAAATTCATTTGTGTATAGTTTATTTTTACCAGTGTTATTTTTAATTCATTTTATAAATATGTAACAATAATTTTCAATCAATTCACATATTTTTTATATAATTTGTTCCTTTTGACTAATTGAAGAACACTACTTTTTCTGTACTTTGTATACCATTTATAAATTGTTTTTAACATTTGAACGTTTTCTGTATTTTTTTCTCTAATTTTATTCTTTATTTAAATTTTTCAAAAATGAATGATGTGTATCAAAAATGAACTGTCACATTTAGCATTATAATTAATGATACAAGCATCTAAATTCAGACAAATTTAACATAATTATTAATGAAATCTTAACGAAACAACACTTTTTCGAAGGACATCGCTTCTAATAACGTCTGTATCATCAAAGTTTTGATATTTTTCAGATAGACTGTTTAATATATATTTATATATATATATATATATATATATATATATATATATATATATATATATATGTAATTTAAAAGAATACTTAATGAATATGAAACAACATTTATTTTATATATTTTATTCAGAAAAATGTGCACAAGGTTTTGAAGGCTATGGTACCTAAATAATTGATATATTTTTTTTTAATAATTTAATATTTATTGCTTAGTCTAAAAAAAGAATTATTTTATTAATAAAGATGTTTACATGCGAATTTTATTTTATACTTTTGTGAAAGTACCAAAAAATTTAAAATTATTTAAATTTAAATCGATATAATTTAATTACACTTGAAAAAATCTTAAATAGAAAATAATAAGTTCAAACGGTATCAGATTATTTTTTTATTCAGTATATAAATCTTTTACGAGTGTCTTTCTTAATATTGAAATGTACATATTTTTTGTAAATACGACCATAAAAAGATAAATATTTGTCACCATATGCCTTTGATAAATAATCCTCTTACCAAATATATTCTATAAGATATATGTATATATATATATATATAAACATATTTTAAATTTTTTCATGTAAATTAATACACAAAATTTTTACGTAGTTTATATTTAAATTTCAATACATAAATTTATTGCAAATATAAAAATGAAGAAATTATTTTAAAGAAATATTAATTGGATCATAATAATTTTTATACTTAGTATTTTAAGCGTATATTTTCATTTTTATTAAAAAAAAATGAAGAGATCACATTATAGATATTTGTTAGTAAAACATGTTTACAAAATATACATTTTTTATTTCAGTAAATGTTAGTTAATTAAATTAAAAAAGGAAATGTTTAATATAGATATATTGGATTTTTCATTAAAATAAAAATATAAAAAATATTTGTTTTTTTAATAGAATTTTGTATAGACAGAAGAATTAATATAATAATAATGTATAAAAAATATACAATATTAAATAAGCAGTTTAAGATTAGATATTGAAATGTAAATTATTGATACAAAGTTATTTTTTTATATAAATTGATATAATTAAATAGTAACTCATTTTCTTATAAATTATTAAGTGCTAATGGAATATTCAATTAATAATTTTACAAAAGTAATGCAAAACTATAACCAAATTATTTATTCTTTCATTTTTGCCTGTATTTTTTTGTGGTAATTCTTGATTTTCTGTGATCATATTACAACCTGTTCGACATAGCTGTCTTGAAATAAACGTTTAATACTATATTGAGTATCAATCGACTACCTCTGTAGTTGACACACGCTGTCAAAAGAGGTTGCGACATTTTATAAACAAAGTGAAATGAGTCTAAGATTCCAATAAAAAAATGAAAACTATATTTATTTAATTAGTATTTTATTTCCTTATTCCATTTAAAATCTGTAACTGTTCATGTTTATATCAAATATGTATAATGAAAGTATCCATTGCTTTATTAAAATTGTAAAAACATAAAATCAAGTCATTAAATTAGATAAAATAAGAAACGACACAATATTCTTTACTCAAATCCACATCAGAACATAAAAACGACTACATAATAAAAAATGTATCGAATTACTAATGAAATTGGTATCCAACTTGTGTAACTGCAATAAAAAAAACATTTTGTATTGTAATATATAGAGTAATATATATTAAAATTTTATTTAGAAATGGAAAAACTTTAACAAGAAGACCGGAAAATAAATATATGTTTTCTACTTTTCTTTATTTCTTTTTTCATATATTCTTTCTTATACATAACATATATCAAGTTGTATATAATTATATATATATATATATATATATATATATATATATATATATACATATATATAATATACATTTTTCAAAAAAATCATCTGTAAACTTGTTACTTCAACAACATGATATTTACATCCGTAGAGAGCAATAAACCAACGATATGGTAAAAAACATATCAGGTCAACAACTTTTATGTATTGTATTGTTGATAAAAATATTTTGAACCTAAAGAATTTTTTTAGATTTCGAACCTTGTAACAAGCTTTTTATTATGATATTATTATATGAAAATGAAATTCAGTCTAGTATTAATATCTGTTAATTATATATATGTACAATAGATAAAGAGAAAGATATGTATAATCACAAAATAAAAATGTTTATTAAAGAAATCGTTGTAATTGAGATAGATTTTTTTTAAAACTTTCATTTTTTTAGTAAGTATTTTTTAATATTTTCCATGATCATTGTTAGCATATTTTAAAATGAATATTTTATGTAATTAAATTTTTAATGATTTTTCAATTTATTTAATAACTATTAAAATTTTTATCAAAAATATTTCATATTTCATTTGTTAATCAGAGTTATGTATGAAGAATATATTAAAGTTTTATCTATAAAAATAATTTATATTTTAAAAAAGTAAATTCGTAACTCAAAAGTAACAAACATTTTTTTTAGAAATTTTATTATATTATAAATTTAATATCTTTTAGATTAACAAGATATTTGTATCTATTTATTTTGGTATAGTATATTAAGCCAGCTTAAAATTATTAAATAAAAATTTTTATAGTAGTGTTTTTTGAATTTGTAATTAAAAATCATTTTTTATGATAAGAAGTTTACGTGTTTGTATATAAATTTATGTGAATATATATATATATATATATATATATATATATATATATATGTACTTACTCAAAAGTGGTACATGTGTGCGTTTATTGCTTAGAGGAATAAACTTAGTTGCGTATAAAAATATATTTTATGTTTGTGCCTTTTCTTTGATAAAGTTTTTATTATTCGCAAACAGTGAAAAATAGTAGAAATTTTCTATATATTGACAATTTATATATTTCTCTGTATTAGAAATTTTGGTGCAAGTGAACATAAAAAAGAAAAAATACAAAGAGGAAACTATATAACGAAAAATGTAAGTAAAATGTGCGTGGTATAAAAAAATCGATATACCCATAGAGGAAACTTTTATGACGTATGAGACAAAAACCGTAGGCGTATAAGAAGAAAACGAAAGAAATTTTTCGGTAGCGGTCTTCTTTGTGATTACGTCTTATAGTCATTTGGAGACAGTGTCGAGTGTAACACAGAGATAAAATGTTAAAACTCTGGAGACTCACGCGTTTCTTGTACAGAAAAAATATGCTACGGTAATAAAATCATTTTATTAGTAAAGTACACTGAATCAAATTACTTGGGAAGTTTTTTCTTTCAACATTCTGAAATAAATTAATTAGGTGTAGGATTATAATATTATTTTATTAAATATTTCAAAACATATTATTTTTATTTCATATAAAGAAAATTACAACGAAATGAATTTAAAATATTTCGGTAGTTTGTCGTTTAAAATAATTTTTTTGTTGAATAACTTTCGTTCACGGTTGTCATTTTTTGAAAATAAAATGGATTTATCTTTTAGTGGCGAGCGAAATCTTTTGACACACGTTTCATTTTTCAACGATTTACAATTTTTACACGGAAATATATATTTCGGACAGGTAGACAGGAATATATATGTATAAAGTCTAGTGGAAATGGATTTTCTGAAGAATGTTTTTCTATTTTATCACAACATTTTAAATTTGTTATTACAGACTTTTAGTTATGCGGACGGTAAATTTTTGTCATATAAATTATCTGTGAGATATTTTTATTTAAATATATTTCGTAAAATAATCTCCCAAGATAAAACTTCATTTAAAATGTAAAGTTCAATTTCAGGTCAAAAATAACATACCATTTTAAAATATATATTTATGAATAGTGGTATTAAATATGCAGTTAAAATTCATAAACATATATATATATATATATATATAATGACTTTTAGTTCGGATAAAACGTGTAACAGCGAATATTTTATTTTTAATTTTTTATTTCTAATTCAATAATTAGCAAAGACATTAAGGAATTGTGTATTATGTTTATTATATCTAATGAAGAAAATAGTTTTGTCCTACCAATCATTTATTAAAATTATTTTCATATTGAATCCAAAAAACGCACAGGGATGAATTTAAAGATTACTTAAGGATCCATTATAAAGCTTCAAGTATCAGAAATTGTGTGTTTTTAATTTTTCAAATTATTTTCATGGGTTATAAAAGATACTATCTATAGATTTACGAAACAGCCATTAAAATGAATAAAACTGTTAAGACATGAACCTGGTATTTATAATCAAAATAATGGAAAAAATGCGTGGTGGCGATAATTACAAATCAAAATATTGTTTAATATACTATAAAAACATATTAAAAAGAAAATTTTGTTGATAACAAATTTTAAAAAAATATGCGATAAGAAATTGAATGTAGGTGTTTAACATTGAGATATTGAGAGAATTCAAGAAGATCATATAATTTCTAATTATAAAATCATGACTGAATCGTTTTAAAATTATTGCTCGATTAATTATAAACTTTTTTGTGATTTTTTTGCATTTGCAATGGACATTAATTCAGTAATACATGCTTGTATCAATCTTCAATAGGCTTTTATATGTTTTTTTATATGTTTTAAAATATGATTGATTATTGACATCAAAATCAACTACTTTAAAATATCGAAACCAATTGAAAAATTGTACAATATAATGCCTTAACGAAAAGTAGAGCAAATTGATTTGCATGTTTTAGGGGAATTTTTCGCTTTTTGAAATCCTTATCAAATGTAGTATCAAATAAATATCGTTTTGTCACTCATCATGTTCATTATTATTTGTAATAGTTTAGTAAATGGTAAATTATGATACATGATGTTTTACAGATTTTAATATTAACAATAAAAAAATGGTATTTTATGTGAATATTAAATAATTGAACAAGAGAGTTGAAAAAGGAGTTTTTTGTGTATATATATATATATATATATTGTACACAGTATTCATAAGTTTCACAAAGAAAATAATTCACTTGTTGACAAATTCCGTAGTAAAGTATAATGTTACCTGTTAGTTTCATCGTACGTAAACTATTTCAACAGGTGACATGCATAGATACCACAGAAATGTGTGAACTAGTAAACACTACTACCCTTCACTTGACGTATAAAACGAATTGATTTTCTTCTCGTTCGAAGACGTTGAATAAAACATAAAAGTGGTGTATTTTGAAATAAAATCTTTGTAATAAAAATAATAATGAATATGGAAAGTACGATCAATATTAAGGGTTGTTGATAGAAAATATCAATTTTATATATATATATATATATATATATATATATATATGTGTGTGTGTGTGTGTGTGTGTGTGTGTTTGTGTGTGTCTGTGTAGATATTTTCTCAGAATTATTTCAAGCTTTGTGGTATCTAGTGTTATTTATGATAGTATTATGAATGTAAAATAAATTTTAGTGTGTTTTGATGAATGTGGAATTGAATTTATATTCACATAAATTTGTAACCATAATACATTTCTCTACAAAAAATTTTATATGGATACAATAATAAAAAACACACGAACGTACACATACACATACATACAAAACACATAGTATTCAGCGGTTATAAGGATATGTATCTTTTTTCGACCATTATCGTATTTTATCGTAATTCGACCATATCTCATATTTTGTTTAATATTATTAACTTTTTATTCATTGTTTAAATTTTTTAAAAATGTGTCTATTAACATTTTTCCGTGAATAAAAACCATCATCTATAATTATTTTTCAATGAAAAATAACATATCCTCTGTTTTAAGAAAAGATGGTAATATAAAAAACATAATTTCCAATAATTTCTTTAAAAATAATATTAGATTATATAAAGAGAAGTTTTAAATCTTGATTTTACTAAGAAGATAAATGGCTTTTATAAAGAATTATAAAAACAAAAAATTATTTGATTTAGTTTTGAAATAATATATTACAATAAATTTTCAATTAATCATCTTCTTCGTTTAGAAAACATTTTAGAGTTTTTTTTATTCATGTTGTTTCTTACATTTTACATCAAAATTACAAATTTGAAATCTTTTAAATTAAAATTCATAAGTAATTATAGATAGATAAATTGTTTTATGTATTTCTGCAACATTTTTTTTGATCAAGCATAAAAAGCACTACGTTTTGAATATACACTATACTGCATTCT
>CP092091.1:31307990-31335490 GCA_029203775.1 Neoneuromus ignobilis | reverse complement strand
AACTTTACACAATATTCTATGTAAATATGTGATGTAATTTTATGCATTATTTTTAAATATACAATGACTCTGAGTAAAAATTTTAAAGTGATTTTAATTTTTAAAAATGCATTATATTAGGTTGGCAAATATCTCCCTTCCGCCTTCTGGTCTTTTGAATTTCGCAGCTATGTACAAAAAAAAAGCGGAAGGGAGATACTTGCCAACCTAATATATATACATATATATATATATATATATATATATATATATGTGTGTGTGTGTGTGTGTGTGCAATGATGTGAAAAAACAGCTATATTTTTTTATAAAATTTAAGTGGTGTTCTATATACTCGTATACTTCTGTTAAAAAAATCAGTTGTACAGTAAGAATAAGACTTGCTAGCCCGCAGAATATTCGGTAGGGAATTAAGAAATTTCAATCTAGATAAATTTAAAATTCGTATCTTAAGACAAACGTGAATCTAATTGAGAATTATGGTGAACTTTTTAATCTATAAATTAAAACTACTTATTATTTATGTACACTTTTGTATATTTTGGGATATTTTACAATAACAGAAAAAATGTAATAAAGAAAATGAATGCAGTACAAATTAATAAAAAATAAATTAAAAAAACTTTAATTGTATTTGTCTTTAAAAAATATAAACAAAAAAAATAATATTGATAAAAATAATTATACACAGTATAAAAGTGAGTTTTGTTTTGCAAGTGATGATTTATATTAAAAAATATATTTTTTAATACTTTTTGCATTAGTTAAAAAAGGTCAGTGCTTAGAATAATGCTGGTGAAGTTTAAAAATATATTAAAAAATTATCAAATAAAATATGACGATTTTGTAGTAGTTAATAAAAAAAATTTTTCAACGTATTTTAACATTTTTTCAACTTCATTTTATTATTTAAATAATATTAACAAATTTAAATCAATTATTTATCAAAAAAAATACTATTGAACAGCTAATATTAGTTAATATATTAAAAAAAAAACATCTCTAGAAGTATTAATTAAATGAATTATACTTTTTTATCGTCAAATTAGTAGATTAATTTTCATATTTATCAATTTGAATATTTTTTTTAATTAAATAATTTCTGGAGTTTGTCAATTAGTTTTTAGGTTATTTATTAATTTTAAAAATATATTGTGTTATAAATAAAAGTAATGTATATTATTATACCATTATTTTTATTAATTTTTTTTAGATTCATCTCAATAGATCTGATTAGAAAAACAATAAATATTATAAGACAATGATTAATTATTTGTGTTGTAAATAACAAGTAATTTTATTTAATGATTTGGTTAAAACTTTGAAGTCATTATATCTTATAAATACTGAATTCTAAAATTATTTTTGATGAAGTTCAAACAGTGATTTTTTAAAAAATTAATATAAATTATTTACAATTTCACATTTATTTAGTTTTTATTAAAATAAGCGTAGATTATTTTTTGTGACAAAAAATTCTTTCTTTATGAAATTAAATTCCGTGCGTATCTTTTTTTCAATATTGAACTGTTATATTTCAAATTTTATATAATAAAATTTAATATTGCTTCGAGCTAAAAATACTTAAAAATGTATTATTATTGAAATTGTAATGTTTAAAAATTATGAAATATTTTTTAAAAAATTTGTATTTAAATAAATTAAATGACTCTTTAACTTGCTATTGTATTATGAAAGCAGAGATGATTTATTATCTTTTAAATAATTTAAGTAAGAAAAAATATGGAAATTTATTAAAAACTGTACGCATTTTTATATATCATTTATTAATCAGAATTACAAATATAAAAATATTTAAAATAAAATAAATCATAAATCAATTCTTTAATAAAAAAGAAACCCTATTTAATTTAATCTTTTATACTGTATTGTTAAAATTATTGTGGACATTTTGTAGAAAAAAAGATTTAATAATTTACGCACACTGAATTTTAAAACAATTCGGAATATAAATTGATATCCTCGTTTGTTCTGACTGCGAAAAATCTTGTTAATAAAAAGGCATATTTATAATTTTGACGTATTAGATTCCTTTCATGCGTGATGTACATGTACAATGGGATCGGAAATGAAAAATGTTGAAATATATAAATATTTACATTAATCCATATATATTCATTTACCTTTTCTTGAAGGACAAACATTATTTTTTTCGAACGGATATAACGCTTTATTTAACTTTTCTATACTTTTATTCAGGAATGAAATGAAACGTTAAATAGTATTATATATTCATTTTGTATATTCTTATATCTTTATAAATTGTACTCCGAATTTGAAATGTTTACTTGTTTTTTTAATAAAAAAGAAAAATACTAAATATTGCGTATCAGATAACAAAAATCATTTTTAAGAGGATAAAAATAAAAAAAAATATATTTCATACACCTCGAGATCTGAAAGTTCAATTCAAACAAATTGAAATGCTGAATATAAAATAGATACAGCTTTGGCGTTAAATGCTTATATATATATATATATATATATATATATATATATATATATATATATATATATATATATATATATATATATATATATATATATATATATACAACATACAATTGAATCAATAGATGTACATATTTTTATTTGTTTTATAATTTAGATTTTTTTAAAGAAATTTTCATTTAAAATAATTATAAAATTTGTTTTAAAAAAATCTAAACATATATTTTTATAAAATATCTTATTGTAATGTCTAATATATATATATATATATATATATATATATATATATATATATATATAATTTTAAAGTAATGCCGAATAAACAGTATATGTTAAGTGTATGGTATAAAAAATGTAACTAACAACTTTTTCTAAGAGTAGATAAGTAAATAATGAAATATAAAATAAATATAAATATATATTTTAATATATGAAAGCAAATATGAATACGTATTTATGATTTTTGTTAATATATTATTAATAAATTAAACAAAAAAATTCTGTGTTCTTCTCAAAACATTCTTTAATACATAATAACTGCCATTTTTATTCTAAATTCAATTCACTTGTATTTTTTTGCAATCGTTATTAGTAAATAAATTTTCAATAGTAAATTGTTAGAATTATATAATTTTTTTTCTAAATCAGTAATAAAAGAAAATGAAATATATTTTTGTCTGCTCTGTTACTTTTATTTCAATAAAAAAATTATTATTTATTTAAAATATTTTTATGTAGTAATAAAATTTTAGTCTATTAAAGAAGTACGTTGGTGCAATTTGATAATTCTTTTTTTGTATTAATACAATTTAATTTATTAATTATATTAATCTTACTACATTTTTAATAGTATAAATTTTTAGTTATTTTTGCACTATTTAGTTGTTAGTTTTGAGAATTAAAATATGTTATAACTTATTTTTTATTATTTTCAATCAAGTTTTCGTTTTATTGATTTTATTAAATAAAATAATAACTTGATTTTCAACATTATATCAACTATTACATTAAAGTCATAATTATTAATTAATTATTGCCATATATAATTATATCATATGTAGAAAAATACTATTCAATATATTTATACTAATAAGAAGATAATAGTACAAAAATAAGTACATATATTCCGAATAATATTTGAAAAGTTAATGCAAACAAATATTTGAGAATATATCTCGAAAAATAATAAGATGAAGTTGTTTTTTAAGAGAAAAATATTTTTCTCTTTTCGAGAAAAAAATATATTATGGCATTGTTATATATAAATCTAAAAAATATAAAACATTGATAACAGTGAGTTGTGAATTATATGTATTTTTTATAGAATTTCAAAGTACTTATTCCACTAATATTTTTTCGGGCTATAGTTCTTGTGTGACTTTGGTCTTTCTGATAAAACTAATCTATTAAGGCTTCTTGTCAGAGTTTAGTGGCAATTATGTTCTTTACGAGATAGGGTTGTTAACCCCATACTCAAACCTTAACTATGAGAACTCCCTAACTAGATATCGAATGCACTCTTACAAAGTGCTAATACATTTATTATTATATACATTTATTATATATATATATATATATATATATATATATATATATATATAATATTTAATTTAGCTATTAAAAAATTCAGTGTTTTATTAGATTCGATTCCCAAAACAAATAATCGTATCTTGTTCTCAATGGTCTGTTGAAAATGTAATAATGTTGTAGCTACAACCCCAAATGATTATACTATACACTAATTAAGTAATTAAATTTTGTTGTAGCAACTTTATATTTCTCATAAACTGTCACCATTATACTGTACTATGTAGTTGCTGTAACACTTTGAATGTTTGCAAATAATTCTTACTTGTTATCTAGTTGAATACATTATGTGGTTTATACATTGTGTTCTTTATTACATACTGTTGTGAAGTTTTAATAAAGTTAAACATGGTTGTACAGAATTGAGACAGGCAGAAAAATGTAATTATTTTTATTGAAGTTTAGAGTATTTAATATATATATATATATATATATATATATATATATATATTGCATATATTTTAAAAACAAATTATTTAAGTTAATTTTTTCGATTAAAATTTAATTAAAATATAATATTTTGTGTTCCTTTAATGCAATTAAAAAAATATAAAAATTATATAAAAATATACATATGATATTTTTATCTTTGAAATTTATATATTTTTTATATATTTGTATCTGTTTTTGAATATGAACTATTTTTAGATAAGAATGATTGAATATATAAAAATATATAAAAAAAACTACCTTAATTTTTGAAAATAATTTTTGATCCAATAATATATATATGCTGGTAGAATTCATTGAGGCTTTCGTCCAGTAGTGGATTGATATGGACTTAATGATGTGACGTGATATATATATATATATATATATATATATATATATATATATACGTATATAACTATTATACAAATATTTATTTTATTTTTCTAAGCAATTGTATATTAAAAATGATCACAAAATATTAGATTTGTGGGTAGATGTAGAACACAAACATAGACACAAATATATATATATATATATATACACATATACATCTTTGGTCAAAAGTATTGAATATTTTAATAAAATAAAAAAAAATCTTTTTTCAAAAGTATTCTTTATATTTAATATAATATAAAAAAAATCTCCCTAAAGCTTTTTTTTTTTTTTTGTACATAGCCGCGAAATTCAAAAGACAAAAAGGCGGAAGGGAGATATTAGACAACCTAATATTTTAATATTTTATAACACCATCTTTGGTTTTTATTACAGCTAGTAACTTTTACTTTAGAATAGAAAATAATAGTAAACAAGTAAATGTATATCTTAACTCAAAACAGTCTCATTTTGACAACTTTGTATAAGCCATTAATTTTGTTTATTTATCTGCCAAAATTTTCTTTCATTTATGACGAATCACATTTTTAAGCTTTTGTAGTGATGTATTTTGTTATCTAACGTAATCAGAATTGTTTTGTTGGATTGAAATCATGAGATTGTGTAGGTTGCTATAAAAACGTGATGTTATTTATTATTTATAAAACACAGCTTTGATTCATGAATGTGACATGAAGTATTATCTCGTTAGAAAATTATTTACGTTGGATAGATGTCAAAAAAAAAATTCTACTAGAGCTGTATAATACCAAAATGTAATCCTCAGATTAAGTCATCCTTGACAGAAAACAATTTTCCAAACCTTTCTGCATTTATAAGAAAACTTAATACTTTTGGATTACCTACGCACATACACATACACACACACACACACACACATATATATATATATATATATATATATATATATAAGCAAGTGAGTGTGAATATCTGTCTGTGTCTGATAGCACTAAAAATAAACTAAATAATTGTACTTTTAAATAGCATTTTTTTGTTTTTTAAATATTATTCATATTCAAATTTAATAAAAAAAATATTTCTTTAATATTAGAAAAACAATTAGTAGGTCATATAGATTTTAAAATTATTAATAAAAATATAAATTTACATTTACTTTTTTCTTCAAATTTTTTCATATTTTGAAGATGTCTTTAAATTCTTATAACAAAAACAATATTTATAAAAGTTAAAAGTGTAAAAAATTATTTCCATTTAAAAATTTCAAATTGTTTATCAAATTTATCACTTTAAATGTGCTTTCTATTATTTAATAATTCGAAACTTCCATTTATATTTCAGTGCAATCAATATCTGTATTAACGTCCTTAATTAGTATTAAATATTTAAATATTCTTGGAGATTTTACTTATAAATTTAGTTATAATTTTATTTTAGTTTAAACATTTTTTTAATTAGAAAGTTATACTAATAAATAAAATATATACAAATATTCTAAATATAATTCAAAATTACTTATATGAGTATATATTATAATGAAATATGCAGAAAGTAATTTGATGGTAAATATTTAAAATAAATAATCATTTTTAAACGTTCATTTTGAATACCTCGTTTTAGAGAATTATCTAACGTTGGTATTTTCTCTTTAAGAAATTAATTAAATAATGTAAATGAGAGAAAATTGAATAATATATATATATATATATATATATATATATATATGTATATTTACATAAACATGTATATATATATATATATATATATATATATATATATATATATACATTTGTGTATATTTTCATATAAATGTAAGATTTATTCAAAGTATATGTATATATTTTTTGTAAAGATTTTATATCACGTTTTTCTGACAATATATGAATTCAAATATTTTTCACACACCTTACCTAACTTTGAAGTATCATCAAAAAGCAAAATATGTTATTTATGACAACTGTCTTATTTTATTATTATTCATATAACATATACTTATAAAAAATGTAACAATCTTACAACACAAAATAATATGCAACCAAGTGTAAATAATATTTATTTTTGAACATTAATAAAGTATGTTCAAATAATTCTTTTATAAATGTAAATGTTTATTATAAGTAAGGTCTTCAACAATATCACAGAGTGAATAGCAAGTATATAATTTAATTCAGAAGCTTTTATTCCTTATCAATTGATGTATTTTATTAAACTGTAATAATTAAAAAATAAATTGTATTAGGATAAAATATTTTTTTAATTTTCCATATTTGAATATTTATCATTGTAAAATTTCAGTTCTATCAATACATTTCATGTATTTTTTTCACTTAATTCTAAGTTATAAATGAGTTTATTGAAACTTCAGTTCTTAATATCATTTATTTTTTAATATATATTGTATTATATATATATATATATATATATATATATATATATATATATATATATATATATATATAAGAGCCTTCTGACCATATAGAGCCTAGAGTTCTCTGACAATACCACAGCTCGTGACAGTTATTTTTTTACGAGATGAGGTTGTCAGCCCCATGCCCAACCTACAATTTATTGGACTCACTGACCAGGGATCGAACGTAATCTGCCACATGACAGGCGGTGATGAATACCACTATTCTAGTACCAATAGGCATATATATATATATATATATATATATATATATATATATATATATATATATATATATATATATATATATATATATATATATATATATATATATATATATATATATATATATATATATATATATATATATATATATATATATATATATATATATATATATATATATATATATATATATATATATATATATATATATATATATATATATATATATATATATATATATATATATATATATATATATATATATATATATTTATATGTATATGTGTGTGTGTGTGTATTTGTGTATATGTAAACATATATATTGGGTTGATGGAATTTTTTTTTATTTTTACTCGCATCAGACAAAATGACTAGTATAGAATATATTGAATCTTAGTTATAAAACGAATATTTTTTGAGTTATGAGGTTATGATGAGTGATCGTTTGTAGAAAATTTATGGATTTCTGTTTAAAAAAATATATTATTAATTTAATCTTTGTAGAGTTAGTACATGGTATTTATTGCAAAATATATTTTCTATTCATAGTTTGTATACTTTTAAAATAGACGATAGTGAATTATTTGAAATATATCTGGGTTATTTTTAAAAATGATTTTTGATTTAAAAAAATTATAATGGTGATTTTGATTTAAATTATAAATCACGTTATAAATAAGTATTAGTGGTTTTGATGATATTTTGACGAACTTTCGAGAGTTAGTAAATAGACTCAAAATTTGTTACGAAATAATTTTGGGTAATTTGAAAAACTTAAATTTTTGAAAACTTAATTTTTGAGTTGGAGACAAATAAAGTGAAAAAAATTAACAGATAGTTTTATTGTTGCATGACTTTGCTTTTTTAACAACCAAATGAATCCTTTTCGATAAGAAATTTAACAAGAAGTAAATAATGAATTCTATCGAATAATGTAGTAGAAGGAAAATAGTAGTTAAAACGTAGATCTTCACTAGTGACTAGAAAGACTGAAGTACATAAAAATAATATGATATTTTATTTTTCGTGGGATTGTAAGGACATGGTTTATTTTGAATTTTTAAAATTCGATAAAAACATTAATTCAGATTGTTATTGCAAGTAATTGTTATAATTAAATAAAATCCTGTATATTAAAAGTCACACATTGGTGAGCAGAAAGGGTCTTATCTTATATCAAGATAATGAAAAACCACATATTGTTATTAACATCTAAAGAAAACTGAACAATTTTAAATGTAAAATCTTTTCACATCATCCATATTCAACTGAACTAACACCTTCAGATTACGGTTTATTCTTATCCTTATAAAAATACATTATTGGGAAAAATAAGTTCATATAAAGAAATAATAATATATGAGAATAAAATAAATAAAATTTCTTTAAAATATAACACAGTAATAAGTGAAAGTTATATATTCGATTGAATTAAAAAATTAACGATTAAATATTTTTATTTTATATAAAGTATTAAAACCCAAAAGACTTTTCTAGCAACTATATATATATATATATATATATATATATATATATATATATATATATATATATACATACATGTATACATACATACGAGGGTCGTTTGATAAGTATAGTAAATTTATTTATTGTTTAATTTAATTACATTTTTCATTTTTTTTTACTTTTTTAACATACTTATCAAATGTATATATATATATATATATATATATATATATTTATATTAATTTTTATTTGAAAATTATCATATTTTTCAAATTAATAAAATTAATATAAGAACGAATTTATTAAAAATATATCATTATTAAAATACTTCGCTACATGGTTTATTACTAAATTAAATTTAATATTTGTCTATAATGTAATTTTTATTCTTAAGTTAATATTTATTTGAAACAAATAAATACCAAATATTTTGTACATTATAACATATGAATACGTACGATAATATAGCTTAGTTTCCTCAGGCATATTATTTCGAAACTTTTATGTTCGTATAGAATAGTTTGAATGCCATTATAACGTAGTATATCTCTAAAATCATTGAAAATGATATAAAATATTCTTATACACTTACATATATATATATATATATATATATATATATATATATATATATATATATATATAATATACAAAATACTTCTACAACATAAAGCTGACATTATATTAGATTTAAACATAGTAGTTTGTCATGTTTATTGTTGACCTAGGGGTGTTTAATATTTTTACTTCTGCATCAAATAAGAGAAAAGAAAGTTACATAACATATTTTTGTAAATGCAAATAGAATACAATTTAATTTTTGTGAATACGTTTTAGTTTGTGAAAAATGTGAAATAATCGGTTCATTTAATTAAACTTTTATGTACCTGTTTATTATTACTATTAGAATGTTTTAACAGAGTATATGTGTGAATTAGTAATGGAAGTATAAAATTAAATAATATTTTTTAAGACAAATTAACCATAGAATATAATTAAACATTTTTTTTTATTAGTTTGTTAAGTGACTGATTTGAAATAATAATTTACATGGCAATTATTTCTGATTATTCTGATACTCTATATTTAAAACATTCAAAAATATTTCGAATTTCTATATTTAATGCATGATGTAATGTAATATTATTAGAAATAATATAAAAAATCAAATTAATTGATGTAATGAATTTTAATTTAAATTTATATATCTGAATATAAAAATTATTTTTGAATAAAATACATATTTACTAAGTGATAAAATTTTGAAAAATTGCAATACAAAGAGGAATAAATTAAAATATTTCAATGAGAATCAATATTATTTTTGGATGTACAAAATAATTATATCATTTTATTTATCAATAGTTATTTAATCTACATTTCATATACAAATCCAAAAGTAAAATATAAATATCTATGCTATTTCTTGTACTTTTAGAGAAATATTTTAGGGTGATCAAATATTTAAGATATCCCAAAAAATGTATATACAATTTATATACATATATGTGTATATACATTTTATTGGGACACCCGGTATATATATGAACCTTTTTTTGCAAATTTAATTAAATTTAAATCTAAAAAATTGATATATTTTTATAATATAGTTTGTACGATGTAAATTTTAAAGATTAGTTTTTGTATATAAATAAATATAAATTTATACTACAAAAATATAATAACTTTCGCATTTTCTTATCATAGTTTATAAAGAAAACTTCTGGTATATTCTCATTTTAGAATATATGAAGGTCATTGACATATTTACAACCTTTTCTATATATCTCATTTTGCTCGCCACCAACAAACGTTTACTACACCAATAAATTCTGATACAACCATATATCACAGCTAGTGATGGGGTTATACATTCATGTTACATTATCTATGGCTGTAGGTATGATTTTTGGCTATCAATGTAATTGTAATATTATCGATACAAGCACAATATTTCTTTTTTGTTTATTGTATTGTGAATGAAAACATAAATAGTATAAAATACATTCTGCTAACCTCACTCACGTGGAAAAGTAATTTTCCCCACCATTTGTCATTGCGCGCCGGTATAAAAACTGGTGCGCGTCGGCAACACTCGAGAGATTCATTCCCTCAGGTGGGATTAAATATCTCTTTTATTTTCAACGCGAACAGGACCGTCGCAATATGCCCTGCTAATGTAATGGTATAATTTAGTACTTTTATGGCGAGTTTGTAAACTGAGATTAGTATAGGTTCATTTACATTTTTGTTGTACTGTCACAAGATCTCTTCAGTAACGTGGAATATAATTGAGTACATTTTGAGTAAGTTCTTCGAATGAAATTTAGTAGAGTTGAATTTACATAACTGCATGTATTTCATGACATTCGTTATAATCGTATCTTTGTTGCTTTTTATAACTTTTTAGTGTTTTTTCTTAGTACAGGAATTAATTTGGTTCGTTGATATTTTTACGGTATTAAAGAGATAATTTATAGTCTGAAGAGAGGCCAAGTAATTATTTTGATTGATAGTTCTTAGCTTTCAAAAGCTTTTTATATACTGTATATTACTATCATATAAAAAAAATACAAAACGAACAAATTTAAATTTATAGAATTATTTTTAGAAGAATATAATTTATTTTTAATGAATTGTTGTTTGTTTATTGTTGATTTATTTTTTGTTTGATTACACTTTGTCATTTATTGGTATTTATGGGCATTTAAATTTATTCATTAAATAAATTATGATGAAAAATAGAATTAAAGATTCTATTAATATAAATTTATATAAGTCGTTAAATTTGAATACAATTTATATATATATATATATATATATATATATATATATATATATATATATATATATATATATAGGGAATGGATAAAATAATTTACATTAGATAATTCCTCAACAAAAAAGTTTTTAATAAAAACACTAAGAAAACATTAATTATGCAATGTTTGCTGATATTACATCGTTAATTTATATTGTATAGTGTTTTTAGAAGTGCATTATAGACTATGTTAATTAATTATTCGCGTATAAATGATGAAGAAAGGGTGTCATAACAGTATTTTAAAGGGGACAAATTGTTAGTGCACTGTTATTTATGCATATTACTAAGTAATTATATATACTTGTTAAAAATTTCCAAAATTATGACGATATACATAAATAATGAAAATAAAGCATCTGATGAAAGACACAATGATTGAAAACTGAAGAGATTACCGTATTTGAAAAATGATTGTATTAAAAATTATAAAACTACTGCAAAAAATGTGGTAATAAACTACTTAGTATTTATTTTGAAGATTCGATTTCCATATGAAATTCAATCTGAAAATTAATAAAATGCAATATATAAATAAGTAAATTTAAACAGTTTACTGATGGTTTCTTATTTTAAATATTTATTTTATATTATATATATTATATATATATATATATAATAAAAATAATATAATGCTTACATATGACTATAAAGTCGATGTCTGAAGTTTCAATATGAAAATTTCTTAACCAATTCCAGTCAAGTTTTCTTTAAAAGTTTTGTTTTAAATTATATAGTTCTTTTTTAAATACTAATATAAAAGCATTTAGTTTTAAAGAAGGTGATTTTAATATTATTGAATAAAAATATTTAATAAGAATATTTTTATAAAAGTGTATACATACATATCCTAGATCTTTTTAATTTTTTTTTAGGTTATTTCTGTTAGAAAAAAAGATTTTACTATTCTTTGATAAACATTTTTTCATGCTGAATAAATGAGATTAAAAGAAATATATATATATATATACACTTTTTAATTTTAAATTTATTTTTTAATTTCTTACTGTTTTCAATGTTGTTTTTAATTTATACACTAATTTAAATATTATTCAACTTAATTTTAAACGTTTTTTAGATTAAAATACAATTACGTTAAATAGGAGTATAACAAAAAAGATATGAATTATTATCTAAAATAAAAAATTAAATAAATTCATTTATAAATGTTCTAATAAATTCACTAGCAATTAAAAAGTTATAAAATATTTTTATATTTTTCATATTGAATACAATATTTTCAAAACTTTTTTAATTTCCAATTATTATTGGGGATAATCATAAATAATCTATTGTGAGAAAGTTTAAGATAACTATTAGGTATTTTATATAATAGAGAGTACTTTTAAAAATGTTCTTATTAGAATTTGTTATTAAAAGAAATCAAATAATTATGGGGTTTAACAAATCATTTTTGATAGCAAATGTGAAATAATAGAGTATTTTCGTTTTTTTTATTCTTGTGTAATTTTTTAATGAATACACATACATACACACACACACACACACACATATATATATATATATATATATATATGTATATGTATGTATGTATAAATATATGAAGATATTTTATATACTTTATTACTGTTAAAAGAAATATATTTTTGTAGCAACTCATGAGAAATACCTAAAAGCTAAAAACTGTATAAGAGCTTATTGAATGAAAATAATTTTCTTGTTTTGTAAAAAATGTAAAGTACCTAAATTCAACTCTTTTGTGTAAAAAGTTAATAAAATTGTAAAAAATATTCATAAATATTTCAATAATTTCTTTAATAATAATTTTCGATCCAATAATAATAAGTATATATATTAAAAATAATTAAAATTATCAATTTCTTTTTTTTAAAGAATTATACATTAAAAATGATCAGAAGTATTAAATTTGTGAGTGTATATAAAATATGAACACCGATCTCAAATATATATATATATATATATATATATATATATATATATATATATATCCGCCTTCTGGTCTTTTATATATATTACGAATGACATTTTAAATACTGTTTAATTAGTCTTCCTAATATAAATTTGTTTGTTTGACCCCGACGGCGTATTTACTGAAGTTGAAAACTGAACAGTACCTGTATATAGTCCATAATTTGTTAATTATTGCACATGATATAGTAATACAGTATTATGAATTTAATTAGAGTCTCTATTAAATACCACACGAACGTTGTCTAGTGATCTAAAAAAAGGTAATTAATATTTATTATAGCTAATTTTCTCAGATCTTAAACTTTAATTTATTACTGGAAATTATATCACCGGAGCTACAAGTACTTATACTCGTAATGTTCCCAAAGGGAATTAGTTTGTAATATATATTTTTTTATCGAAGTCCTTAAACATTGCTAATATTATTAGATTTCAAAAGTTTATCAGTTATTTTATAATCTATTAGTTTTAATGCTAATAAATATATAGATAATATATTTTATATTGAGTTTAGTATATAATTAAATATTTTTTAATAAAATTTGATAATTATGTTTTTTAAGAATTATATAAATGTATATATATATATATACACGAGAGCCGTTTGATAAGTATAGTAAATTTATTTATTGTTTAATTTAATTAATTTAATTTAATTTTTCAATTTAGTTTTTCTTACTTTTTTACCATACTTATCAAACGATCCTCATATATGTGATTTTTAAAGTTTATTCTTTATTATTTTTTATTATTAACCCTTTAACTGTTTAATTTTGTTTCGAAAAACTTTTTCTGCCTGCTTAATTATTTTCCAGCGAAGACGAGTATACTCGACATAAACAGAGTAAAATGTTTCTGCCTATAAAAGTAGGCAATTATGATTAAAAATCAAAAGTTGCGTGTTGGTTTTTTAGAAAATATATATTTTTTATTTATAAATATATATTTTATAAATATATATTTTTTAGAAAATATACAAGCTATTGTGTATTAAAATAAATAAGGTTGCCAGAGTAACGAATATTCTGAAATGTACATTTTTTAAAAGATCTTTATTTGCCCTTTTTCAGGGAAAAAAATTACAGTTGATTCGTTTAATAATAATACGAATGCGATTTTTTTTATCTTCACGACGAGTATACTCGACATTATGCGAAAAATTTTCGTTTCGCTCTGACGAGTATACTCGACATAAACAGTTAAAGGGTTAATACAGCATATGCTATTTATAATATACATATATATTATTTATATTTATTTATTAACAGAGTTTCTAATGGGATTTTGAATTTAAAAATTATCGTTATTAAATTGTTATCAAACATTCATAAAAAGTTAATTAATTTTGCCAAAATAATTTGTTGCATATAAGAGCTATAAATATTAGAAAACCATAATTCATTCTCATTTCATATTAATGAATCATAACTAATCTACGATATACATAAAGAACATTTTATGAAAAAATTATAAATATAAAGAAAAATTATTTTCCACAATGACTTATATAGGGTCATCCAAATGTAATGCCTAGATTTGTGTCCTATTAAAAATAAATAAATGAAACTATACTGTTGGATTATTGGTGGGAAGAAATAATAAACTAACTTCTTTATATTTATTTATTATAACATACTTAATATAATTACAAATACTGAGCAACACACATTCTCGTGCTCCCTATCGATTGACTACCTGCTCCAAGCATAACATAAATGGAGATACATATGGTTACACATGGATTTACATATATTCTAACATATACACATGGTTTTCTATACACCATCCTGTACATATGTTTCTTTTTAATAAAACACAAATCTAAGCGTCATATTTGGATGACCCTATATTTATTCGAAATTAATCTTATACGCATCGAACTTAAATATTCATTTTTAATTATTTTTAAAAAAGAATATATTTCTAAATTTATTTGTTTTATAATTATTGAGAGCTATTGTTTAAATATTTGATTAAATATTTACACATAGGTCTATTTTTCTGTCTTTATTTCATATTTTATATATATATATATATATATATATATATATATATATATATATATATATATATTAGTTAAAATTGAATATTTACATTTGATGTTTTTTGAAATTTCTTTCTTATTTAACAGTATTTAACAAAAAATTAAATAAATGCAATATATTATATAAAATAAACATCTAATTTTATTTTTGAAAGTTTTTTATTACATTCATATCTATTTGATTTTTAAACATTATATCCAATTAATGAAATATAAAAATGGTAATTTAAAATTATTAAGTATTATCTAAACATAAGTGTAATTACAAAGTGTAGATAAAAATAAAAAATATTTAAAATATGATAATATAAGAAAAAATATAAATAAAAATTAAAGCAATGTAAACATTAATTTAATGAAAATGAAAATAAATTCTCTATAAAATATTAAGCAAGCGCTTAATCTGATTAAATTGTAATCGGCTTTATGGACAAATTAAACAATATTATTCTCGAAAGTATTATATATTTTGTAGGTACAATTGAATTTATATCTTCTTACAAGATGTTATTTCTTATTTAGTGTAAAGTATGATTTTAAATTTATATACAAACATATATACATACTTATATATATATATATATATATATATATATATATATATATATATATATATATATATATAATTGTTGTTTTGATTTTGTACTACATGTTTTGAAAATAATAAAAATAAATTAGAAATTATCAAAAAAATGTATATGGAATATATAATAATGAAAATTAAAGGCTTTTATTTTACTAAATCAGTTTATCAGTGGAATATTATGATTTTTAAATGACCTTATTATATTCAAAAGCGATAAAAAATTGAATTTGATGTGTTCATTCAACAAGTCTACAAGTGTTTACACGTATAATTTTTGAAGATCAGACCGTTGTCAAGTGTGTTCACAAGGGATTTCGTCTTATTGAACCAATTCAAATCGTCGATTTTAAAAGTTCGGAGTGCGAAAACCAGAAAACTTTCAGTAATAATTTCCACTTTTACTTTCTTTTATTACAGAATGAAATAACTTTGTATGTTCTTTTTTCACTTAATTCTATAGTTATTATAGATGTAAATATCTATGTAATTATAGATTTATTTTTTACAGAAATAATTTACATATATATATATATATATATATATATATATATATATATATATATATATATATATATATATATATATATTTGTATACATGTATATAAATAATAATAGTTGTAGAAAATCTGATTCAAATAATAAGAAATAAAATAAACTCTTTGCTTACTGTATGAAAAATTCTTTTGCGCACTTAATGGGATACGCTTTTAAATATTGTATAAATTTCACCCTTAGATTTAATTTTCATTTAAAAAAATAACAATAGAATATTTTCATATATAAAATTAAAAAATATTAGTGATTTTTAATTCATTGTAGAAATTTAATACACGTAAAGTAATTTTTAAGTTTTGTGAAAAAAATTTGAATTTTATTTATATAATTTGATTTGTATTTTGAAAGTATTTTATAGCAAATTTCTTTAATTTATAATTAAAAAAAATATTTTTTTAAAATATTGAAGTATTTTGTATTTTTTTTGTTATTATATAGAAATGTCTCTTGAGAAATAAATATTTTTTGTATGCAAATAAGTTTTATAGAAAAAATATTTAATTTTTGATAAATAAACTGTTATCCAATGGTAATAATTGATTTATTGGCTAATAATTAAGATATATTTATTTGGAGGTATACATTTTAAAAAACGAATTTTGAGAAACGTTATTGTAAATGAATATTTATTAATATTATTATAAAAGGAACTTACAACTGATATTTCTGAATTTTTTATTATTTCTATTTTCTATTATTTATATTGAATTATTATTGTAATAAAATATTAATTTTTCATAATACTCAAAAACGATTTGTATAATAATTATCTGATGTGAAATATAATATGAAATAAATACATAGACAATCAAAAAAAAATTGAGATAGTAGTGTAATGACGAAATAGATAGTCAATCATTATTCGTTTTATATCTGTTTGCTGAAATTAGAGCAGATTCAAATTAATTATAAATCTAATTTATGTAACGATTTTTTGCCCTCAAACAACTGATATTTTATTAGCAAATTGATTCTGCTGTAAAATAACCCTCAGTTCCATGCAAAATTAACTACGGCAGAAAAATTAATACAGTTCGGTTTTAACATTTATGTTCAATTCACATTACTTATTAGCCCTTTAAACAATGTGTTATATTTTCCATCATTTGGTATTTTTTTCTGAATAAAATATAAGGATATACTGGTTGTATTAAATATTATATTATAGTGATTGTAATTTCTATTTTTGAATAATTTAACAATTCTGAAAATGTTTTATAACAAATGGAAAAATCTCTTATTTTCTTGTTTAACTTGTGTTTTTCAGTTTTTCATTCGAACAGTCATTGAATTTAATAGAGTATTTTAAATTCATTAAAATGTTTAAATTCTCTTCTTCAAAATTAATATATATATATATATATATATATCTGCAGATATATAATTAGGAATACTAAAGTAACATTTAGTTGAAGTGATATTTTAAAATTGAAAAATCTAATAAATCTATTAATTTTTATTAATACCCTTGCTATTAGAAAACATATTTTACAATAATATTTTTTCAATTTCTGGATCTATTAATGACAATTTTTTGATATTTAGTTTTTAAACTATTTGTGTGTTTCTTTTGTGAAGAAATTTTATTAATTATAAAAGTATTTTAATTGACAATAATTGCACTACTTTTCCTATTAATTGTAACACATATTTATTTTGTTTTGAGAAATATTCTTATTATTTATTATACTAGAGTTCATTAATTTTTTTGTACAGTTAAACCCATTCAATTATATAATAAATGTCAGTATTTATATTTTTACAAACATAAAATTACTGAAAGTTAAAAAAAAACTATGCTATGGTCACTAATGGAAGGTAAACTATGAACTACTTTTTTATAAACGGATTTTTTTATTTTTATTCTAGAGATAAAATTCCGTAATATAATGTTCATCGTTAGACAATGTATTCATACAAACATATAGAACAAAATGTTACATATTGAGGTAGAAAATTGAAATAAATATATATAATAAAAATAAAATCCATTAAATCAACGATTATTACTTTCATGATTCATAAAAATAAAAACATTTACTGTACCGCCGTAACGTTTACAAATACATTTAAACAAGTAATTTCACATAACATTTATTTTAAGGACGTAAAAAATATCAAGCTATTACAAATACGAATCGAATAAAAGTCTATTTATTTCAAAATCCATAATAATATAATAGCATATGTACATATTTTATATATATATATATATATATATATATATATATATATATATATATATATATAAGCTTGGGAAATGGTATAAGGTATCTTTATATAGGATTTTAAAATGAGAATGTCAGAACTTTGATAGTTGATGGCAGCCATGTTTGTTTTTTAAGATCATTTTTTCATCATCACCAGCGAAGTTGTGGTCATATAAGTGAAATATTATTCCATTATTAATGCTATAGAATATGCTTAAAAATAAAAATAAATAAATATCTCACTAATTAAATAATTTTTGTATTATTTCCATTTAAACTTCTGAAGCGCTTATTGGAAAACCTTATTATTTTATTATTTTCCACTTTTGAGTATAAAATTGAATTTTGGGAATTATGTTGCTATAGAAAAATGATGAAAATTAGCTAGCTGGACAAGATAACAAATGAGAAAGTTTTTACAAGAATGAAATTAAAAATATGTTTTTGAAAACAGTAAAGAGAAGAAATAGATATGTTTGATATATATTGTAAAAAGAGAAAATATTGAAAACTATTATCGAAGGTTCCCAAAAAAATCACAGAAAACCAAAGCTCCAATGTATAAAACAGATTATGCAAGACTAGAATTTCGGAAGTTATTTGAAATTGAAAAATAAAGCACAATAAAAAATAGACTAAAGAGCTGCTTCAAACCAATCTGAGGATTTTTAACTAAAGAAATATATATATATATATATATATATATATATATATATATTAATATGTTATTATTTATTTTTATTTTTAATGATAAACTGGTTGGAAATATTTATTTCAACTTTATAAGTACAGCCATAAAAAGAATAAATGATCATTGTTTGAGAATAATTGAAAAATCCCAAATAAATTTTTAATAAACGTTTGTCAAATAAACCGATAACAAAAACGCAACATGTGTACCTCTATCTTCATTTAATAATCCGTTTACTTTAACGGTAACTGATCAACCAGTTTCCATGCCATTTTATATTTATGCGTACGTTTGGCATATTTCCCGGTTGGATGTTTGAAATAAGCGCGGTTAGCTGGTGCTGATATGTGCACTCTCTAGCGTATAATATACGAACTGGGTCTGTTTATGTCCTCCAGTATTCATGTATTTCAATTCTATGTATTGGCCAGTCCCTGTGCACCCGAATGGTCGTAAATATTCCTGTAACCCGTTTTATTACCGCCGGCCACCATTCGTTTATTTTTTCACAGTTTTATTAATTTTCCGTACTGTTATTTTTTATCATTATTTAATGGCCATTGCTGTTTAGATTTACTCAGTAATCATAGTTTTTATTCGTTTTATTAAACATATAAATAAAGTTACTACAAATAATGTTTATATTATAAATCAATGTTGATTTATTTTAAGGTCGAAAAGGCTTAAAATGTATATTTTAATTTATTATATATTTTTTTATTTCAAAACAATTTCTATTGTTTGTATAATTTTTATTTTATTTGTAAAATTCTAGAAGTTTGAAGTTCAGAATTACTAAAAATATTATTTTATAATCTACTGAATTATTATGAAATATATGTTTTTGTTGTACTTTCATAAAATTTTAATCAGAGTTCTGTTATAAGATTAATAAATATCCTTTACAAAATTTCGCAACTTAGTATATAAACACGTCATTGTTTATTCAATTACTACACGAATCGTACTAAATAGAATAGGTTACAAATGGACTTATTACAAAGGGATTAAATCAAATTATATACTAATATAAATTTTATTTACAGTGGTGACGCGTTAATCTGAATACTGGAAAATTTTAAATATACGATTATTTGAAATAAACACAAATTCTACATACGCTCTTATCATCTGAAATCAGATTAACGAATCTAATTCCATAATCCGAAATGAATGAATATATTTTTACTTCTATATATTTATTGTAGCATGTGTTTGTCTATAATATTTAATGTAATTTTTTATAATAATATTTAAAATATAGTTTATTTGACTGGCGTGAATAATACGATTAAATTATTAGTGATTATCACAAATGAATAATTTTCGATGTCACTTAAGATTTTACAAAAATATTCAGTAGTAATTTATTGTTTATTTCATTTGGTTTTGTATTATAAAATCTAAACTGATTTTTTAGACGAATTGTAAATATTTAAATTGATTTTTATATATTGTTCGGTCTTCATTTTGAATTAACAGATAACTTTCGACAGATTTTTAACTTTCTTGAAGTGTTTATTCTAAGAAAGACAAATATTAACTAAAACATTTTTTCTAGGAACAATATATCAAAAAAAGACCCGATAATAAACGAAAATTGGTTAAAATGTAAAAAATCTTTTTTTAAAAAGTTGATTAGACTTTATAATGCAAAGTTCAAAAAATGACAATGTCCTTATCGAAATACATGTTGGCAAATAAAGTGAATAATAAATGATTATTGAAAATTGTGATAAAATCTTATTATTTTGTATTAAATAATTTATTTGTGCCACTTACTAATAACATAGGATAGTAAATGAGCCTGAAGAATGTAAACCGAAACTAAAAGTTACATTCTTCAGCCTTATTTAGGCCACCATGTATAATTTAATTACATATAATAATTAAGCAAATTTTAATCTAAAAATAGTCTTAAATATAAAACACACTTCTTTATAATATCTTTATTATTTATTTATTTTTAGTTACTTTTATTCAATCCTTTTCTATACGTTGATTTTTTGTTTCTTTCTTGTATAGACACACACAGATGTATATATATATATATATATATATATATATATATATATATATATATATATATATATATATATATATGTACATATATTTTCTCTGTCTCATATCTCTCTCTCTCTCTCTCTCTCTCTCTATATATATATATATATATATATATATATATATATATTAGGTTGGCAAATATCTCCCTTCCGCCTTCTGGTCTTTTGAATTTCGCGGCTATGTACAAAAAAAAAGCGGAAGGGAGATACTTGCCAACCTAATATATACACATATATTTTCAACCTCTCTCTATCCACTGTTGGATGAAGGATTTTTTTAAAAAAATTATTTAGTTTGATCAAATGTCTTTCTCTTTTGACGAATATTCTTATATCTCTTCCATCCCTCTCCCCCCTCATTTATATATATATATATATATATATATATATATATATATATATATATATATATATGGGTAAATTATGTTTTTTTTTAAAAAAAATATAAGGATTTAAATGTATTTGTTTTTGTAAAAACTATTGAAAGTGGATTAAAATTAAATTTTTACTAAGCCTTTATAAAAAAGAAAGAGAAAGTAAATTGTTAGAATACATTAAATAAAGATAAATAATAATAGCTAGACGTATAAGAATGTTTTATGTTTTTTTTATTGAGTCTGGATATTATGATACTGCGTCTTGATGATGGTATGGCCATCGAAATTCACATCAGTAAATCAAGTAAACAAGGAATTATTGAATACATCCAATTTTGCAATGTTGAGGTAAATAATTTATTGATGTTAGGATGAATTTTTCATAATATTAAAATGAGTAGTGGTTAATAATTAAATAATAATAAACTATTTTGTTTCATGAAGGTTTAGTATAAAAAAATAACTTTCCATCAAATCATTTTCAAGATCAAAATTATCAATTTCTGTCTAAATAGAGAAAATATTTGAAATGCTTCATAAAATTTTTAATATTAGAGTTGAAGATGAGTCTAATAAAATAATAAATGCTAAGAAATATATAAACGATTTTGATTTTTTAATTATGTTAAGAGTTTATAAAAATACTTCTGGATTTGAAAGAAGTTCGCTTTAGATAGGAAAACTTTATTTTATATTTAAAAATTGTATTCGTTAAGAAAAACAATTTTATATTTATTGGTATTGCTAATTATCAAAGTTTTATAGAGAAATTTATTATAAAGTTTTGTAAATTAATGATGTCTTCTGTAGTATAATATTTAAAATCAATATTTCATAAGAGCTTATTGATTTTTTAAAGACATTGCACTATAAGAAGATACTATTGAACACTTATAAAATTTTATGGTAACAGATTGAATGATTCATCACAAAAATATCAATTAACTACAAAACTAACGAAATAATATTATTATCAATTTTTACTAATTTAGTATAAATTGTTTCCAAGAAATTTTCATAAAATAATTTTATATTTATTTTTCAATTTTACATGAGAGCGCATTGAGTCTAAAATGAAAATAGAATTATCATATTGTGTATTTATTCAAATTTCTCATTTATGATTCCGTTGAGAAGCTTATGGAAGCTTTTACGTAAGCGCTGTAAGTGGTGTAAATTGTTGTTATGAATGTAAAATTATACGTTTTAATTGTGGATTTATAGTCCATTAAACGAGTAATTAAGGTGATATACTGTTATTTCTCTAATTAAATCTTATTTTAATAGAACGACCACGTTTCACGAACCTTATTTGTAATACAACAATGAAGACAGTTGGTTGCTCTTTTATTTAACGTTTAACTTTTAGTACAAACACTTAGATACATACAAATTCATTTATATATATATATATATATATATATATATATATATATATATATATATATATATATATATATTAAGTATTTGTAAATGTTGTTGATATTAAAAATAAAAATAAAAGTAGACAATTATATTAAATTAAAGTAATATAAATTATAAAATAAGTAACTTAATTGTGTTAGAACTTTTGTGAATTTAATTAAATTAAAAATATTCAATTAAAAATATCTTAATTATAAGTTTTTATATCTGTTTATTTATATCTGTTTAAAAAAAATATTATTTTTATAAAAAATATTATTTTAAATAATATATAAATTTCATAAAACATGTAATTTGTTTTATAAATATACATAAATATTTATGTCAGTTTTTCGACAATTAATGATTGAGTAATCAAATGCTTGATGTAAATTTATACTTTATACAAAATTGTAAAAAATTAAACTATGTAAGACGACAAAGTTGATAAAAGTTAATTAAAATACTGCTAGAAAATTAGTTAATTAATATTTAAGAGCTGTTTTTGTAAAGAGTTTCTAGTTAAAAAATGTAAATCATGTTTATTTCATAAAAAATCTTCAAACAATCAACAAAGTCGATTTTTCTACGTTGTTGCACAGAATATCAACCATGTTGCATGTTCTTCCTCCAAAAGCTTTCTAACGGAAAGCACAACGCATGTTAAGTGCGTTGTCATGATGGAAAATCCATTAAATAGATTGCTAAAGATTTTATGTTTGCCGATAAAGAGAATTTCATAGACGAATAGGAATTTCAATAAAGAATTGAAATTTCTTATTCGTTTTATATTAATCTTAATTTGAATTATAATTTTATTAGATATTTGTAATAATTTTTTTCTTTTTACTTTCTTTTAAACAAGACAATATTTTTTCATTTATTACTAATTTTTGTAACAAAATAATAAATTTCAATTTGTTTAATTATTAAAATACTTATTTATTTTTTATTTCATTAATATTTCGACATCAACAAAAATAAATACGTGTTATAAGTATTAAGTATATATAGTTTATATGTTTGAAAAAGTTTCTCTTTGAAAAATTATTATTTATTGCGCTATTCAATATAAAATGTATAATACATCATCTTAATATTTCAACAATAAATTTCCTGTGAAAGTTTCTATACGAAACCAAACTCGGTATTTATAAATTCTCAGGTCTTAAGTTTGTATTAAATTTCGTTCTGACACCCAGGAGACTTACATATTTCGATGATGTGCTGTGAATATTTTTAGTTACTCTTTTGAAAAATGAATAAACAGATTTGGTGGTTATGACAAAATTAAATTTTATAATTGTTTGCTTAGATGGATATACGTACTTGTGTTTATATTATAGAATTAATTTAAGATATATTAATTATATAATGTAAGAGATTAGAAAAGGTCAGAATAAGTATAGAAACTGAACTACAAACAAGAATAAATATAAAAGTTTTATTTTTATATAGGGTACAGAAAAAATACACTATTGGACAACTTTTTACTGTATTTTATTAAATATAAATGAAAATTGTATTTTTGTAGTATATATTTTGTGCTGATTTCAAATTTGTTAACTTTTTTTCATATCTGGTTTAGTTTTTGGGTAATAAAAATTTTATTGGAAAAATCTTATTTTAATATCGTACATTATTTTTATTATGCACTTTCCTAAAATATATTTTTATTTTAGATTTTATGCTATACTTAGATTTATATATAAATCTCTTAAGACTTCAGCAATATTCTTACAACATTTTCGGATTTCATTTTTGTGAAAGATTCCACTCTTTTAGTCTTGAAGCCCATAACTAAGCTTAACTTTTTGACAGCTTGAAATCAGGAACCAGATTAATTAATTCTAACTGATTGATCAATAGACGTTTGATAGAAGTCGTATTGTTTGAAAGTCAAAATATTTTTTTCTTTATCACCTAATAGATTATTTTTGGTCTTAACATAATTAATATCATTTTTAATCTAAGTTCCATGTTTTGGTCATTTAAGAATGGAAAATTCTGAACTGCGAAACACAAATCTTATAGCTGAGGAAATATTAGGGTACTTAATATTATTTCTAGTTCATATTATCATACCAGATATTTTTTCCATACAAAAATAGCAGACTGTGAAGTAGTCCTTCGGTTATCTCTAAATCATGATAACTTCAAATGGCATATGACAAGATTCTTTTATTTCTTGATTAATATTTGCAACTGTGTTGTTTTATATTAAGTTATTTATTATAATTTCCAAACATCTTTATTACTTGATTGTAAAAACATAAATGAAAAGTTTATACATTGAAAAAAATGACAGATTAAAATCGCTTAGTTACTTTTTTCTCATTTTGTACTTTTAAAAATTCACATAAAATTCATTATTGACTTTTTAATATTAAAATAGTTTGAAACTAATTTACAGAAAATGTTTGGTATTACATAAAAAATTACTAACAAATTTATTGTACAATAATAAAAAGTTTCATTAGTTTTTATATAGTGAAAATATTTTTTTTAAAAAAATACGTAACATTTTGCAATTAGGATTTATATTTCATTAAAATTTATGTAAAATATTATTTATACAAGCGATTAATAAAATAATGACTGATAAAGAAGGTAATAAATATAATGATCTTATAAAAGAAAAAAATACAAAAAAATAAATCCACTGAGTGTGAACAACCCATACATTAATATAAATTATTAACTATTTAATTTGCTGGTAAAAAATGTTTCGCTTTTTTATTCAATTCACTTAAAAAAGTACATAAAATTAATTAAAAATACAATTGTATAGAAATATACTAGTATAAAATTCATTAACAAAATACACGGAACTAAAAAGTTTTTACATGACTTTTTCCCGTTTGGCTGTCTTTCAAATATAACAATTCTCAAGAGAATCAGTACGTGCTTAATGTGAAATGAAACCATGTACGAGTTCTTAATTCTTTTTTTATATGAAAACGTTGAAATGAGTTTGTTACGTTAATTGCAAGTAATAGAATGCGTTTTATAATTTATTATTTGTAGCAGTTGTAAAGGTAAAAAATTCAAGAAAATAATAAATAAGAAATTTTTGTTCTATATAGCAGAAAATAAAATTAATTTTTGAAATGGTACAAATAAAATTGATATTTATGTTTATTAATACCTTTCATTTATATAAAACAATTATAATTGTAATATTTAATTTATATATATATATATATATATATATATATAATACTAGATAGCAGATTCCAATTTTTAATTAATCTTTACATTAATACACTTAATCCCTTTTAATTTGATTTTAGAATCATTAACAAAGGAAAGGGATGTTTGGAAGTACTAAAGTATAAGAAATTTACTTGTACGAAAAATTAAATTTTCCTTAACTTTTTTTAAATTCTCAATCAATATTTTTAATACGTTATGATTTTTTTCCATCTGAAGTTGAAAAAACTATTCTATTAATTATTTTTTTTTTGAGCTGAATGCTTCATAAAAGTTTTAAATATGAAAAATAAATTTCTGAAGCTTATTTTTTAAACTCTCCATCTGAATTATTATATCATTTTATTAGATTTGTCCATTCTAAAGTGTTTGTTAAGAACAAAATGAGCCTTTTTTTAAATCATTGTACGTTTTGAGTTTTTGTTATTTAATGTGGATCCTGCACAACTTCACAATACTCAAGGTATCATCAAAGTCAAATATGTTTTTTATTTAACAACTGTATTACATTAATTATTTTTTGTATAATTTAAATTTTCATGAACTTTGTTTACAATACCTAAAATATTATCACTTTATGATAAAAATGAATACAAAGTGATTCTGAGTTTTATATGTGAATCAGATGCTATAATTTTTATTTTT
>CP092091.1:31272990-31302990 GCA_029203775.1 Neoneuromus ignobilis | reverse complement strand
AGTTGCTAAATTATTCTTGAAATTGAGACCTATATTTTACTACTATAGATGAGAACAAATAGGATGCATTGTTCATATATATATATATATATATATATATATGTGTGTGTGTGTGTGTGTGTGTGTATGGATATATATGCATATATAGGTGTGTGCAAGTGCTTGGTATTTATTTGTATTTTAAATGAAAATTCATATACATTTTTTGTCTCCAAAATATGGAATTTTGTGTTTTTGTTGTATTTTCATGTATGTTTTGACATATTCAGCATACAAATAAAATAATCTATCTTTATTAACAAAGTAGGTTTTATATATATATATATATATATATATATATATGTGTGTGTGTATGTGTGTGTGTGTGTATGGATATCTATGCATGTATAGGTGTGTGCAAGTGCTTGGTATTTATTTGTATTTTCATGTATGTTTTGACATATTCAGCATACAAATAAAATAATCTATCTTTATTAATTAAAGTAGGTTATATATATATATGTATGTATGTGTATGTGTGTGTGCGTGTGAATAATATATACTTTTCTAGTCAATACAAAAAAGCAATTATCTAAAATTGTATTTTATCAAATCTTTTCCTTTTCATTATTAAATAAAGTCTTTATTAAGAGCATCTAAAACCTCAAATTCTATCGAACTGTCTCTTATAAAGAAAGGAATTCTTTAAAGGACTCATTTACGAGCGAAATTTGAATATAAAGATCATATCTGGTACACTTTCTTTTCAAATAAAATCTATTGTTAGGTATCAGTAAATTCTGTCACGTATTATACAGAAAAATTTCAATAAAGTTATAAGAATGCTTTCTGTTCGCTTGATACCTAACGGCATTCGCGCGCGTCTCCGGAACGCGAGACGCGTTCTCCCGGAACCGATCTGTCGCGAAAAGCTGATGTTGTGTATTTGCCCGCAGGTCCGGTAGATGTAGACTAGAGCGTCGAAAACTTTTCGTTACGTATAAACGTTTGTTACATAACGACGATTGGGTTGTGAATAAACGGAGAAACAGCATGCAGACTAACGTTCACATCGACACCAAAGCGTTACGATCGTCTCCGGACCATCGAGTCAAAGGAGGTTCGTGTTCAACACGCGCACTTGAGGTTAGTGACAATCATTTTATTTATTGTATATAAATACATATATACACGGGAATACTTCTTCGTGTTTGTGTATGTATAGAAATTTATAAATGAAATTCAGGTAAAAGTTATTCTCGAGAAAAACATCTCAATAAAATTTAACAAATTGTTTAAAGGTTTTACTTTGAAAATTGAAGAAAAATAATTAATGTGATAAAAGATCGTTTTTAATCAATTAAAATATAATTGGGTAATTATTATATTTATATAAAAGAACCAAATATAATAAGTTCATTTAAAGGTCATTTAAGGAACAATTTGTACAAAAAATATAATAATCCTATTAAATATTAATGAACCATTTTTAAAGTAAATAATCTTATTCAATATTCTTTGTTATTAGAAAACTAGTGAATTTTAAACAAAAATATATGATTTCAATTTAGAATAGAATATAAAGATTGATTTTCAGTTTCGAATAAAATTTAATCAATATCATTTCAAGATATTTTAGGAAATAAATTTGTCTATCATCAAGCATTGAAAATCAAACATGGTTTTTGTTGACATATAATGCTTTTATACTTGACAAGTTAATTAAAATCTATTGAAATTTCGAAGAGAAAGATAAAATCTTTTAAATAGGCAGTCTTTAAAATAGTAATATTATTAAGAAAAAATTAAAAAGTTAATAAATAATGAAAATGCTGAAGAATCTAATTCTTTAAATAAAGTAAATAAAAAAGTATTTTTTTTGGTTTAGGTTTATATTATTCAAATTAATTTACATTATCTCAATATATTCGAAATAGATAAATATATAATTTTTATTTTGTAGAATTGAAATATTTTAAATAAAATTCAATAATAAATATTTAAATAATATTATAACAAAAGTTTAGTGTATATATTATTACTATCATTAATATTTTTTCTAATTATTTAATATCTCTAAAATAATTAGTAGGAAAGAAAGTAGTTGTAGCTCTTAGTATGATAATTATTAATTTTTTTATAAATCTAGAGAGTAGGATTTTATTTTTTTAAAAAATAGATTTTTAATAGATTTTTATTTTTATGAATATAATATATATTATATATATATATATATATATATATATATAAATTAGAGAAGAAAAAAATAGTTTAAATTTAAATGTTAAATAATTTTAAAAAAGAATGAATTGTTGGTAAACATGTTTTAAAATTTTTTCAAAATTTATTGAAAATTATTGATTACAAATGAAATGATATTGTCAATATACATATGAAAGTATATTATTATAAAATGATAAAACAGTAAATTTTTATGAAAATAATTATTAAAATCATACACAATGTAAAATGAATAATTTTGTATAATGAAAATAGGTCGATATGAATGAATTTCTGTTTGAAAACTTCTATCAGTTCTGCAATACTGTTACCAACACGCGTTATATAAAATCGGAAAATTTAAAACAACATTGAATTCCGTACATTATGGAAAACCCCATTGTCATATATTTGAATTATTTTCCAATATCATAACGGGGTGCTTTCATAATTTATGCTATCGCACTGAAATAGATTTCAAATCATTAATTAAATGAAATGATTGTTTTAATATTTGATCAAGTGATACTACATACTAAAACAAGTACTATGAGTACGAGTATATATATATATATATATATATATATATAAATACACACACACACACACACACACATGTAGATGTATATATTTAAAAGTTCTTGAGTATAATATATATTTTTTAATTTTACAGCTCGAATCGTTATAAATTTAATATATACTGATTTAAATAAAAATCATATATATAAAGAGAGATTTTATAATTAAATTTGTAGTTTCATTATATTAATAAACAAATATTGAAAATTAATATTTTTATTCAGTACAAAATGTTACTTTGTTTATTTATTTTATTTAATTTTTTTTATCATTTATCATCACTTCAATTTTTGTATTTCATTGAAATTAAAATCATTTTTGTTGAAATTAGAGTGCGTATTGAAAAATTTGCTTAAGATTAATTTTATAACAAATTTAGTTGAAATAAAAATTATATTATAAATTAAAATTGGATTATTTTTAATTATTACAATTATAAATGTTTCTTAATTTTTCAAGAAATTAATAAGATATAAACGAAAAAATTAATTTTTATTTTCTGCGGCAATACGAATGTTTTTTTTTTTGTCGATATAGTCATCTTTGCTATGTAAATAATTTTTCAAAAAAAGGGTGTTTAAAATGTTCATGTATTTTAAACCACAAGGTAGTAAATGTAATTTCAATCGTATAAAATATTATAAATGTATTAAAAAAATATATCATACTGTTTTCAAGTCTAATAAATTGTTGATTTAATATAGCATGCAAATTTTAAATTATAGCATTATTATTAAAATAATTCCAATTGAATTAGATGTCATTTTTATTCCTAAAATTCATACAAAGAAATTACATATATAATTTACATGGCAACTTGTATATATATATATATATATGTATGTATGTAATTATAATGATAAACTATAAAAATTCCAAAAAATTATTAGTTGTTTCAAATTTAATTGTCTGTACACAAATTTATATTGCAAACAATATATTTTTTTATGTATCTAAATAACTATTTAACTGAAGACTTTCAGTATTCATATAATTTAAAATTTTCGTAAATAAAATGTTACTTATTAAAAATATAGATATGTTAAAAAAATTTAAATAAATAATATAATTGTAATCATTTAAAATTTCAAATAATCATAAATATTATAATGGAAAAAGGCAATGCAAATATGTAGTTTTGTTTCTTATTAACGAGTATAATCGTTGTTAAAATCTGATATTATACTATAATTTAGAATTATATATATATATATATATATATATATATATATAGAGAGAGAGAGAGAGAGAGAGAGGGGAATAGACAGATAGATACATATTGAATGTTTGTGCAGAGTAACTATAACTATCATACACAAAGTTATGTTCATAAAACGAAAGTGTATGTTGTAAATAATTCTAATAACACTAACATAAAAAAGTATTATATTTGTTGTAGAAGTTATAATAATTAAGAAAGTTTAAGTTTGAGACGAAATATAAGATTCTTAGAAAAATGTATTATTTTCTTTGTCTACTATTTTTAACAATTTGTGAGTTCATTATATATATATATATATATATATATATATATATATATATATATATATATATATATATATATATACACATATACATTTTATTTTTGATTACTTTGTATACACGAAATTTTATAAGAATAAATTCTTATATTGTTAAATTCAACTATGAGTAACAAAAATAATATAGAGTAATATATAAAAAATATGAACATATATTCTTTCTTTATGAAGGCTCTATAGATTAGAACACACTTTAATTTTTAATTGGTTTTCATTAAGTATTTAAAGAGGAAGATAATGAAGAAGATCGTTCTTTCTAAATATCTTTTTTATAGACTAAATTTTTTTATTATATTTACATTTGTCAGATATTTATCACATTTGCTATTTTCATTATTATATTAAATAAATTAAATTTTCAAGTCTATTATTTCACTATATGCGTTTCGCAAAGAAATAATTCTTCAGTTTTATGTAAATTATTTGTTTATATTATTTTAATGTGAATGATGACAGTGCAAGTGTTAGCTGTACTGTTGCAATCTTTACTGTGTTGTAGCCGTTTACTCACAAGTCCTTCCATTATGACTAACACATTTAATTATTCGTATAAAATCGCACGAGATCATGTGAAATTGTGTACTGTAAATAAAGTTTAATGCAGTCATTTTATTTCTTGATACTGTCTAAAATAGGTTGAGGCTCTAGTGGTTATACAAGCAGTTTGACGCAAAAATGAAGTAAAAGAAAATTACTGGAAATCTCGTCAGTAGCACAATCTTTTTAACGGTTACATTAGTAGTAACTGCACGTGAAAATTAATTTAATAAATGTGAAAAGTTTTTAAACAGTAAGCGTATATAGAACATCAGACTTTTGACAGAAAATGGTGAATAAAAATTTCATATATTTAAGAAAAAGTTATATACAGGGGTTTAAATTAAACTGAAGGATTTACACATACATTTAATTCCTTATTATCATTTACTATCTTTCAATCTCATTTGATCCACCTTTATATAAATTGATTAAATTTAAGTTCATATCTTGATTTTATATCAAAAGAAAATATTCATTATTTTGTTAAAATTCTCTTAAAATATAAAAAATTAAACGTTATGTTGTTATGTAGTAAAAATAAACTATATTCATTATAAATCATACATGAGAAGAATAAAGTAGAAACATTTTAAAACTTGTAATCAAAGTTATTTAAAGATCATATTTATATCAGATTAGGAGAAAAAATATTCAAATAGATTTCTAAAGAATATTATCGGAAAAAAATATCTTATGAAATATATTTTAATTGCTATTTCATAGGAATGAAAAACAATTCTGTGTATAAAAATGCTTGGAAAATTAATGATTTATTTAAGTTTAAATATTTTAATAATTTACTAATATAAATATGATTTCAAATAGGTATTTACAGTGTATATTAGGTTATATCTCCCTTCCGCCTTCTGGTCTTTTGAATTTCGCAGCTATGTATAAAAAAAAAAAATATATATATATATATATATATATATATATATATATATATATATAATTTCTTAATTTTCCGAATACCTGAAAACTATTTTAAGACAAATTAAAATACATTTGTACTCATAAAATTATAGCGTTATTATATTATATTATACAATGTATTATAGTCTATTAAATTGTTTGCCAGTATAAACATTGTTTGACGTGGTAAAGATTAAGTGTTCACGTTTATAATGCTTTTACACTTCATTCACATTCCCGAACATTCAATGCTGTTTAAAAATCATTTTATTATGTTTAAATTTAATCGACTCGGTCATTTTATATGATTTATGAGTCAATTGTAATTTGCATAGTGTACTAAATATTTGAGGTTATGTTGGTTATAAATTTCATCTAGATAATATGCGAAATACATCAAGACATGTGCATATATTGTTCTAAATTATTTGTTATACTTATATATATATATATATATATATATATATATATATATATATACGTGTGTATATATTTATCTTTATGTATATTTGTAATAACGTTCAGACGCTAGACAAAACTATGCATCGTATCGCAAGTATGAGATATGGGAAATTAAATTATATGAAGACAATTCTATTGTAAATTGTCATATGTAAACATAAATGACAATTCTCTGTCTGATGTCTCCTGAAAATTACATGAGCTAGTCGGCTGTAATGTTTGTTTACTCAATTGAAGTTGTGCTAAAATATTCAAAAGATTGGATTAACTTTCGTAGGTAAAACTTTTTCTTCATGCACTAACACTGATTTTTGTTTTTTTGACATTCAGTATTATTTTTTGGAATTCAGTATTATTTTTTGACATTCATTTTTATTTATGTTATGTGTTTTTCAAATTGGTTTAGATTCAATACCGAGTTATTCATTATTTAATAATTTCTAATAAATTTTCTGTAAAAATTACAAATACATAAACATATATACTTTTATAAAAAGATAAATTGAGAAAAAGTTCTTTAATTAACTGAAAATGATTATTATATGTCTGGTAAGGTAATAGAGTTAATCAATAGTATTATTAAATCGCATCTTTAATTTTTATTTGCAACGAAAAAGTCTTCATGAGGTTTGTTCTGCACAAACCTATAATTATATACATATTTTACTGTAAAAAGGTGTCATAGTTCTTAGTCATTCACATTATTCGGTTAATATGACATCTTAAGACTACTTTGTGTTTCAAAACTTAACAGATAGCTAAAGAGAAGCAATTCAATAGAATTTCAGAAATTCAATGAGAATTCAATTTCAGAAATTTAATGGGATTCGATTGATTCCATTGTATCAATTCCAATGCAAGATATTAGACATGTTTTCAAAAATTATATAATTGTTAAAAAGATTGTTTTTATTTAGAAAAAATATATTTTGAATAATTCTATGTGTATGTATGTGTATTAATATAAATAAAAGAAAATATTCAAAGCATAAAAAATTCTTTACACGAATAGAAAGGAATCAAACTTGATAGAAATTTGTTTACTGCAATATATTATGCTATCGTGAAATAAAATCAATTTCAATTCAAAACTTGTTAAAAGCCATTAGTAGTTTAAACTTTTAATTATACATTGTTTATAAGTAGTGAAATAATTTGTACAGCAAATATTATTCTCATAAACAAATATAATAAGAAAAATGTAGTAAATTAGCTTTTTTAAAAATACTGTGATATATAAAACAACGATTTTTATTTATTACATGGTATATTTTAATATAAATCACAATCATTTTATTTATTATTTAGCTTTAATTAATACTTAAATGTAATTTTTGGCTAACTTCCTCAATTTATTTATCTATATTATTGAAATGGCTAATTTATTTAATTGAACTAAATAACCATCAGTCTGTCAAACCAACTACCCAATTAATAATAAATTAATATTCAATTAATTAAATGTGTATTATAATTAATTGCTTTGAACGTAGTATTAATAGCATTAAACAAGTATTAAGTATTTTTAAATAAAGTATATGAAAACCTTAAAATACTATTTTTATAATATATTTACTGAAAAAAATTAAATTGTGTAACGACGAAATTTTTGAGTTAATTTACATTATATATGTTCAAATATTAAAATATTTTAATATATATTATCTTTAAAAATGTGTTTTAGTAAATAAACACAAACATGCACACACACACATTTGTACATACATACATACTATTTAATTTACCTTCTTACATAATTTTAAATCTATGTTCTCAGTAATGATTAGAATACAAAAGTTTGTAAAGGACGTAATGAATAATTAAATTTTCAATTAACAGGATAATTGAACTGAAGAAATATTTTCATACAAAACGTGAATGAATACGTTTTATATTATATTCACTTGGTATTCACGACTTTCATTTTCTCTCTAAGTAGTTAAAATAGTTTCTTGACTAAAAAAATAATTTTGACGATATTTTTTTGTTAATAAATTTGAAAAGAATTGAATAGATTTAAAATAATAATTCTAATTTTATTTTTGGTATACGGTTTTGAAGTAAAATTCATGTAAAACATGACATAGAATCAATCATTCATAACAACTTTAGAACAAGCAGTTTGTATAAAAGTATGTACTCACTTCATCAATTATACCACAACAATGTTTAACCATATGTTACGAAGATGAAGTTTGAATACTAGAATAGTTTTGATGATATATGTTGTAGACAACATATTGCTTTGACATTATGTACATACGATATTCTTTAATTCAATTTTAATCGTAGTCAGTATAAAAAAAAATTGATTTATAAAAAGAAACAAGAAACTTAATAAACATGAACGAAATATTTTAAATGTTAATGTAAAAAGTAATAGTTCAATTGAATATTTGAGTATTGGTAATGAAATAAATATCTTCATAGTCTCATTTTTTTTAAAGAAAATAAAATAAAAAAGAACATTTATTATTAAAATCAATATTGATTTTATTTTTTGTAAAATATATTTTAAATTGTCATATAGATTGTTATATATATATATATATATATATATATATATATATATATATATATATATATATATATATATACATAGCCGCGAAATATATATATATATATATATATATATATATATATATATATATATATATATATATATATATACATGATTTTCAGATTAAATAGCAAAACAATGTTTTAAGTAATAAGTCGTTTGAGATATTTCTTATAAAACATATTGTAATTCTTTTATTCTATTTATAATATATTTAAATTTCTAAAAAAATATATTAATAATAACTTCTGGGATGATATTAAAATATATAATACACTTGATTTTTTTACAATTAGAACAATATTAATAATTTATAGATTTTTTTCTATATAAGAATGTAGAAGTAAAAGAAATAATTTTCTTTTATGTTCGCTCAGTTGCTTAAAAATTTATCATATAGTTCATAATTTTTTTCGATATAATTATTACATAAATATAAGGTCATCCAAATGTGATGCCTAGATTTGTGCTTTATTAAAAATAAACATGTGTATAGGGTGGTGTATAAGGAAACATCTGTATATATTTTGTTTATTTTTAATAAAACAACAATCTAGGTGCCACATTTGGATGTATCTATATATTTACTTTGTTTATTTATTTTTTCTTTTAAAAATAATATAAATCGCTTAAAAAATATAGTTTTCTGATGTTGGCAGACATTAGTATTATTTATTGATTTTGATACACTTAATTCGATATGTTCTAGTGTTTGCGTTATATTAAATAATTTTTCATAAATAAAAATAATGACACTGATATAATTATTATTTAAGAATTACTTTTTGATATTCGTACAATAAAAAAAAATAAAAAAATATATTAATGATTCAGTTTTCGATGAATAATAATATTTTAATTTAATTAGTTAATTATATTAATTTGAATAAATATTTAATTATATATATATATATATATATATATATATATATATACCCATCCCCCAGAATAATGTACCTTTATATTTTATTTTTCTGTATAAAAGTTTTCAAGTTTATTTTTGATTTTATAGGCAATAATTTTAATCTAATATGTTATGAATTTTGTGTAAAAAAAATAAATATTGTTTAAAAATTGACTGAGATATACAATTACACATTTTTTCTGTAATTATGAATTTTTATCTAACATTTAGCAATTTTTGTATCTATAAGGATAAATTACCCTACACTCAAAGAATCAAATCACACGTTATTAATCAATGAAAATGCGTTTTTAATAAAAAGAGAAATGTATGCTAAATTTTATATATATACCCGTCCCACAATTTACGAGGGACTTTTTTTACGCGGAAAATTATACCTCTATTTATACGGGAATTATTTTACGCGGTATTGATTTACGCAGCACTTTTTATACGCGGTCAGATAGATTTCATTTTATATAATTTTTCATGGAATTTATTATATATCAGAGTGACGCAAATTCTTACTTGAATGTATAAAACAACGACATAAATATATAAAAGGTTGATAGTTTTGAATTACAGTAGTGCTAGTGACACCGAATAAAAATTATCTACTTTTGTTTTCTAAAACGTCATTATTTTTTTGTTAAGCTATGTGAAATAAATATGTGTTTCTACAACTTTACTAGCTTTTATTTTCAATATTTTTTCTATTGTACTGATAGACTTAATTTACGCAATTTTCATTCGCGTAAAACAAATCTACGTGGAACGGATACTTCACGTAAATTGAAGAATTGGTGTATATATATATATATATATATATATATAACAAGAGAGAGAGAGACAAAGAGACAGAGATTTAATCTAGCAAGAAATACTCGTTATGGATTAAATTTTCAACGTATCGGATCAATTATCTGACCGCTTGTCCGGACAGAAAAATTAAGCGTTTTATTATAATAGAAAGAATTCCTATTGTCAGTAGAGTCGTATCGTTTTTTTCAAATAAGAATTTATGTCGTTCTGAAAAAAATATACGATACGATCAATCATTATTTTATTTATATTAAACTTACGTATTTATCGAAACATATTTATAAATTGTTCGGTAGTTCATTCATTTCCAATAAATTATTTCATAATTGATTTATGTATATGGAAATGACAATTACTAGTACCTTAAATCATTTTTTATGCTATATTTTTTTAAAAAGAATTTCAATATATTACAAAAAATATGCAAATGATTTATATTACTCTATAAATTATATATATGTGTATATATATATATATATATATATATATATATATATATATATATATATAATGTATGAAAATGATAATTATTTGTGTTCGTATTTTATTAATTTGTTAAAAAATATGCCAAAAAATATATTTTAATTAAATAATTTTATTTTGTAATGTACTATTTATTTATAAAAGATACATTTTTTTATGAATCCCTCTGTTTAATAAATGGCTTTTATTATTATTATAAGTCAAAGAATTCTATACTACAATTTTTATTTTAATTCAAGTAATAACTCTTTTAATGTTTGAGAATTATTTCTAAAAGTTTAATAATATGATCTAATGAAAAAATATCGAGAAAAAAATAAGGTAACATTAGTTGTTTTGAACTGTGGTAAATTTACTTTAACACAAATGAAATATTACCCCTATACAGCAAAATATTATAGAAGTATTGAATAATTACCTATTGTTCACTTTATAGTAAATTCACTTTATAAACTTATGCGCATTTCAATGGCTATGCTATCATTGCCAGAGAATTTTATTATCAACTATTTTACAATACAATATCCAAAATCTTTTATTATACAGATTTTATAAAAAAAACGCTGTGATGATAGTAATCGAAATATGCATCATCTTGTAAACAAATAAAGTGAATAATGTGTGATTATCAAACAGTTTTATAATATTTTGTAATAATTCAATTGTGTTAACATGAGGTAATATATTTTATTTATGTTTTAATTTCTTAAAAAACATAAGAAACATGTGTTTATTATTATAATAAGGAATTATTTAGCTAATAAATAAATTAGTAGTTGTTTCTTTCAAATTCTTGTTAAACTTTATTTTTATTGTTAATATATTTTTCACAAATTAAGTTTTCATTTACAATATAACATATTAGTCTACGTACGTCTATTAACTATATATATGTGCAATTATCATCATCATTATTATTACAATATCTTACATCAGCCTAACACCGGATGAAAGATCATTAAGTGTTACTATTCACTATTATTTGATAATACTCACCACTTTGATGAGACGGATTGATAAGAAATTTTCATCCAGGGTTTTTCTTCGATCACCTTTCTTCGCCTTATCGCCCTGTTTCTCCGATCGATGATCAAACGCATTCTTTCGAATGATAAGCGATGATACAAGCCACTACACAACAGTTGGCTTATATATATATATATATATATATATATATATATTCGATGTATTTTGAATTGTAATTTAAAATGATTAATTAATTTTAAAATATTATTTTCTAAATTTGATTACAAATAGCTACCTATTACTTACTTTTAATTATATTTTTACTTATATAGAAATGATCCTCATATTTAGCTGAAAAAAATACACATTAATTTTTTTTATATCACTACTACTCTTCAGTACTACAGCCCTCGAAGGGCATTTTTCTGTGTCAATAGTAGTCTAGTAGAAATTGTTTTGTTATGTTTATGTTTTTTATAAGATAGATTTGTTAGCTCCATGCCCAACCTTCATTTTGGGAAAGCTATCCGATGGAAAGCAATCTACAGCATGACAGGCGATAATGGATGCTTTATTTTTGAGTATTTTTATGAAATCTAAAAACATATTTTTTATCTTTCCAACATCTACAATAATATATTTTTATTTTTAAAGATAGAGATATGAGTTTATGTAGTTATTTTCAATTTATCGAGATCAATTGAATCAGTATTAATAAGAATTATATTCCCATTGATATACCCTATTGTTTGTTTGAATTACAGAACATGGGTTTATCTATATTAATTACACGTTGAAATCAATTCAATAAGTGTATTTTGTATCAAAATTTAAATAAATTATCATTAATTGTTATACTATTATTAAATGGCAAATATTTTTTTAAACAATATTACTTAATTTTATATAAATATATTATTTTTTTTAAAAAAAATATATCTAAGTATCAAATAAACTTCCCGTTAATAAATATGACGGATTAAATTAGTTTCAAAATTATGTATGTATCTACACATTTTTTGCTACATCAGTTCGTTTCTGGGTGAAAGCCTCTTCCATTTATACTTGTTCATATTAACAAGCTGATCAGATAGATTGGTAAGAGTATATACATATATATATATATATATATATATATATATATATATATATATATATAAAGGAAAATAATTATATATATATATCGCAAAAGAAATAGAGAGAAAGAGAATATAAAATTTATTTATTAGATTTTTGAATTAACTTCATTTTTTTAAAATCCATTATGATAATCCTTCTGTTTTTAAATTGAAAATAGAACACATTGTTAAAAAAAAATTAAAAAATAAATCAATTTTCCTGTTTCTAACAATGAACGAAAAACACCAAATGGTATTATTGTTATCGGCAATTTTTAGCTTACTGTATCAATATATAGAGGGACATATCTTCATTGCTGTGCCATCTGTTGGTTAATCTTTTGAACTACATGTAGCTGAATACTCCATGAAATATTTTCACATGAAAAAAGCTGTTGATGAGTAAGCTCGGCAGTACAGCAAACTGCTATTAGCCGATAAAATCGTCGTTTAACGGTTTTCAAGTTTATACTGTGCTTCAGTGAATGCGTTGCTTGTATTGTTGATGAAATTCGGGTGTAGTGAAAAATATATTTCACGAAATTTATATATATATATATATATATATATATATACACACAATATAATATTTGTATTTTTAAAAAAGTACACTTCATAAAGGATATATAATTGATTAAATTAAGTAAGAGTATAATGTAGTTTATGTTCTTTACTGTTCTTGTAAGAATTCAATTTTATACGAAAAAATAGATTAAATAGATGAATAAAGCAATAAAATTTAAAAATTCTTATTACGTATTACACAAAAAAAGATTTTTTATATTTAACTCGAATAATAGTAATATAGGTATACAAGTTATAAGTTTTTTTTTGTTATTTTCTATATTTTCTATAAAAAACACTTTAAAAATTGACAAAATGTAAGAAAACTTATAAGTATTTACAAATGTATATGTAGTGCCCTTCCTTAAACATTTAGTTCAACAAAAGATGGATGAGTTTTTGATTCTTGACAGTATACTGATTTTAAAATGTAACTTACGTAATTCAAATGGTAGAAAAAATTCAGTTGAAAATTTAAGTCTTAGTATATTTAGTAAAAGTTGTTAATTAGTCCTCATATATATTAATTTTATTTCTATGTATATAATAATATTTAACTCGTTCGCTACCAGTGCTTCAGGAGAAAAACCGCCACCACAGCCCAGACGTTTTATTATTTAAATATGATACCAAATTGTCATTAATTTTTGTGCGATGTATTTATAACGTTCTAAATGAGTGAAATTAGCAATTTTACAAACCGACACACATATGTTTTGCAATATTTGTCTATACATAGCCCAATTGGTAGTCTTGTAGTTATTTTACAAATTTAGCAGGTATACGAGTACATAATAGACTTCGCAGGCATACATTAACTGTTTTTTTGAAAGTAGAATAACTCCATTTTTAGAAAAAAATGAGTTAATGACAGTTTTAGGTAGACATAGATGTACTTTTTTTATATTTATAATAACACAGTCAAAAGTGTGCAATATACTCATAAATTAATCAAAAGAAATTTTATGTATAGTTTTATCGTAAGAATGTTATATTAGAAAGTGGTAGAAGTCCATTTATACATACATTGAGATATTTAAAAATTATTAATATAAAAAAATTTTAAAATTGGTTTGAAAATTTTTTTGAAAAATTTTTTGGAAAATTTATAAATAAACAATCATTGTTTATTTATATATTTTTATATAATACAACTAAAAATATTCCAAAATCAATTTTTCGTAATTCAAACGCAAACCTTTAAATATTATATCTCAATGTATAAATAAATGGAGTTATTGCACTATCAAAAACAAACGGATCAATTTGTTATTAATGAAAGTGTTATAAATCCATTTAGAATTAAATGTATATACATAATGTTATGAAAATAAAAATACTATCTGTATATTGAAATACGTGCCAATAACGTTAATTTCGCACTATATACTGAATATTGGCATACATGTCAATTACCTTTCGTGTTGTTTGATACATTTTTAAATACCACATGAATTTAATTTACTGTTATTTGTATGATTATTTAATTATTTTTACATAATAAAATTGAACAAGTTTATAAACGTAGTTTTAAAACGTAACTCGAATTTATTAACATTTGCCAATATTTTGAATTCATTAAAACATATTCGTATATTCGATATATATATATATATATATATATATATATATATATATATATATATATATTCGTGACACCCAGATCTTATTTTTTTAACATAATTCATCTGTTTGCGGTACGATTTGGTACAAACAGTTATCATAAATTAATAATGATCATCTGTCACCGTTTCTTTTCATCTGTCCAAGTTCCTATTCATATGTCACAGATCCGACACACATTTGTGACGCTGAGCTGAGGTAAGAAAATCGAGTCGTCACACGTGTGACGATGGTAGCGAATGAGTTAATAGAGAGTTGGACAAAATTTAATCAAAAAATTTGATTAAAAATTGTGACTAAACCGTAGTCAATAAAAATGACTAATTAATAAACATTATTTTTAGTCACAAATCTTCTTTGACTAACGATTAATCCAAAATTATTCACAAATTAATGACTATTGGCTGAATAAGTCATTTATTATATAAAATTAGTCAATAACGTTTTTGTCTGACTAATATTTAATCATTAGTAAGATAGTTTGAGTAATCATTATTTTTTGATATTTTGCAAGTTTTTTTAAAGATTTTTTTGAGCATCGAACTGAAAATAGGTAATAAATAACAAATAATAGTGTACAAACAAAATCTAAGATTCTTACAAGAGAGTCAAACGTTGAATTGAGTAAAATGTTAGTTTAGAATTTTGAATATACATGCAAACATCATTTTTTTCAAAACACTACTTTCATTAATTAAGTTTTTAAAAGTAAATGTGTTAATGTAAAGCTCTTTTCTAAAATTAGAAATCCGTGTACCAGACTTTTTACCTTAAGCAGGTGTATTGTTATTACTAATAAAAAAATGTTTTATTATTGAATATATAATTTGTTTTGGTTTTTTAATTTTTTTTAAAATTATATAAAATTTATATCATTGTTGGTTTTATGTTTGCTTTTATATAATACAACTAATAATATTCCAAATCAATTTTTATAATTCAAACGCAAATATATTTAAATATTATATCTCAATGTATAAATAAATGGAGTTATTGCACTATCAAAAACAAACGGATCAATTTTTTATTAATGAAAGTGTTATAAATCCATTTAAAATTAAATGTATATATATAATGTTATAAAAATAAAAATACTGTCTGTATATTGAAATACGTGCCAATAACGTTAATTTCGTCTATATACTGAATATTGTCATACATGTCAATTAATCACCTGTTGTTTGATAAATTTTTAAATACCACATGGATTTAATTTATTGTTATTTGTATGATTATTTAATTATTTTTACACAATAAAATTGAACAAGTTTATAAACATAGTTTTAAAACGTAACTCGAATTTATTAACGTTTGCCAATATTTTTTAATTCATTCAAACATATTCGTGTGTATATATATATATATATATATATATATATGAAAGAGGATATATATATTATATGTGACGCCTATCTTATTGTTTTTAATATAATTCATCTGTTTGCGGTACGATTTGGTACAAACAGTTATTATAAACTAATAATGATCATCTGTCACCGTTCCTTTTCATCTGTCCAAGTTCCTATTCATATGTCACAGATCCGACACACATTTGTGACGCTGGGCTGAGGTAAGAAACTCGAGTCGTCACACATGTGTGACGGACACTCGTGTGCTGGTAGCGAACGAGTTAATAGAGAGTTGGACAAAATTGAATCAAAAAATATGATTAAAAATTATGACTAAACCGTAGTCAATAAAAATGACTAATTAATAAACATTATTTTTAGTCATAAATCTTCTTTGACCAACGATTAATCCAAAATTATTCACAAATTAATGACTATTGGCTGAATAAGTCATTTATTATATAAAATTTGTCAATAACGTTTTTGTCTGACTAATATTTAATCATTAGTAAGATAGTTTGAGTAATCATTATTTTTTGATATTTTGCAAGTTTTTTTAAAGATTTTTTTGAGCAGAGAATTCTGAAAATAGGTAATAAATAACAAATCAATAGTGTACAAACAAAATCTAAGATTCTTACAAGAGAGTCAAACGTTGAACTGAGTAAAATGTTAGTTTAGAATTTTGAATATACATGCAAACATCATTTTTTCAAAACACTACTTTCATTAATTAAGTTTTTAAAAAGTAAATGTATTAATGTAAAGCTCTTTTCTAAAATTAGAAATCCTTGTACCAGACTTTTTACCTTTTTACTAATAAAAATATGTTTTGTTATTGAATATATAATTTGTTTTGGTTTTTTAATTTTCATTTAAAATTATCTTAATTTTTGTACAAATTTGGTATTTGTTTGCTTTTATGTTATATCTGATAATGATTTAATTATGTATATATGTACTTATGTAATATATATATATATATATATATATATATATATATTTATAAAGAAAGAAAGAAAAATGTATGTACGTATATTTGTAAAAAAGTTAATACATTAATATTCAAACAAAACATAGTTTTATACTGCCAGCTCATTATTTATCTACAAACATTCATTAAATATAAGTTGAAACAAACGCAAAAAATGCAAACAAAGCTGTATACCGCAAACAAAAATTAATATCCAACTCTTACTCGCCTACAGAATCTGAACAATATGAAAAGTTTGTCATTAAATAGATACACAAGTCGTTTTGTATAAAAAGCCGAGAGCTTGTAACGAAATTAAAACTCATTTTACAGGTTAATAACTGAAACAGTCGGGGTTCGAATTAAGAAACAAAGTTAAATGAATTTCGACGAGCGTAGATATATAATCAAATTCTTAATGGTCTGGTTTCGTTCTATATATAATTTCTGTTTAATATCGGTTCTGATAAAAAGATAGGAATAAGAGTTAGAACAGCGAGAAACGAAGAAAGTGAGAAAAGAAGAAAATTCGATATGTAAATAATCTTGAGGCGGAGTAGGTATTGAAATTGCGTGGATGGAAATAAAGTTTGTAAATAATGAAATGTGAAAGTTGTTTTATTTGTTAAAACCTTTTTCGTAAACATACGGTATATGTGATTATTTATTGTATTTTCAAAGATAGTAGCTTTAAATGGAATATTGTGCATGAAAATCGACTCAAACTTTCTTTTTCTTTTTATACATTAGATATAATATGAAAAAAACATATATAAATTTTATTTCTTAGTTTACTAGTAAACTAATAATAAACAAATATATTTGGCTTCCCCAAAAAGTAGTTTTATTAAGAAAAAATATTTTCAAGTTCGTTCAAAAAAATAAATTTATATTTTGTAAACATATTCGTTAAAATAAAGTTTATACATTAGAGGATTTATTGTTTTGGAACTGTGGTTGATTCACTTTACATAAATTTGTGTAAACATTAGAGGAAAAAAATCATTTGTGTAAACATTAGAGGATATTTTTATTTGTTAACTATATTAAAATATTGATACAAAGTCTTAATTGTTTATATAATTTGATAAACTATATGTAGGACTTTTTTTATATAGAGTCATCCAAATGTGACGCCTAGATTTATGTTTTATTAAATAGAAACAAAAAAAACTATACACATGTTTCACTACATACCACCCTATACACATGTTTTTTTTTAATAAAACACAAATCTAGAAGTCGCATCTAGATGACCCTATATATGTACTAAAAAAACAACACAGACAATTCTATTTTTTCCAATATTGTCATACCTGATATTATTATTTGAAACTTGTACAAAATTTAATATCGAAAATACACTCTGTCACTAGACATATATATTTACTAAATTATTACAAAATAATAAATTATTGATACTCTGTACAATTTGTTTTATACCTAACCATTTTTTCTTTAAAAAGAAGTATACACATTTTAGATCACCTCAAAAACATGCATTTCAGAAAAGTGAGAGAATTTTATAATCAACCAATATATATATATATATATATATATATATATATATATATATATATATATATATATATATACGAGGTGTGATCAAAAAGTAAGGTGAATTTTGAAATTTAGCGGGCTACATCCGTTCGATGTTCGATTTTTTATTTGGTTATGTTGGTACACTCGTCTCGAATATATGTTCCAAATTTCAGCTATGTAGCATGTTTAGTTTGTTGGTGAGAGGTATAAAAGTTAGAAGTGTTTTGCAGGCTCCACGATTTTCCGCTGTCGAAAATCATGGATCAAAGAGTTTGCATTAAATTTTGTGTGAAAAATGGAATCAAGTGCTCCAAAACACTTGAAATGTTGAAAGTGGCATACGATGAGTCTACTTTAAGCCAAAAAAATGTTTACAAGTGGTATAAACTCTTCCAAGAAGGCCGAGAAGACACCAACGACGAACTTCATTCTGGACGCCCCAGCACGTCAACAACTGATGAGAACGTTGAAGAAGTGAAGAAAATAGTGTTGGGGAATCGTCGAATTACCATTAGAGAAATTGCTGATGATATTGGCATCTCGTTTGGTTCGTGCCAATCAACTTTAACGGGTGTTTTAGACATGAGACGTGTGTCAGCGAAGTTTGTTCCGAAATTGCTCAATTTCGACCAAAAGAACCGTCGCATGAGCATCGCCCAAGAGCTATTAAATGACGTCAACGGCGACCCAGATTTACTCGACAGGGTCATAACAGGTGACAAAACATGGGTATACGGTTATGACGTCGAAACTAAGACTCAATCGTCCCAGTGGAGGCATTCCGGATCACCAAGATCAAAAAAAGCACGCCAAGTTCGATCGAATGTGAAGGTTTTGCTTACAGTTTTCTTTGATTGCAGGGGCGTGGTGCATCATGAGTTCTTGCTACAGGGTAGAACAGTAAATAAGGAATATTATCTGCAAGTTATGCGCAATTTGCGTGAAGAAATCCGCCAGAAACGTCTGAATTTGTGGAAGAACAAAAATTGGCTTTTGCACCATGATAACGCCCCTGCTCACACATCGTTGCTTGTGCGCGAATTTTTGGCTAAAACCAACACACTAATGATGCCGCAGGCACCGTATTCTCCAGACCTGGCCCCCTGTGACTTCTTCTTGTTCCCGAAACTGAAGAGGCCCATGAAAGGACGGCGTTTTGCAACGATTGAGGAAATAAAGACGGCATCGAAAGAGGAGCTGAACAAGATCACAAAAAATGATTTTTTGAAATGCTTTGAGGATTGGAAAAAGCGTTGGCACAAGTGCATTATATCCGAGGGGGATTACTTTGAAGGGGACAAAATAAAAATTGATGAATAAATAAATATTCTTTGAAAAAAATAAAAATTCACCTTATTTTTTGATCACACACCTTGTATATAAAGTAAAACATCGTCGTTTAAAATCATTTACATTGATATATTTTTGATTTAAAGATGGGAAAATGCTTGAATCCATCACAAAACATAAAGTGAATATTATTAACGCACCCTTTTACGAAATTTTCTCTATTTTTTACCAAATGTATTCCGAACGAGATATTTAATTTAACATTGAATTTTAATAGGATAAGGGGTCGTCGCAAGTAATCCTCTTTTGTAGCACGATTAACGAGGATATAGATTGTATATTCGTTTAGAATTACAAGCGTGGGTAAAGGTTTTATTCTGTGAAAATAACGAATTAACATCTCTCTTCCAATTCATTAATTTCGTTAAAAATTTCAGTACTTCTGCTCGCATCCGGTAGAATTGTATGAGACAATTAGTCGTCGATTATGTGTTTATATGTGTATATAATATATATATATATATATATATATATATATATATATATATATACACGATTTCATTAAGAATATTTGTGTTTGGTACTTGAATAATAAAATGTTAATTCTTTTTAATATTTAATTTAAGAAGAAGAATATAATCTCAACTAAATTGTTTATCTTGAATTTCTGACAATATTTTTTTAAAAAAATAATTGAAGCTGGTATTACTTTATTTTTGTAGCAATTAGTATGAAATTCAATCCCATGTTTTTTTTAATAATTTAAAAAATTGTTTCGAAATATTAAAGATTTTTTTTAATAATTTCAAATAAGTAATGTGTTTTTATGAAATTAAATAACGAAGAATATCAGAATGTGATTCTCTTAACTATATTGTCTTGGTATACTAGTTTTAAATAGCGTTACACAAAAATATCTGTAAAAGCATTTTTTGAATGATTTTTTTTGTTCTTATATTTTATTTTAATTTGAGGTATTAGATAATATAAGTAGAGTAGATGATATATATAAATAATAGAAAAAATATATAAAATAACTGTTTTAAGTATTTTTTCCATAAATAAATTTATTGGAATATATAAAAAAATTGAAAATAATTTTTAAATTCGTTACTTTTCATAAGTTTAGAAGCTGAATTCATTTTTGATTTTGTACTTTTTTTAGAGTAATGTTTTTCTAATTAGTATTTAAAAAATTCCATAAATATTTCGAAATTAAATTAGTTTTTTTATTGTATATATATATATATATATATATATATATATATATATATATATATATATATATATTACTTATCTATTTTGAACCTTTTTTAAATTGTAAATTATTATTATTTTTAAAAGAAAAATCAATATTTCAAATAAAAGTACGAACAACATGTGAAATGATTTTCTATGGAATTAAATTTAACTCCTGTGATAAATTATAAGAGCAAATATAAAATATTTTGTTATTGAAAAGAATTTTCAGAAAATAAAGGATATTTGATTAAACATCGTTAAATTATATTTAATAATAATAAATTTTTGATAGTATTCATCTCAATATAAATTAAATTGAATTTGTTATTTAATAGAGTCGTAAATGATTTTATTTCAAATATAAATTGCTTGATTTATATTTATTCTATGTATTAACTAAGCTAAGTGTTTATTTTCATTGACATTTAATACAATTATAGAACAGTTATCTTTTTTGGGCATCCTGTAATTCGATTATACATATTATTAGATATAAATGTTTTATATAAGAAATTTTATTCTTTCTATATTAAATTAATATCGAATTTCAATTTAACCTTATTTAATTACTTCTACTATTAATTTTTATTATATTAATAGAATAAAGCAATAAAGTTGTTGTTTTTTCTAACTTTTGATATATTTTCAATAAATATATATAATATATATATATATATATATATATATATATATATATATATAGAGAGAGAGAGAGAGAGAGAGTAAGAGTAAGAAGAGGGTATCGTCAATTGACAAAAAAATTTATTGATTGGAAACCTAGATATATAAGAAGGCTGTAAAAAGACTTCTGGATAGATAGGACAAAGAAATAAGAAAATTCGTCGGAATGGATTGGAAGAGTAAGGCACTGAATGAGATAAACTGAAAAATTTTGGAAGAAACTTTTTGTGGTGTATAGAGGAAAATGTGTATATTATTTTTTCTGTTTCTTTTTAATAAAAAATAAATCTAGGCGTCACATTTGAATGATCCTACATATGTAAGAAGAGCATTATTTTGTTAAAGAAAAGAATACTTATTATTACATATTTAATTATTTTCATTCATTAAATTTTCTATATAAATACTTAAACTTAAAAAATATGTAATATTTTTAAAATACTGTAATTTTGTACATTTGTAGTGTATTTTTATTCTTCCCAGATATTTTATGATTCTATTCTATTTATTAAAGTATTTTTTCTCTGATATAAAAATAATTATGTTAAAATAAAAATTGTTCACATTCAACTTCTGTAATTTTTAATCAATAATTAAGTGAAAACATGTTCAAAATTAATAAACATTTATTTATATATGAGATATCAATATATTTTTCAAATGATATATAAAACATATCAAATTGTTCATTTATTATTTTTTAAAAAAATTATAATTTGATTGATTACATATCATTAAACTCCATAATATTTATCTATATTGAAAATATGTGGTAAAATATAATAAAAATTTCTGAAAATTTGTTGTTCATATATAGTAGCTCAGATAAGACAAGGGTTTAGATATACAATTAATTGTTTAGTATCATTTACTATTCTTTATTCTCCTTTAGTCTTATTTAGACTAATTGTATATGTAAATTATTAAAAGATTGGTATACTTGAGTCGTTAGTAATATACTTGAACTGAAATTTTATATCATGTTAACTTTCAATGAAAAGTAATTTAAATTATCTAACCCAATAATTTTTTCTTAATGAAAATTGTTAATTCTACGAACGTCAACAGTTATATATTATTTAATCTTAGAGAAATATAGAAAATGTCTAAAAGTACTTTAACACTAAATTATATATGAACTGAATTAATTACACTAATAAATAAATAAGTTTCTATTAAATTATTTAAACTTAAAATTAAGAGTATTACAATTTTATTTCTTATTATAATTTTCTTTAAATCAATTCAGTTTTTACTGTTTAAAATCGATTCTCAGCAATATTAACATTAAGTAACTTCAAATTCGGTCATAATTGAATAAATTTATTTTTTTTAAAAAATCTTTTGACTTATTTACAAAATCATATTGAATAATGTATACTCGTATTTACATATTTTTTAGAATCTGTTTAGAACATATTACATATTTAATTGCAAAAAAATATTGAATAATTAAAAATATTTATTATGTAATTATATACAGAATAATTATCATTATATCCTGTAATAACAAAATAAATAAACATCAGAAATACCAACTCCTGTAAAAGTACAAAGTTGTTGATTGTACCATATTACAAGTATATTTCTCTGAAGTAATTTTATTTACGTCAATTAATTTTCTTTTACAAAAATCAACATAAATGTTTGTTTGTTCTTTTGTATCTTTAAGAGTTAGTGTTGTAATATAATTAAATATTCTAATAAAAACAATCGTTTGAAGATATTACAAATTGTATACAGTTCTTAAGAGATCTTGTATTTTTTCACAAAATAATAACTGTTTCTTGGAATATCATCCGATGTTGTATTTTCAAGTATACTTTAAAATTTTAATATTCTAACGTTTGATCTTTTCCATGTATATTTGTTTACTAAGTATTTAATACGATAAAAAACAAATAATGAAAGCTTTCTTATTTTCCAATAGTTTCACGAAATATTTTAATAATACCTATCATTTTCATTATTGTATTAATTTTATACAGTAATAAATTTTAATGAAAAATAAAAAACAATCATAAAAGTCAATGTAAATAATAAATAATTGAATTAATAATCGAATTTAAGACCTTATTTTCAACAGGAAATTGCGTTTCCTGTTTTTAATTTAGCTAATAAATATACAGACTGGTGTTGGTATGTATAGTTGTTGATTTGAAGTTGCTATTTATGAGTATGAAATAGTAATTACTTATATTTTATATAAATTTATGTATTATAAAATGTTATTTACTTTTAATGATTATATATATATATATATATATATATATATATATATATATAATTGTTTCAATAAAATCATAAGTAATGTATTTCGATTTCAGTATTCGTTCTTGTAGCTTAATAATAATTATTTGTTATTTGTTATTTTGGAACTGTGGCTGATTCACTTTAACACAAATGAATTTTAACCCCAATACTACAATTTTTTTTAGAGGGTTTAACAATCACTTATTGTTTATAAATAAGTCGGTTAATGCGCATTTTGTAGCGATGCCATCATCGTTAGAGCCTTTCTGTTAAAATCTAAAATTGAATTTAATTTAATGTTAAAATCTCTTCTGTTAAGACTAATTGTTTGATTTATATATATATATATATATATATATATATATATATATATATATATATATACTAATTTGTATTTTGTATCTTTAAAAATTGTTACAATATTTAAGATAATAATTAGTTGTTTATTTTTTAATGTGTTTTATTATTAATTTTATAAATTATAAAAGGTGTATTATGGAATAAAAATACATATATATATATATATAATATATATATATATAATTTCATTGCAACAAATCACAATTATTAGGTGTTTATAATAAATATGTTTATCTATTAATGTATTTTTGTTTGAACTTTATGTTTAAAAAGTAGACTTGCTATTTACTGGAAGATGTGAATATAATGTCAGTTCATACATGTACATACACACACACACACACACACATATATATATATATATATATATTACGTTCATTTATATAGGGTCATCTAAATATGGTGCTTAGATTTGTGTTTTATTAAAAAGAAACTATACATATGTTTCCCTATACACCATCTTATACATATGTTTCTTTTTAATAAAACACAAATCTAGGCTTTACATTTGGATATTCCATTATGTGTGTGTGTGTGTTTGTGTGAATATGAGTATAAACGAATGTGAATATAAACGAACTTGGTTGGTAAATGTCAATTGAGTATAAAACCAAATGATGTCATAGAATGTTTCATGCTTTCACAATAAAAAATCTGCTCAACTATATTTTGCTTTTCAGGTTCATTACAGACATATTGTGAATATATAATATATTTAAGTTGTGAATAAATTCTGAATATATTTTTATTGATAAACTTTATCTTTATTAAATATCATATTTATATATATATATATATATATATATATATATATATATATATATATATATATATATATATTTATATATAAGTATATATATGTATACATCTCCAGACGAATTTATATATGTATATACATTTATGTTAATACAGAACTTTTGACACGTATTCCTGGAAATGCTTTACACAAGTTCGCTCGTCATATTAAAATTAGAATTTCCATTTTCACGTATTAAAATATACACACATGTACGTATATCAATATATACATACATATTCACACACACATTATATATATATATATATATATATATATATATATATATATATATATATATATATATGTAATATTCGTTTAACATCAATATCAACGAGTTCTATAGTTAAAAATAATTCGTATAAATTAAATAGACGCAATAATTATAAATCGATAGAATCAACAATGTTGAAAATCATAGTAAAGCTACTTTCCACTACCCTTTTATATTAGTGAATATAACTCCGGACCGTAACGAACAACCTCTATATGTTAATAGACGTTTCGTTGTCGGTCGTTCGGAGCGCTCCGGGCGTATTTCCAAAGGCGTGCGCGCTCCCGTTATACGAATTTCATAGATCTAACATTGGAGTATGCATACGAAATATAATGAGTGTATATATATATATATATATATATATATATATATTTAAAATTTACATCTGTTTAAAATTATCTTTGAATATAATTTAATCGTATAATATAAAATATTTCACTTTTTTAAATTATAATAGAGTAAATCTTCAAAATATACATCAAAATTAATATTTACTAGTTCAAGAACTCCGTTAATAATTAAGTGACTAGATTTCCTAACTATGTTATAAGTCCCCGAACACAAATAATTGTTCGTATGATAATAATGTTTCTATTAGGTCGTGCAATATAAAATAGCGTATATCTCATCAGTTTCTCTTTGAATAATTCTGACATTTCATATTTCATTACCTAATAGTATTTTTATATATTAATATTCTCAATTATTAGATTTTTTATTTTAGTTGTATTATGTAATTTATGTAAGATATTTTTCATTATTAACTATATTTTTTTCAATTGTAATTGCATTTACATAAACATATTTCTCATATATGTTATTATATTAATAAATAATATTTCCAGAATATTCCAAAAATGTCAAATAAATGTTTCAGTATCTAAAATAAATGTGTAATTTAATTTTTTAATTATTTTTTTAAATAAAAAATGAACTTTCAAATTGGTGATGTTAATAATCAACATTTTAGTAATATAAAGTAATAAATCTCATTTTATAATTCTGATTTTGTTAATTAATACTATATAAATTTTAGATTCAATAATAAAGTTAAATTGTTATCAAAATTAAAAACATTTTATGAGATTGGAAATATTGGATAAATATGATACAAAAAACTTAAAGACTACGTACAAAAACTATTTAACCATTTAAAACTATTTTTTAACTTAAAGACTACGTACAAAAACTATTGCACAAAATATAAGTGTATAAAAGAACAATAATCAGTTTGATATAAATTAATTATCATCCCAACACCATGAAGTACTATAAAGATATCTTTAGGCGTTGAAGTAATAATTCAATTAAGTGAAAATAAATTTGCCATAGTTTCAGAATAAATTGTAAGAACGACCAGTATTTATATCTAAATATAAATAAGTAAATGATTTTACTTATTAGGAAAAAATAAAAATAGAAATAATAATTTACTCAAAATCAGCATAATATATATTCTTTCTCACAAACAAATACACACACACACACACACATAAACACACACACACACACACACACACATATATATATATATATATATATATATATATATATATATTATAAATGTAAAAACTAAAACTATACTAGTTTAATATATACTTGAAAACAAAAAATATTCACAATTTTAACATTGAAAAAAATTATTTATTCACAAATTTTAACTCGGAAAAAATCGTTTAAGTTTTAATTTATATTTCTCTTTAGTAGACTGTTTTGTTAATTAACAAACAGATCGACATGTAATTAAATAAATATATTTTTTGTTATGTTCATACTTGTAGTATTCAATTAGTTTATTTAAATTAATTTGTACATTAACAATTTAATAACTGTTGTTATTTATTAAATCTGTATATTCTATATCAAATATTAACTTTAATAAAATCTAATTTAAATACGTAGATATAATATAGGATGGCCCAAATGAGACTGAAGGATATAAACATATAAATGTTTATCTAAACGTTCAAGCACATTTGGGCCATTCTGTATGTGATTGGAAGTTTAATGAAACTGAAAAATATCGAATTTCAAAAAAATATTACAATTCAGTAAAGTGGTATTAGTTTACATTAAAATTGTTCCTAATAATTTAATCAAAATTAATAGTTAAATCAAAATGCCATTAAAAAATCTTAATTAATTATTATTTATAATGAAACATTATAAGTTAATAACTTATTTCACTATGTAAATATATGAATAATTATGCTTATTATTTATTTTATTATTTTAATTTAGAATCATATAAATATATATATATATATATATATATATATATATCAGTTATTAAAGTAAATAACTTAAATATCAATTTTTAAAAATCTTATTTTTTGGGATATTTTTAATTAAAATATCTAAATATTAAACTTGCATACCAAAGCCAAATATTACGTGTAATATATTATCTACGTATATTAATAATAAATATTATTAAATACAGATGTTTGTAAAAATAATTAATGTTATTATTCAGATACACATAATGACGTATATTCACTTTAATATAAATAAATTACTAATCTCAGAACATAAAATTTTTCAAAAATGTTCATTCATCATCTATTGTTACCTTTATTTGCTGAAACGTTTTTAGATTGTGACATTATCATCATTAGAGAATTTATAAAATCTGACTTTTAAAGATGTTATAATACAGAATTCTAACGAGGATGATATAGTCGTCGAAATACAGATCAGAAAATAAAGTAAATAATATGTGATTATTAAACACTTTTATACAATCTTGCGATATTTGGTAGAGGAATTAATATGTGTAATTAATATCTAGATATATTTTATTAATATTCCCCATTTTTTTTTCTTAGTGATAAATTTAATTCGTATATCAATTTCTTTTATATTAAAAGAAATCAATTTTATTATTAAATTCTTTATATATATATATATATATATATATATATATATATATATATATATATATATATATGTGTGTGTGTGTGAGTGTGTATGTGTAAATATTCATGGAAGAAAAGTTTATTTTCTAGGAATAAAGTTATATTTATGGATTTATTTATAATATATTTCCTAACAATTAATGCATTAATAAAATATAAAAAATGCACAAAAAATATTTCTATGACTTTATTTATTTTATTATATTTATAATTTTTTTAAAAAAACTACCCTGAAAATCATTTTGATTTACTATTCTATGGAAACAAATACAGTTAATATAAATTTAAAAGATAAAAATATTCTTCATAATTGTATTAAAATTTATTTTGAGAAAATTGATTCGATTCTTTAAAAAAGTATTTGTAGAAAAAGAATTTGTAAATTGAAGAAAATCATAAAATATAATTTTAGGCAATTATCTTCAGAATAGAAATAATTTTTTTATATTGGTTCAACACTAAATATAATAAAGTACATTAATCACAGTAAAAAAAAACTTCTGTTGGAATATAATTTTTATTAAAAAAAATATTTCTATAAACTACTGTTTAAAAAAAAAATTTAAAATTTAAAATGGAAATGCGCCGGTAATATAGCAAGAGGATGGGACCATAGATGGACAATGGAATTTATTGATTGAGAACTTAGATATATAAGAAAGATCAAGAAGAGACAAATAGAAAAATGGGACAGACAGATAAGGAAATTCGTCGAAATGGACTGAAAGAGGAGGATATGGGATCGGTTGAAGTGGAAAACTTTAGAAAATGCCTCATTTTGCAATAGATAGAGAGAGGCTGATGATTATCTCTCTCTCTCTCTCTCTCTCTCTATATATATATATATATATATATATATATATATATATATATATATATATATTTATGTATGTATGAAGTATTTTTTTTTTTTGGAAAAAAAAAAGATATCTCTTTTTTATTCACCAATGTATCCAATCGTATCAGATCTATGATAAAAGCACACACACAGTAATAATACCTACGTATCGAAGGAAACGCACACATCTATCCATACACACAGACAC
>CP092091.1:31220490-31267990 GCA_029203775.1 Neoneuromus ignobilis | reverse complement strand
TCGTTTCAGTTTCTTGTTAAATATTGTGTCAACAAAGATTAAACGAAATGAATCTCAATAAGTTTTTTACGTATTATAAAAATAAGTGAAAATAATTATTTATATTAAATTTTATACAACTTAATTTGTTTTTATAATATTTATAATTTTAACTCGAATTTATATTTTGAATATATTGAATTCTGTTAAATATACTAATATAATTAATAAATAATTTACCCACGTCACTTTAATTAATCACAATTTTAAATAAAAAAGAACCAATTGTACATTTTTGAAATGAAAATATATTATTAAATTTAATATATATTATAAAATTATTAAATTTTAAAATATAAAATTTATTAAAATGTTACTAATAAACAAGAAATTTTAAGATGAAAAACAATTTAATGTTACAAAAGTTGTAAGAAATTACAATAAAATTTAAAGATTTATATTTTTTAATCATAGAAGAAACTATCAACTCGATAAAATTTTGTAGTAAATTTTATGAAATAAACAAATTTATATACATATATGAAATATACTTGAAATCGATTAAAACTAATAGTAGGAAATATCAATAAACAAATATATTGATATCATATGTCAAAAATTGGATAGAGAAAATTTTATATAATGGAACTTGTGAGACATTTTAAAATCGATCAACATCACCTACCGGCGAATTAATAGGTGAACAGTTCTCTTATCTCACGGTAACATATTGACAGAATGTTAACAAAATCAATACAAGATATTAAAATTTCAACATCCAGCATTCACAATTTGTGGCTATAGAATGGCATTGAACAAATTAACAAGATGAAATAACTTTTTCTAATTACATACTTTGACATGTGCCAAGGAAGGAATTAACGAATTAATTTTTATTACCTATAAACCAAAGTATTTTATAGGGACCAATATTTAAAGAAAAAATACTATTTTCCTAATTAGAAATGTATATGGATTTAATGTATATTTTCGAAATCACAATTGAAAAAAATATCAACTGATATAAACTTTTTATATATTATATAAACTTTCCTATTTAAATTTTATTGACACATTTATATATTGACCAACCTTATGAGACCAAGATTACATTTAAGAAAATTAACTTACTGAAATTATTGGAATATATACAATCACGTTTTAAATATATCTCAGAAAAAATATGTTTAAGCTACGACAGGAATCATTAACTTAGACCAATTTTAATTATGTATTTCTTAAAATAATACCAACATATTTATGGAATATTTTAAAAAGTATAAAAAAGGAAGAAATTAAGTAAAAAGGAAATATATAGATATGATTTTTAAAAATTAACAAGAAAAATAAAAATGTTTTGAAATTTTGACCAAATTATATTAACGAATTTATTATCTCCTAGACCAATTTATATAACGATAAAAATATATTTTATTAATTATTTTTTTGAAAATAATATATTGTAACCGATGGGACTCAATGAAATTGGATTTTTTTAAAAAAAGGACAAGGTATTTAATGAAAATAGAAATTTATTATTAATTAATTTTAGAGTTTAATAAAACACTGAAGGAATTTGTAAAAAAATATGATTATTTATTTTTATATAAAATCCACATGAAGACTCAAAAATAAACTTTACAATTAAGAAAATCTGACAAGGTTTACAAGAGAAAAAATTATGTTATACCAAATTTATAAGATATAAACATTTTAAGAAATAACTGATCTATGGGAACTGGAATCTATTATAAAGAAAAATTAATGAAAATAAAAATTGCATATTAATTATGAAGACTCTTTAGCTAAATGAAGAAAGAATTTTTGATAAGAAATCATATTCTGTTTTTATATAATAATAAGAAGACTAAAGATGAAATTTTAACCAATAAGAAAATCTGATAATATCAAAAAGAAATCAATCATTTTATACCAGAATTTGCAAGAGTAACAACCTATCAGAAATGATAGATGCAACAAAAAAATAATCTATTGTGAAATACTAGTTATCAAAAAGAAATTTTTTGAGGAAAATCATCAAAATATTATAAACACGAATACAAATTTCAAAAATAAATGTGGAAAAGATTATAATATAAATATTCTTTATATTAAAAGGCTTATTATTTTTAAATAAAAAGCGATATTTAGATTTCCTTCTAAGATAACAGTACTGAGAAATATAAATACAGAGAAAATTCATTTTATCATTGTTATTTGCGAACATTTAAATAAAAAAGTGAAACTAAACTTAACGGACTAATACAATTGGAATAATTTCCAAAATATTGTAAACTACTAGTAATGATGAAATATATTTTATTTTTTTTAAATATTTGAAGTATACATTTATAAAGACTTTTAAATGTATTTTCTTATATTATAAGAAAAAAATTAAAATTATTTATAAAAAAAATAATTTAAATTAAATACTTTATGGTACTAAATAATATATGAAAATAATTACCTAATTAAATAAATATGTTTTAAATATAAAACAAACACTCATAGAAATAAAATCAGAAAGATACATTTTTCTACCTGAACATAAATGTTATTTAATCTATGAAATTATCAATTTAAATATTAAAGATTTATAGAGGGGAAACCACTAAGGCACTAAACAATTCTTCACTAAAATTATTAAACTTGATATAAAAATAAATTGTTTAACTAAAGAGATTTAATAATTAAATATTTTTTTAATATAAAAAATAATATTGACGAAATAAGATAATGGATTTTTTTTAACTTCTAAGGAATATATTTAAAATTAAATTAAAAACAGGGAAAGCGTAAACAAAGACGTGAATTATTTTTAGGACATTTTAATACATTAAAGTAAAATGAAATTAATTACATTTTTTGAATTAAAAAATAAATTTATAAGAATCATCGAAAAGGCAACGATAAATTAAAAATAAAATATATAATTCTTAAAAAAAATTAAAATACAAAATAATTTTCAAGAGAGTTGGTTTAAAGATATATGAGAGAATTTATTTTTCATGGAAATAAAGATATTTTCTATTCTTGATCGAAATATCGTTAGAAACGATATTGATATTTTAATAACTTTTTGATAAAAAGGAAGAACGGTGGATGAAGTGGATAACATATGAATTTTGGATTGAATTAATAATATTTTCTTATAAAAATTTTTAAGAATTTATTAAAAAATAGTATAAAAAGTTATTGAAAAAAGGAAAACAATTATATGAACAAGATAAAATATTTAATCAGTAAAAGATTAAAAATAAAATAATAATAGATTCTCTAATCTAAAGAAAAAGAATTAAAAAAAAATAAAGAACATATCACTTATTAAGGAAACTTTATTATAAAAAAACTACGTTTAATAAAAAAAATATCTTTCAAGTACATTTTGAAAAAATATTTTACTAACGAAAAGTAAATAAAAAAATTTAAAAAAGGTGGATTAAAAAAACGAATTTTGATTTATTAATATTGCTACTAAAACAGAATTAGAAATAAATTAATAATATAAAAAAATAATTCTGCGAAGAAGAATAAATTTAAAATAAAATTTCAGATGTTAAATAATATAAAAATTTCAACTCGATAAATATTTATTATTAAATATATATTTGTTTTAAGTGTATATAAAATAAAACTGAAAATGTATATTACTCAATTTGAAATAAATGAAGAACCAAATATATATACAATTTTTTAAAAAAAGTTTTAGAGAAAGTATTTGACTCGAAAATATAAAAACATGACAAATTAATTACACCGAATTTAATTCAAACGTCAGTTCAAAATTTCTTTGGCAAATCACTTTTTTAAATAAACAAGATAACAAGAAAAACGAGAATTTCTTTGATAAGAAAATACATAGAGATAAAAGTCGAATCGAGAGTAAATAAAGTTAATTCTTAAAATAACAATATTTGAACGAGATTAAAGAAAAAATTCAGAGATTTCTTAAACAGAAAAATACGTGATTTTTTTAGAACGAGTCGAGATTATGAAAGTAGTTGAAAAAAGCTATACTTGAATGAAATGATAATACAGTGAAATTAAAATTAGTTACTTGGAAACATTTTAAAGTTTATTTATGTTTTATCATTTTCTTCATATAAAATCATATTAATATAAATATAATACAAATATTTCAAATTTAAGTGTCTAAAGTGAGTTTAAATAATAATATAAAAACGAACTATTTATTTTATTGAAAATATGTAATATTTTGGAAATGATATGTAATGTTAATCAGTAACAAGAATATATATGAATTAAATGAAATAATTAAAATATATTGAAATAAAAAAGTTAATGTTATGTTTATAAAATTATATGAAAAATGAATATAAACGTTACTAAACAATCCGAATTAAATTATTGAAATTTAAAAAAAATATTTTATATAAATTTGTATTTACGAAAATATTGAAAATAAATAAATTAGACTTGAAAAATAAATTGAACGCGTAAATAGAAAACGAAAATATTTATTCTGTTAAAAAAACAATTGTGAAAAATATGTAAAGCTGTGCACGTAGACACCTGAATAAACGAACAATGAAAATAAAGGGAGGAAACGAGAAAAAAATGCCAAATATTGAAGCTATTCAACAGTGCCAAAGAGTTGTCAGAAAAATAGAAACTTTTTCAATGCCGACACAGATGATAAAAGTTTAAACGATTCTGCCTTTGTCGAGGGAACGGAAAAAATCCGTTTCGTTGCGTTTTCATAAAAACTTCATGTAATAAAATATACTCGATCTAATATAATAATTTTTTTACGTTACGTGTCCTTGGTGATAAAATATCATCGAAGTTATATACGTTCTTTGAAATGAGTATTGCCGTAGAAGCACCAGCTACGTCTAGACGACCTGCTGCAGCTGGTACGGCCGCTGCAGCTCCTGAATCTGAAATGGATGCATTATTGTTGGGACGTACAAGGGTAAGAGTTTTCTAACAGTTGTTGAAGTTATGTATGGATATTGTATTTTCATTATTGATTGAGTTTCATGAATTGTTTACACATTATTACTGTATTGAAACTTGATATTTAGTCAATGGAGAAAAATATTTCATATAAGGATAAAGAAATAATTATTTCTTCACATTGAATATTTATGGTATATTATTAGTATTATTGTCTTCTAAAGTAATTATTAAGTAATTTTATAAAATCTTGTGAAATTGATATGAATAATTCATTTATATAGAAGTGAATTAGCCTAAAGTTATTATCAGATGAATATTTTTAAAAAGTTTAAAATATTTTTCTCGCAATTTTATATAATCTGTATGCAAACTAATTACTTCCTTACAAATGTTCATATTATAAAAATAATTTATTCTGAATTAATTACTTCGATTTCATTTGCAATTAAAATTTCAAAATCAATACTTGTTTGGTATTTTGTTGCAGCTAGTTTCAGTATTTGTAATACATTTAAATAGTAAAGTATAAATAAAATCGATCGTGGCGACATATAAAAGAAATAGGGATCATAACATAGTTCCAAAAAAAAAAATACTAACTCCTTATGTCATGAGCGAATAAAATAATTTGCTTAATAGAAAGTAATGATATAAAATTGTTTGTAATTATTTTTATAAATAATTAAGAAGTCAGAAATAGTATAAAATATAATTAGCTATTTTATGTTTATATAACCACACATATAAATAAATATTGTAAAAGTATTCAGTAATCACTTATTTTTTATATTATTTGCTGACACACATTTCGATTGTCAATAAATCATCATTATAACACTGCATTACAATATAATTTTAAGGATTTTATAAAAACGCTTTAAAATTATGCCCATCGAAATGTAAATCAGCAAGTAAAATAACAATGAATGATTTGTGAATATTTTTATAAAATTTGGTGTTGTTGGAGTAAATGATTCATTTTAATAAAAATGAATTAACTACAATACTATTCTATATTCATTATTAGAATATAACTAAAATAAATTGTCAGTATTATATAACATACTTTTTAGTTATATTATTTTGTGTTGTAAGAAAAAATAATTTATTTTCATAAAAAAATACAATTTTGTTGTTTTTTTAAAAAAAATAATTATATCAAATACATTACAATTTTTATGAAAAAAATGGAATTTTGATAACATCAACTCAAAGTTTATTTTAGGATTTATATACTTAAAATAAAAACGTTACTTACATTCTATTTTGTTATAAAAAACATTACATTTCATCAGCTAGTTTAATAATTTATTCATCCTACTCTGTCGAAAGAGTAAAAATTCTAATATCCGATTTATGTAAATACTTGTATTTTGAATTTACATTATAATTATCTTTATCATATTCTGAAAAAATTTAAAAATGGTAAGCAAAGTCCATAAAAATCTGAACTCTATTGAAATATATTTAAAGGATGTAATAATGTAGTTAAATAAAAAGCATACCTTATTTTATTAAGGTTTTTTCTTGAGTACTTGAGAAGTGTATGAGATTAGAGTTTATTATAAAAACATAAAATATAGAAAAATCATAGAAACACAACTAGTTTCGTGTTAAATACATAGATGCTATTTCAAGATGGATAGTATTAGTGAAATAATAGAGCAGTTTTTGTGGAAAAATTAAAAAAATAAATGGAAACTCTTTATTTTAATTTACATTTTTAAAGTTTTTATGTGGTACTTGGCTTTACAGAATTTCAATAAAAAAATAGCTTCTCTTTCTTTCTATGGTATAAATTTAAAAAATCGAAATAAAATAAATTGAAAAACTACAAAAAACAAGTTTGTGAAAGTTTAGATGTTTATAGAAATGTTTGAGATTGGAATGATCTTCAATCTAATATCTTCAAATAACTACCTTTTTCAATGAAGGTTTTAAAATTGAAATAAAAAGGATAAAGTACACTTAAATAAATATTGTTTCAAAATTAAAACTACAATACTTATATCAAATTTGTTTATATTATTATTTATATTCAATTAATTATTTAGAGTATCATTTTTAAAGTTTAACAAGATCTCAATAATTAATATTTTTGTTGAGTTGTATATGTGCTTTAAACGAGAAGAAAATTTTATTTATTTATTTACGGATAGAGTTCTCCAGACAATTTCTTATCCATATAAGAATTGAATATTAAATTTTGTCTTCTCAACTATTTTAAATGTGTATTCTTTAGGTATGTGTTATTTTTTTTTTTAAAAAAATATTATTTCTAACTAATACCTTTAATCTTTTTTCTAATTAATAATATTATGTATTATGCGTTAGAAAGAAAATGTATATGTATTTTACTAATTGATAAATTAAATTCTTTTTGAATTTTTATAAAATAAATTAAATTAAAGAAAAATATATGAATTATAGAAAAAGAATGTAAATATTTTTAGATTAAAAATATAAATTACGTGCGCCACTGCTACAATTAATTTGAGTTTTCCAATTGGAAATTCTATCTATTGAGATTTTTATTTGTGAAGGCTGAACGGCAAGCAAGTAAAGTCGACACAAGTGAATTGCAATGTGGTGGAAGTTAGAGCGTAAGGCACGCAGGGAATGAAAAAAAAACGTTAGTATTGTAATAATATTCTTTCGTCTGTGTATTTTATTTTAACGTATGTTATCGATAGACTATATTCTTCGAGTTTCTATTGATAAAATTCACATGTCTACCTCAATCGGAATTTTTTATTGAAGAATACTGAACTATTATTTTTGACATGTTTGACAGTTTAATAATTTGACAGTTGGTTTACATAAAGGAAAATTGTACGAGTTCTGCGAAATGTCAACAGAGATTAGTTTTGAATAAAGAGACAGTTTGTTTTTCTACTAGTATGTAAATTATATACTTTGAATTAATTTATCTTGTGTGAGTATGTGTGTGTGTGTGTGAATGAGAAAAAAAATATTAATATTTATATCATCGTACTTTTAAAGGTTTTGTAAAATATATAAGGTCATCCAAATATGACGCCTAGATTTGTGTTTTATTAAAAAGAAACATGGCGGTGTATAGGGAAATATGTATATAGATTCTTTTATTTCTTTTTAATAAAACACAAATTTGGGGGTCATATTTTAATAGCCCTATATATTAGGTTGGCAATATATACATAGCTGCGAAATCAAAAGATATATATATTTGCCAACCTAATATATATATATATCTGTGTGTGTGTGTATTTGTGTGTTATTTGTGTGTATGTTTGTTTGTGGATTTATAAATTATAATAATAATTTATATTTGAATATCATATAAAGTTTATCTTATTAACTTAATGAAAATTTTGTGTATAAATTTATTAAGAAGATTAAAATTTCAATTTAATAATTTCTGTAATAAATAATTGTTGTAAAATATAAAAATAATGTACGATAGTTAGTGTAATAATTTTTATTACTTTTTCGTATTGAAAGTATTATAGTGTAGTTTATTAACAATAAAATATTTAGAGTATAGATGATAATGTATTAAATTACTATTTGAGCAATATATATTTTACAACAATTTAATTGAGAAATATATGTTATAATTCGGTTTAAATATACATTATTTTAGCTGAAAATGTAATATATTATTGGTAGAACTAAAATGCAATTTATAATAAAATGACAATAATTTGTTTTTACTCTGATTCTAGTTGTAATATTTTTAACAGGCAGGCATATATTGATATTTATTTATATATTTTTTTAAAAAAAACATGAAATCATATATAAGCAATATGTGATATTTGAGTGTTATTTAAAATTAATATTTCGTATGAAAAGTTTAAATGAATTTCGAAAATATATTTTTATATATTATTTTATTAGTTTTAAAAATACATAAATTTTAAAAATTAATTTAAAAATGATAAAAACTGTCAATAAATTATACTTATATTTGCTATATGTATATAATGACGAAATATTAAAGAAGTGAAAAACTTCATAAATATTTTATGTATAATAAAACAAGAAAGATTTATTTACTACGTAATGTACTTCAACATTCGATCATTTTTTGCACATAAAACATTATCTGAAAATGAAATTTAAAATTGAAGTTGCCTATCTTTTTCCGTTCGTGTTCATGTCGAGTATATGTTATCAGTTCGTAACATATTTAAATGAACAGTTTTGTTCTATATTTTTTCTATTTTAAACACATTGGGTGATTCGATCAATATATTTCGTTTTACACATACGGAAATTAATTCTTGTTTGCGTTCATATAATCATGTACATATGAATCTCTCTCTCTCTCTCTCTCTCTCTCTCTCTCTCTCTCTATATATATATATATATATATATATATATATATATATATAATATTGTAAATATCGAAAAATATCATCTAGAATCTGTAACTTATATTTTATAAACTCTGCTTTTGGTTATAAACTTGATCTTTTTGCTGAAATATTCATAATGGATTTTTAATTTTTGTGCTGTTCTAATTAGAAATTGTTGGAGATGATTTTCATTTATTCCTACTAGAAAAGAATCATCTACATAACTTTTAATTCTTATGTCTGTACTAAGGTCAGTCAAATATATATATTTTTTCTTACTGATGAACGAAAGAACGTTCACAGCTGCGACCAAATGAGGATATTAGTGAAGGTGTTTAGACTTTTTCTTCACTTTGCACGTGATTTCACATCGTTTCTTTAGCAACTTGCACGGTGAACGAACAAGAAATATCTGGTGCCGTTGCACAACGCATTATAATCAAGTTTTGAACTAAAGAAAATGTGAATCAGATAGATATTATGCAAACATTACGTGAATAATTTGGGAATGAATTGTTATCGAAGATACAAATGTTTTCATAGCTTAAAGCATTCCTAGTGGACGTTATGACGTGCAAAATTTGACACATCCACGTCGCCCGAAGACCAATATCACGCCAAACAAAATTTAAAAAATTCGAGACCATATTAAATGTGACTGGTAGTTAACAGTGAATGAAATTTATAAAGAAATCGGAATAAACCATAGCAATGTGCAGTACTTAATTCGGAATAAGTTGGTTTCGAAAAAATTCAACATGATGGGTTCTATGTCTATTGAATGCAGATCAAAAGATCGCTTGAGTGGAAATTTCTCAGAGACTATTGAATCAATACGAAGTAGACGAGAGTATTTTTGAATCGTATTCTAATTTGTGATGAAACATGGGTGCTTCACTATATACTAGATTGAATATTGATAAACAAATGGAACACTTCATCCTGAAATTTTTACTATTTACTATTTTCTACAACACAGGAATTAAAAACTCCCAATCCGATGGAAAATTGTTGAAATATTAGTAAAAAATATGTAGAAAAATGATTTATGTGAATATTTAAAATATTTTAATTTAATAAAGAGTACGGAGAAAAGTACAATTCTTATTTAACTGACCCTTGTATGTTGTATTTTGTACCCCTCGAATATTTATTTCACATAATTATAAATATGATTTTTATTGAGTAATAATTCAAGAATTACTATAAAACGTACAATTTTTGATAAAAATATATTTTAATTTGATCATAATTGAATTTTTATATTATTTTTGATAATTAAATAAAATATTATTTTTTAATAGAACTTGTTTAAAATTAATGAAATATTATATATTTTTATTTATTTACTCTACTTAAACAGAAATATTTTTTTTTATATTAACCTACTACAATTTAGTCTTCCATTATTGTATTCAATTTAATTATTAACTAAGTAATTAATTAAAATCAGTACAATTTGAGGAATCAAATTTAGTTACACTCTCAAATTGAAATTACATTTTATTCATATAATATTTTTTATGAAATATTTCGTGGAGTTAATCAGAGATCAGATTAAATTATAATTTTGAATAATTAGCATAAATCGATTGTTTTGATTAATTACATAGCTTATATTCAGTGTTTATAATCTAGATTAACATTTTTAAATTAAATTCTTTCTTTATTAATTTTCATTTTTTCCTTTTAATAATATAATAGTTAATTCTAATTTTACATAATTATATATATATATATATATATATATATATATATATATATATATATATATATAAATTGTTCAATTATTTCAATTGATTATTTTATAATAAAAATTAGACATTTTAGATTTAATTTGAGATAATTTATAAATAATTACAAATTTTTTATTTAACAAACCATACCTAATAAATTTTGATTTAAAATTATTTTGATATAAAATTCATTTTAATATAAATAAATCACTCATTCCAATATAATAAAATTGTATATAATGATATTTAATATAAAATCTTGTGATGTTGAAGTAAGAAATTCATTTATGTTACAAGATATATGACTACAAAGACAAAAATTAATATTAAATTCTGAATTTTATATTATCTAATAATAATGTTATAAAAAATTATAATTAATAATTATTTTCATACTTAATTTCGTTTACAATTAGTACGTATCATGTGTTATTTAATAAATCGAAAGTGAAATAATTAGTATTGATTCATTAACTCGGAATATTAATTTGTTCTAAACGAAATAAAATTAGTATCTCTACTACAATATCTAAGAGAGCTTAATAATATTATACCAACATGTAAATCATATTATGTTTATATCATATACTTTGAATATATATATATATATTAATACATAATATGTAATGAAGTTACATGTAACATTGTAACTTAATCTACTAAATAGTATTATAAAAGCAGTTCACACATACTCTTTATATATATATATATATATATATATATATATATATATATATATATATATATAACCTTGTTTACATGTATCACATGTATAAAAATGTAGAACATTGCTAAAGAGCAAGATATTGTAATATTCTTCTTTACACATATAGCTAATTTTGTATCGTAGTATTGTACATCACAAATTCTTATACACACACACACACACACACACACACACACATATATATATATATATATATATATATATATATATATATATATAAACATGTGAGCGCAAATGTACTAAGAGGATGAAATAGATCAAGAAGTTTAACTAAAGGAACCTGATGGAATTACGGATATATAGAGATTAAGGAAGAGGAATTGAATATTCATTTAATATTATTCTGAAAGTAGCTTATCTAATACTTGTACATACACACACACACACACACATACACACACATACACACACATACACACACACATATATATATATATATATATATGTGTGTGTGTGTGTGTGTGTATGTGTATGCATGTAATCGATAAGAGTATAGTGACATAATTAATTATGAAAATGTATATTCCCAAGAAAACAAGCATTAAAAACGTATATCTAAATAATATCGAATTTAAAACTACATGTAGTAACAACATAAATTTCCATCTCCGTGAATATTTATAGATTCGTCCTTTTTATACGCTATTGAATATTTACATCGTTTTTATATATTTTCATGGAGGGAAAAAGGAAAAATCAGGTTAACGGTTTATGAAGTTACTAACATATGAAGGGTGGAATAATACTGTACCGAATATATTTATTTATTTATCTACTGTACATAAGTTTCCTCTTCATGCAATATCTTTTATGTCTATAAATCCAATAAAGATTTATATGAATTTCTTTTCTTTTTTGTTCTAGCCTTTGTCACTAGAAAATGTGATCATATTTTAATATAATATGAAGATGTTTTTTTATATACAAACGTTTTTTTCGAATATTAAATTTATAAAAATGATTAAATTTCAAACTTAGGAAATTTAATTTCAAATTGTAAAATTCAAATATTTTAATTCTTTTAAATAAAATGATATTTATATCACAGTAATAGTTAATTTTTCATATAAAAAATCATTATTGTATTTTTAATACAATTTTTATCATTTATATTACAAATTAACCTTATAATTTAGTTTCTAATAAAATAATAAAAATATTTAATTAATTTTATATTTTTGTTCATATTTCAAAAATTTAAAAATGATTATATATATATATATATTAAAAATTGTTAAATACTATGTGAAATTATTAAATAAGATTCAAATAATTTTCAGAAAATTATTTCAGATTATTTTAATTACATTAAAAAAATCTACAAAATTAGTGAAACTTTTTAACAAATTAGCTTTCAATATTTAATTAGATAAATCAAAACATTTTTTTCTTTTCAATAATTATTACACAATACTTTTTAATTTTTTGTTAATATCAACAATTATGTATATACAGGTATACTCCAACTCACAACACTTTGAACTTACGGTCATGTTAAATTGACACCATTTCTCGAAGTTGCGTTGTTTGCTTCGGATAAAAGTTCCTTACTAGCACAACATCATCAATTATGAATTTTTCTTTTAGGTGTGTAGTGTTTATTCCAATTATATATACGTTATTTACGATAATTATGTATGTATATGATGATTGCAGTACAGCACATGCATCGATAAGGAAAAAAAACGTAGTTATTCCACTTTTAGATTTATGGAACCTCTTTAGAATCGAAGCTAAATCTGTACATTAAAAATTATACTCGTATAGAAAATATAAGATATTACTTTATAAACTTCAATGAACTATGCATATTTTAATTCTCATCTAGATAGATTATTATTCATCTATTAATGATTTCTGAAATCATTATTTGTGTATACGGTATTTATTTTAACATAAGAACCATCGCATTTCTGAATTATTGTAATTTTCTTTCTTCAATTGTGTATCTAAAATGCTTATTACTATAAGTATATTTTTTTACTTATTTCGGATTTTAAATATCTTACTTGTCTATTTTAATATTAGGGAATCTGGATTCACGATTTTTCAAATTGTAAAATTTTCTAAAAAATGTAAAATGAATTATTCTTCTTGAGCCACTTCATGAATTACTTTTAATGTATAAAAAATTCATTAAATTTTTAGCTGGTTACAAATATCATGTAGTAATTCTAATAAATCTCTGTAATGCTTATTTGGTATCCAATCGATTAATTATTTTTTTAAATTTTAAAAATCTACAGTTCTACAATTAAAAATATATAAAAATTACTACGAAAGTAGGGTTATATATATATATATATATATATATATATATATAATTTAATTTTCTATTAATAAATCTATACAATAAACATCAATAAATAAAGTAAAAAATAAATTATATAAATAACTATATAAAATGTTGTGGTATTGGAGTAAATGATTAATTTGTGTTAAATAGTTCTATAATATTAAATAAGATAAATTTTATTATTGAATGATTTAAAACATTTTTAAATAAAGTCTTAGTTAATACTTTTGGTAAATATTTCTCAAAATAATAATAATAAAATTATTAACACTTTTTTTAAAAAAAAGCTGTTCTGTACAATTTTCATAGAAACTATGCATGTTTTAAAAAATGATATAATTTTAAAAATCAATTAATGAAAAAAGTACATATTTTTTTAAAAAAATGGATTTTTACTTTTTATTTAAAATAACTAACAAAATTAATAAAGCTTCAAACATAAAACGATTACAAATTGTATACATCCTTTTACTATGTAATTTCTATTACATTTATAGAGCTACTAACAGATTCGCTTGAATTAACAGAACACTGTTCGAACCTTTTTTGTTCCAAACACTAATTCACTTTCAAAATCACAAACAATTATTCCAAACATAAAAACCTAATCGATTCCAAAGCAGTTGTAGCTACCACGTTTTCATTTAAATCCTCGTTCTTGATGTGTATTTAATTTTAACAAGATATTATTTTTTATTCCTTAGATTTTTTGTATCCGTATTTGTACATTTCGTTTGAATACATGTATATATGTGGAAAGAAAAGTACATTTAAGTGGCTTGATCTCTTACGCGGGCTCACTCCAAGCGTCATTAGCTCTCCCGAATGCGTTCCAGTCTACAAAAAAATCTAATACGTCGACATGTGATGGTTTTTAGCGTTCGTTTAAGTTTGCGTGACGTGCTTGCTAAAAGCTAACGTTGCAAACCTAAGAGTTTTTATCGCTTTTCAAAGTTTCAAACTGAAGGGCTATGTAATGAAATCTTTAGTACTTTTGTCAACCGGTCGGGTGAAATGAAATGAGATCTCCAGGTTGAATATTCAAGTTGATAAGAGCACATAAATTAAAAAATACAGTATATGCATCGTTTGAGTATATAATTATATCAACTTTTTGAGTTTTTCGTTTATTTATTTACATATTTTTCATTATGGGCAGTTATATATATATATATATATATATATATATATATATATATATATATATATTATAAAAGATTATCATATAATGTGAATTTGTTTAATAAGAGAAACAAACAACAATTGTGTTTATATAAGACGATAAATCAATATCATATAACATGGCAGATAAATTTCAGATATCACATTTCCAGATACTAATTTAAATTATAGCATGATTTTTTCTATTTTCGTTTTTTTAATAATATTAAAGATATATGTAATATATTTTTTAAGAAACGTTTATATTTAAAAAAATATTTTCTTATAATCCATCTATTTATAACCCAAGAGGATCGTATAACATGGAATGTATCTCCTGCATTTTACAAGAATCTACATACACAAATATATATATATATATATATATTATAGACAATATTTTTTTAATAACATTATTTTAATTTAAAATAAAAAAAACTTACTTCCTGATACATAAAAATTATAATTATTTTTAAATTTATATATTTATATATATATATATATATATATATATATATATATATATATATATATATATATATATATATATATATATATATATATATATATATATATATATATATATATATATATATATATATATATATATATATACGAGGTTGTTTGATAAGTCCGTGTAAAAATAAAAACTGCTTCATTTTTTTGAATAAATCGTTTTTATTTTTCAACATAGTCTCCTCTTAGGCTTATACACTTCATCCAACGCTGCTCTAGTTTGTTGATCCCTTCCGAATAATAGGATTTGTCCAAGTCTGTAAAATAGTCATTCGTTCCTGCAATCACCTCCTCGTTCGAATAAAATCTTTTTCCCGCGAGCCATTTCTTCATATTAGGGAACAAATAATAGTCCGATGGAGCCAAGTCTGGAGAATAGGGGGGATGTGAAACGATTTGGAACCCTATTTCCATTAGTTTTGCGGCCACAACTGCTGAGGTGTGAACAGATGCGTTGTCGTGATGAAAGAGGACTTTTTTGTGGGCTAATCGGGGACGTTTTTCTTGCAACTCGGTTTTCAAACGATCCAATAACAATGAATAATATGCACCTGTAATGGTTTTACCCTTTTCCAAATAGTCGATAAAGAGTATTCCTTGTGAATCCCAAAAGACAGTCGCCATAACCTTCCCGGCCGAAGGAATTGTCTTCGCCTTTTTCGGAGCAGATTCCCCTTTGATAACCCATTGTTTAGACTGCTCTTTGGTCTCAGGAGTGTAGTGATGTATCCAGTTTCTTATACAGTGATGAAACGACGCTTAAAGTCCTGCGGATTTCGCTGAAACAGCTGCAAACCGTTCTTGCAACACTTCACACGACCTCGTTTTTGGTCGATCGTGAGCAATCGTGGCACCCACTTGGCGGATAGCTTTTTCATGTCCAAATGTTGGTGCAAAATATTATGTACCCGTTCACACGAGATGCCTACAACACTAGTAATCTCACGCACTTTCACTCTTCTGTCATCCTTCACCATATCATGGATTTTATCAATGATTTCTGGAGTGGTGACCTCAACAGGGCGTCCAGAACGTTCAGCGTCTCTTGTGCTCATATGGCCACTCCGAAAATTTTGAAACCACTTATAAACCGCACTAATCGAAGGTGCAGAGTCACCATAATGTTTATTAAGCTTCTGTTTAGTCTCCTGAGGCGTTTTGCCTTTAATGAAGTAGTGTTTAATCAACACGCGAAATTCTTTTTCGTCCATTATTTGACAATCACTCGATTTCCTTGATTCCAACGATTGTCAAACACAAAGGAATAGACCGATATGACTGAAACTTGATGTGTGTTCTTCCAAGAGGTGCTACTAATTAAAAATAACCTCGATATGCACCAGTGGTGCCATCTTTCGGAATTTACACGGACTTATCAAACGACCTCAATATATATATATATATATATATATATATATTATTTATATATTATAATAACTTACATTGTACATTTTTAATATACACAGCTGATAGATATTTTACAATATAGCAACGATACAGGAAACTAAAATTAGAACAAATGGTTTTGTTCCTTCTGAATCTATTTTTATAATATTTTATTTTATATTACTGAGTTGATGCTATTTTTATTTTTGGTTAATATTTTGTACTTAACAATTGCTAAATTAATTTCATGGTTATTATTTTAGATAGAAAATGAAATGTTTGAAATATTGTTTAGATTTTTCTATAGTCACTAAAGAGTGATACATATTTTAACATATAAAATACCTACATTATAAATTATTGAATAATATTCTATATTTAAAAAAAATCTTTAATTAATGCAGTTTACCTATAATTTATGATAATGAAAAATGGATTTAAAATTTCAAAATAAATTAACTATAGACAATACAGAGAAGCATAAAAAGAGGTATACAAGAATTAACATGTATATATGAGAAGAGAATTAAGTGGATTAAAGTTAAAAAAGTAAATAAAGGAAATAAAGTTAGAGATATTATAAAAAGAGTGAAGAATTTAAAATGGAAACAAAATGACTATATAGCAATAAAGGCTTACCAAAATCGATAGCATATTTATTGATTGGTAGTTCAGAAATATGAACTGATTGATGAAGAAATCCACAAATAGATGTAATAGACAAATGAGAATTTTTTTGTTGTGGAATGCAAAAAAAATATTTATTGTCTGGTATTATAAATATGTGGGAGAAGATTTCATTTATTAGTGGTTAAAAAAAGATTATATATATATATATATATATATATGTAATTTATTTTATTTCATTCAATTTACTTATTCTTTAATTCATTTGAATTTTTTTGTTATTTAGAAAATATATTATTTTTTTAAAAAAATATTTCAAAATAAAAGTTAATCTGATTTCTTTCCTCACAAAAAAATAAAATAAACTAATAAAAATATTTGAACAAAATATATAAACTGGTATGTCATATTTGGAAAAAGAAAACAATCGATTGAGCCGAATGAAAAGGTGGACGCATGTAAATTGCATAAAGACCTCAAAATAACTCTCATTCGAAGTTTTATATGTAATTATACGCAAAAACACAATATAACTTTTTTTATTTTCAGTTTGCTTTATTTAATTTATATGAAATTGAGTTTTAATTAATTTTTCTACATACTTTCACTCGTTTCAGTTTCTGTTGACCTATTTATTACTTTTCATTTTGTTAGCTTTCGTGTTAAAAAAAGTTACTAATAAATTAAGTCATCCATATTAGAAATTTATAATTTTTCACAAAAATTTCTAGTTGTTTATTGACTAACTTTATTCACATATCTCAATAGTTTTAAGTTTATAAAAACATTACTTTTTATGAGCTGAATTTTATGAATTTTGAATAACTTTAGGGTAAATATTTTGTTGATTACGAATTCGTTTTTAAATAAAAAATCATATTTCTAGTGGATATTGTTAAATTTTGTTTTATCTTCTTGATAAAAATTATTTAATTTCATATAAGATACCATTTTTATAAGGAAATAGAAAGCTGGGAAATTAATTTATATTAAATTTTAAATAATTGAAAAGAATATATCAGTTGTGAAAATTTCATCAAATAATTTACTGCATAATACCAATATCTTATTTTTTTTTAAAAAAAAATAAAATAAATAGTATTTCGATTTAATATTTTTATTCATTCATCATCATGTGTAGTAAATATTTAAAATTATATAATTATAGAAAAAAATTATATTATTTTTATATTTATTTGATCTCTTTTTATTTCTTCTAACAGAAAAGACAAAACGTTTACATGATTTTTTTCCTTTAATTTTAGGTCAATAATTTAACTATGTAATGTTTAACACTTACATTGTCGTTAGTTGAGAATGACAACATAACTTGAAAATACAACGGTTGTATCTAATTAAACATTTATTTGATATGCACGATAGCTTAACTGAAATTCCGGATTTATGTCCGATTATTCCCAGAGCATTTAGTAATTATTTATTAAATGAATTCATTTATTTTTAATTCTACTACAGTGTTAAATTATAACACTAATATCAGAAATTCAATTATTATAAGTTTATATTCTTTTTATTTTTGTGTAATTATTTTCAATTTTTTAACAAATTTTTTGATTAATTTTTGTTGAGGTATATGAATTATAGAGTTAAATCAGTTGTGATGTTTCGAATATCTTATTTAATTTATACATCTTTAAAATATACAATTTAAAAACTTTAAAATATTGAAAATCTTATTAAATTATTAAATAATGTAAACAGATATAAAGTAATTATTAAATGCTATTAAAACTTTGAACATTAAAAAAAAAGATATGTGTACTTATGTACACATGTCAGAAGTGAAACTTTTCAGTAAAGTAATAAAAAGGTACATGGACAAACGTATTCCTAAAACTCGTAGATGAACAAATTCTTCAGGATAAAGCAAGTAACAAAATGAAGAAATGCAGTAGTAGAAAATGAATGTTTTAAATAAATTAAATTTTATTAATTATTTCATATTTTAAGCGGACAAATCTAGTAATAGTATTCGAGACGTTGTCCGCATACAATGTGTTAAGTAAGATTATTATTTATTTTATTAAAACTTTTATAAAATTATGAATTATGAAAATTTATTCGTTTTCGTTTGGAATTCCAATTCTTCGATTTCCATTATCCTCCGGTGGTGACTATATTTTTGCCCAATAGACTTTACCATCTTAAAACCTGTAAAAACATTTTTAATTACTATTATATTACTATTGTATAATATATAATTAGATCAATGTTAGGAAATACTTACAAAAAATAATATATAACTGCAATAAATAGCACTTTCGTGATATTTAAAGATCATCATACAAAAGAAACAATATCTAAATAGTATACAACATACATGATGTGGCTGCAATAATCCAACAAATGATAATTACAAAATTAATAAAATTGATTAAAATAATCCACCAACTCAGAACGGACATGCATCATCATCCACCGAATCGAAAAAGAGCTTTTACCCTATTCGGTGTCAGAGTCCGTATTGAGATTTATAATGTTCAAATTCAACTGTAGTCTCCACTCTTGGTGGTGCTCTTCCGTCAATTACTTTAAATTTCAATTCTGCAAATTTACTTGCCACAAAATGAAATGTTTTAAATGATATTTAAAGATCGCGTACAAAAGAAACAATATTGGTCCTGTACGACGATAATTTGGCATATGCACGTCAGCTTTTACAACAATCAAAGTTGATTATCTCGGAGTTGTTCATCGAGATGTCATTTGTAATATCATTTCGCAAAGATGAATCATTCAGATCATTTACATGAACTGGATTAATAATAGAATTCATTTTCGATGGACCTGGACAATTAAAAATGTTGGGAGCGGTATTGATATGTAATGTAGGTATTGATGCGAGATTTACTGCACGCTCATCTAGATTAGTTAACGGATGAAAATTGATCGATCGATATCAAGAAAATCAATCGATTGATTTTCTTGATCATCAGTTTTTTTTAGCATTTTTTTCGTAGTCTATATTCTCGATTACGTTCCAAATGCTAACACTTTTTGGTCCTGTACGATGATCGCTGAGCAAATGAATGACATATATGCTTTTACAACAATCAAAGTACGATTACCTCGGGGTTGTTCATCCGAGATGTCATTTGTAATATCATTTCGCGAAGATGAATATGATCATTTACATGAACTGAATTAATAATAGAATTAATTTTCGATGGACCTGGACAATTAAAAATGTTAGTGGTATTGATATGTAATGTAGGTATTGATGCGAGATTTACTGCACGCTCATCTAAATAGTTAACGGATGAAATGCAAATTGATCAATCGATTGATTTTCTTGATCGACAGTTTTTCTAGCCTTTTTGCGAGCTCTATATTCTCGATTTCGCTCTGTTTGTGTTTTTGGTGTTTTATTTTTAGTGCTGTCTTCATTCGTAACTGATCCTCTCTAAATAATTGCTCATTAGACTTTGGCATCTTTAAGCCTTAATTACTATTATATATTATATAATATACAATTAGATCAATGTTTTTAAAATAAAAGAATTAAAGGAAATTATCACAGATAATATATCATGAAAATAATATATAACTGAAATAAATTACCTCTATTTGGATGTTATTTATTGATAATTGATAATTTTCCAGCACAATGTAAAATTTAATAAATCTTCACAATGACATAAAAAGAAAGAATTCATAATAAATATAATTAAATTTATTTCATTAAAACAGATAACCTCTAAATTATATAGGTTTCGATAATTGTTAAATACCACGTGTTTTTAATAGTATTTCTTTTATTTGATAAATAGATTAATCAAAATAATGTTATAAAATACTATATACTGTATATATTGGTATACGTGCCAATTCCCTCAATTTCGTGTTATTTGCTAAATTTTTTAATAGCGCGTGGATTATTGAGGTTAATATTATGATGAGATTATAAAAACTAATATACTTACCAAAAATATCAATTTTATCACATTAAATAACACTCTTATTTAAACACAATTAACAACAACTAATTGTATATAAAAATTACTAAATAGAATAAAAAATTATTCAAATTAAAAACACATGCACGTAAATGTTGCTGTCTAAAGACATCTAAAAGACCGCGTATCGTGATGAATCACTCCATCTACTAACTCTTCGTCTAAGCATTTGATCCAAAAGGCAGTAAAATATCACAAATTTCCGTCATATATTTCTCTATTTCCGTCATATATTTTTTCTCTATTTCCGTCATATATTTCTCTATTTCCGCGTCAGTAAATTTTTACCCTTAAACGTGCCTAAAGAAGTTTCACTTCAAAAAGCTGTTAAAATTTCTTATAATAAATACAAGAGTGGAATTTTTATCCATTTTTCTTGTTATATTTTTATCGATATCACGTCACAAGATATCATCAATATCCTTGTCGTGTCGCATCATCACCTCAAATATTACATTTTTTCCTGTATGATGGGAAAAGTTTTTATCAAAAAGAATTTCCGAGTTCACAACTGAGAAAATGAAAACAGAATTGAGTATCATCTAAGTTATGAATTGTCACAGAAGTAAATAATGTGTTCCTTATGTGGTTAATGTTGTACTACTTTTGAAAAATCGATATATTCATCATATTTCATTTCTTTTTTTAAATGTCATTCGATATTTATGTTCGTAACTTATAATTATATATATATATATATATATATATATAATTAAATATGTAAATATTTTATATAAAATCATTAATAAATTTCATTTTATCAGATTTTGCTGCTATAACTAATCTGTCAGATCAATGTTCATCCATTACATTTACATGAGGTTGTCTATAGAGTTCATTTAAATTTTATACATTATTTAATGACAAACAAGTTTGTTTATACTATCGTATGATATTGTTACGAACTCGTTTTTTTCACAAAGGAATTGTCACTTTAAATGTATTAATTTATTAAAATAAAATTGAATTATAAGCAATTACTAATTGTCTGTTAAAAGCAATGTAAAGACTAGAATAAAAATTAAATATAAAACATTAATTTTTTAATTAATATTTTGTATATTATATTTTTTTTATTCTTTCACTCTTTTATTGACTTTTAATTTAATTTGATAAAAGTAAACATTTATAAATAACTAGTAATGTAATTGGCGAATAGAAATGAAAAAAAAATATATTTTTGAGAATAATAGAATTTATTATTTTTTTAATTTAGTATAAAATATATACTTAATTGATTGATTTAAATTTACCCCAAACGATAATCATAAAATTAAAGTGAATTTAAAAATAAAAATGAGTACATATTTTAATATAAATTTTTTTTTGGAATTTATTTCAGTTCATTTAAAAACATTTTTTGCGTCTACAACAAAAAATGAAATTAATAAATATAGGAAAGAGTATCTTCTAATATCATTTTTTAAAAAAAACAATATCTGTTTCAACAATAATTTTTCACAAACATTTTAATTACTATTTATTATTAAAACTTTTTTGTTGCTATTTTGATATATAAAATATAGAAGTGATTTTATAAAATATAACATATTTATTTTTATTATATGTGAAATAAATCGTATATATATTTACAATAGGGTGTTCCGTCCCTTGCTTTCTACGCTCGCTTCTCCCATGATACTTGCAATCGTGGATGATGTTTATTTGCAATCTTTAAAATTTGGAGATGATCATTCACAATCGGAGTAGATTAATGACAATTATTTTAATCAGCAACAGCCTCTTTCTATCCATTGTTGAATAAAGACCTTTCCCAAAACTTTCCATTTCAAGCGATTCAATGTCTTTCTCTTTCATTCAGTTTCGTCGTCTTTATTTCATCCATTCATTAATCTCTTTCTGAGTCTTTTTTACGCCGCTAGGTTTCTAATCAGTAATTTCTCTTATCCACCTGTGATTCTCTTTTAATTATATGATATTTTCATTTTTGCTATAACATCCGTAATTCTTATATTTTCTCCGATCTACTTGTTTTTCTTTCGGTTTTTGCTTGTTATTTTTAACATGCATCTTTCCATACTTTTGTTGTACGAATTATTTCAATATCTATAATTTTACTATTTTACAGATACTAGCGAGGACAAATAGGATATATTAATTTAAATCTTTTTTTTAAACTTAGAAGAATATTCGACTTCATATTATGAGAAATACCTAATTAGCATCATCTTATTTTGATTCTCATGTTCAATTGTATAAAATTTCATTTAATATTATTGATTTGTTCTAAATATACTTAGTTTTAAAATTTTCTATATCTATCATTTTTATTCGATTTCTGTTTAATCTAAAAATTCATTTTACATTACTCTTGTTCTACTAAGATGAATCACAAGATTATTTTTTCTTATTTATTATATTTAATTTATTCATGCTATAATATGTATATAAGTTAAGTTTGGTGATTTAAACTTACAAAAGAAAAAATAACAATTAAAGCGAGTAATACAATTTTTATTGTTTCCTAAACAAAGCTACAACAATTCATACTTATATATTATAAGTATGTGTCACACTGAATGATACAATGAAGAATTATAGAGCTTATATACTTAATATTGTCAACACAACCGGAAGGGCTGGTTTACCACAGTCCATTGTTTCATAAGAAAATATATTAATAATTAATAAAGGATATCCTTAATGATCGCAGACTTTGAATGGTAATTTTAGTAAGGGTAGAGGTGAAATATGTGATTTATAGCTAAACCGGGTACGGGTCCGCCGGGGTTGGTACGTGGACACCAGATCAGTGTATATAACTTATATATGCGATTTATTTTATATATAGTAATTTTTTTTAAATAAATATATTTAATGTAATTTAAAACTTTTATATAACTGTTACCAGTTATTGTTTAAGAGTTATAGTTGAAACCATAAATAAATTTACTATTACGAAAAAATCTTTACCACACGCTTTAATAAAATATCGATATTATATAATTGCTTTATATTTATTACATTTAATATAATAATAATTTTTAACTACAATGCATTTATAGGATGGCTTAATGAGACTGATGGCTAATAAAGAATAGAAAACAATTCAGTCTTATTTGGACTACAATGTATAAATAAATAAAACTAAACGATAATAATTATTAAACACTTTAATTTGTTATTTGGTTAAGTAATTTATTTTATTGAAATTTTTTGAATTTTAAAATAAGTGTTTTAAAATTTTAAAAAATGGAAAATTAAGATATTTTACGGTTTTTAGTAAATTATATATTTAATTTTCCATTAAATAAGAGTGTTCGTCCTTTAAAATTAAATACACTTTCATGTATACACCCATATCATACACACACACTCTCATATGTATATATATATATATATATATATATATATATATATATATATATATATATATATATATATATATATATATATATATATTTGTATTCTGATTTATCACCAATAATGTATCTGTGTTATATACATTTTTATCCGAAGTTTAGTACAACTTTACACACGGTTGAATGTTTGAAATCGTGTAGTAGTTTATCTTAAGAAATCAGTGCCGCGGAAAATAGGATGAAAACTTTAATAGCATATGTTATATTCTCGTAGTGTAAAAATACATGCGAGGCATTAGAATTACAAATAACTCTTGTGACAATGACTGATTCTATCCACCCTGATATATTTCACAGCCGTAGGCAAGGTCGGAAGAAATATTTATGCTGTTTGTCAACAGTCGAGGTGTAAAATATGAGATATAATAAAAGAGATACGATGAAAATATACGAAGTGTGGTTTCGATGTGAAAAGAAAATCATAAAAACGTATACATAAATATAAATTCTTGTGTACACACACAGATATATATATATATATATATATATATATATATATATATATATATATATATATACTTTTGGTATATGAATTTTTTATTCGAATGTTTATCATTTTCAAATACAATTTTGTTTCATAAACTAATACCCCACATTTAAATATATATTAATATTTTTAAAAATATCCAAATTATAATTTTTATACAAAAAAATGTATTAACATTTATTAACTAAAATATAAACATAAATTACATTATAAACTAGAAATTCATTTAACAAAGTTAAGTATATAATATTTATTTAGTAATTAATAATTTAATCAAAAGGTTAGTAATTGTGTGGCAGGATCGTTATTATGAAAATGATTAAACATGTTTGGAAAATGATTGATTTGTTGATATAAATATTTTTTTGTAGATACTTTAACTGCATTTTATAAGAAATTAAATTAATTTTCAAATTATTTCCTTATTAAAAGATTGTGAATTCGGTTATTTTATACATCATACTAAGTTTTGAATCTATCTTTCTTTATATTCTTAAATTTTATTTAATTCGCCAAAGAATATATAAGTGGAATAGATGATACTGCCTAGTAATTTATATTCAACAAAAGAATAAATCTCTAACACCAAAAGCAATTTGGTTAAATTTGAGTGGATGACTGATGACATCAACCTTGTACATCATAAGATAAACTGTTGTGTTTTATTATTTACGGTAATGCACATAGGGACGATCAAAATGAAAGATAAATGATCTAAAAAAACAAGATCAAGCGTTGACGTTCAAAATAAACTAGGATATATTACAACGACGTTGAAATAATGAATCTAGATCGATGAAAAAATATTTGAGTAATCTCTCTTTCAAGAGTATAGGTTCTGAATTTGAATTTTAAATTCAGGCAGAAATATTTTATTGAATTTTATTATGAATATTTTTTGATGATATTGATTAAAAATATTAATTCTTTATTTTCTTATTCTAAATTATTTTATTAATGTTTTTCTGCCTAAGCCTTATTATATATATATATATATATATATATATATATATATATATATTTATATATATATATATATATATATATATATATATATATATATATATATATATATATATATATATATATATATATATATATACTTTTCAAATAAATATATTTCTCTCCAATAAAAATAACTGATCTTAATCAATAATAATCGAATTTATTATAATTAAAATAATATTATTTTTATTCATAATACTAAACTAATAGTTAAAGCCAATATTGTAAATATTATAAAAACATGTTGTTTTTTGTAACTATACTTAGATTTATTTTAAAAACATATATAAAAAAAATTTGAATCTATATTAAATTACTTTTTAAAATTATTTTGTATTCAAGGTAAATTCTCTTAATCATAAATGACATTTATTAAGTAACGTGTAAAAAATTATAAGCGAACATTTTTTTTACAGTTCCTGTGAGGAAAATTCATTTATAATTGTATTAAAAATGTGTCTACTTGATTCATTCATAATTTGATTAAGTCCAATACTATTTTACAAGAAAAAGAAATTTATCAATTCCAATTCAGTTACAAAAATAAAATTATGTTATATTGAGAAATGTTTCATTGACAGAATTTTTTTTAATACTATTTTTAAACATCATAAAAGATGCATTTTAATATGTATTATTATATAATTATATTTTCTTAAAAAATACAAGTGTTTATGTATATCTTTCAATGAATAATCATATATATTTACTCTAATAGGAAAATAAGTTGAAAATAAGGGTCACAAATAAGAAAATTAATTTGTTGTTTAATTGTTGTCGAAGTACAAATGAAATTTTAATATATTAATAAATGAAGTGAATTTAATAATTATAAATGTAATACAAAATGAATATATATATATATATATATATATATATATATACATACGAGGTTGTTTGATAAGTCCGTGTAAAAATAAAAACTGATTCATTTTTTTGAATAAATCGTTTTTATTTTTCAACATAGTCTCCTTTTAGGCTTATACACTTCATCCAACGCTGCTCTAGTTTGTTGATCCCTTCCGAATAATAGGATTTGTCCAAGTCTGTAAAATAGTCATTCGTTCCTGCAATCACCTCCTCGTTCGAATAAAATATTTTTCCCGCGAGCCATTTCTTCATATTAGGGAACAAATAATAGTCCGATGGAGCCAAGTCTGGAGAATAGGGGGGATGTGAAACGATTTGGAACCCTATTTCCATTAGTTTTGCGGCCACAACTGCTGAGGTGTGAGCAGATGCGTTGTCGTGATGAAAGAGGACTTTTTTGTGGGCTAATCGGGGACGTTTTTCTTGCAACTCGGTTTTCAAACGATCCAATAACAATGAATAATATGCACCTGTAATGGTTTTACCCTTTTCCAAATAGTCGATAAAGATTATTCCTTGCGAATCCCAAAAGACAGTCGCCATAACCTTCCCGGCCGAAGGAATTGTCTTCGTCTTTTTCGGAGCAGATTCCCCCTTGATAACCCATTGTTTAGACTGCTCTTTGGTCTCAGGAATATAGTGATGTATCCATGTTTCATATACAGTGATGAAACGACGCTTAAAGTCCTGCGAATTTCGCTGAAACAGCTGCAAACCGTTCTTGCAACACTTCACACGACCTCGTTTTTGGTCGATCACGGCACCCACCTGGCGGATAGCTTTTCATGTCCAAATGTTGGTGCAAAATATTATGTACCCGTTCACACGAGATGCCTGCAACACTAGTAATCTCACGCACTTTCACTCTTCTGTCATCCATCACCATATCATGGATTTTATCAATGATTTCTGGAGTGGTGACCTCAACAGGGCGTCCAGAACGTTTAGCGTCTTTTGTGCTCATATGGCCACTCCGAAAATTTCGAAACCACTTATAAACCGCACTAATCGAAGGTGCAGAGTCACCATAATGTTTATCAAGCTTCTGTTTAGTCTCCTGAGATGTTTTGCCTTTAATGAAGTAGTGTTTAATCAACACGCGAAATTCTTTTTCGTCCATTATTTGACAATCACTCGATTTCCTTGATTCCAACGATTGTCAAACACAAAGGAATAGACCGATATGGCTGAAACTTGATGTGTGTTCTTCCAAGAGGTGCTACTAATTAAAAATAACCTCGATATGCACCAGTGGTGCCATCTTTCGGAAATTACACGGACTTATCAAACGGCCCTCGTATATATATATATATATATATATATATATATATATATGTATGTATGTATGTATGTATGTATATATGTATGTATGTCATTATCATCATCAACCTTTTTCGTCTTACTGTTGGATGAAAACTTCTTCCAAAACTTTTCACTTCAAGTAATTCAAATCAATTTCTTTTCGACGAATTTTTCTGTCTCTGTTTCAACTATGCACTGGTCACGGGTCTCTTTTTGAATAATTTTATATTATAATTAAGAGTTTCCAATCAATAATTTCTCTCATAAATAGATGATCTTTTCTTCATATTATAATACATAACTAACTTTTTTACACTTTAAACTTTTCACTTTTTTTTAACGACTGTAACTTTGTTTATATTCCAATTCATTCGTTTATCTTTGTATCTTTATGTGCTACTCCATGTCATTTTTTATGCTTCTTTTTTTATCGAACCGTTAAATTATTTTGACATTTAATATTCATGTATCACTAACGTAAGTGTGTAAAAGTAAAATATATTGGTGAACTATTTTTCTTAAACTAAAAAAATAATGGTCTAAATAACATGAGAAATTATTTTCATTTAACACTATCCAATTTTGTATTATTCTATTTATTTCATCTATAAATTTTTCTTTAGGGTTAATGAGCGTTTCTAGATACATTCGTTTTTAATTATTTTATTTTTATTCTATTTAATTCGATTTTCTCTGGATCTAAAAATTCATTATTTATTACCATTTTATTTGGAAAATTTTTCATAAAATTAATAAATTAATTTATATATATATATATATATATATATATATATATATTAGGTTATTTAATTATTTACTTTTAAAAGGAATGATTTGATATATTTTTAATTAATTATACTAAAAATTAAAACAATAAAAAATAAATTAATAAACTTAACGTTTTTTTTAAAATGAATTAATATATTGTTTTTACAGTTAACACTAGAACACATTGTCACAGATAATATTGGATTTATTCAATTATTTTTTAAATAATTATAATTTTTTTATATTTAGTTAATTAATTAAGATACAAAATATTGTTAATAAATAAATAAAATAATGTATATATATATAAATATATGTATATATATATATATATATATATATATATATATGTATGTATATATATATATGTATGTATATATATACGAGGGTCGTTTGATAAGTATGGTAAAAAACTAAGAAAAACTAAATTGAAAAATTTAATTTAATTAATTAATTAATAATATTAAACAGTAAATAAATTTACCATACTTGTCAAACGATCCTCGTATATATGTGGTTTTGAATTTAATTAATAAATCAATTTATTTCAAAAAAGAAGAAAATACAAATAATTTTCCTTTGATAATTAATTTCTAAGTAAATAAATTAGGTATAAATTATTATATTGCGTAAATGTCAAAAGTATATATGTTATTTTCATGTAATTTATATGCCTTGTAATTGAACGAAGTTAAATTTTAAATGATTTAATAAATAATGTTTCTATGGGATAATGTAGATAAAATATGGTATATATCAAAAAAAGAATGTATTAAATACAAACAAAACTTAATGTTTGTTATAATTATATAATTGATAAATTGTAATTTGGTTTGAGCCACTTATATTTATAACAAGAATTTGGTAGAAGATTTATTTCTTTTTCTATTCAAAAGTATGGAATTGATTACAACAAATATTGACTAATATCTAGCAGCATTTTTTCTGATCCCTTGAATGAAATAATATAGACAATTGTAAAGTATTGAGAGTATTGTAAAAGTTTTCTAAATAATTTTTCGTTATTATAACTCTAAAAAAAAATAAATCTTTCCCAACTTTAAATTAAAAATCATAACATATCATATTGATGAGTAATTTTTTAAACTAATATTTTTTACTATTTTATAAACTTAATTATTAAAATAGAAAACAATTCAATAATGTATAAAAAATCATATTACTTTTATATCAAATTATAAACACGCAAAGATTATATAGATGTATGAACTTTAATAAAAAAGAACATTTTATAGTAAAAGTTACAAGCAAATATCGATTTACTATAAAGTCTAGAACAAGATGGTATAAAAGCAACTACTTTTTTTAAAAAAGAGAGAAAACCTATTTTATTAAAAACAAAGGCACGAAGTAAAAATGACAGCTTCGAACCACCGCATACATTTTAGTTTAGGTTATATAACTCTAATGGAAAATAGAGTACTGTACGAAAACTAAAATAATTTATTGTTGGAAGACAACAGGGCGTTATGTGCACAGTTTTCTAGTACAGTAGAAATGCTCCATTGCCTGGTTTACAAAAATCTCTACTCGGCAACCTTTTACTTGCAGACACATGCACGTCCCACCGAATCGTTTTAGTAGGGTGATATCGGTGCTAGATATGCAAGCAGTACGGGTATGAATCACATATATCCAGAAAACGTTTTATATACATCCCCAGAGAATTGTCTGACCTGAGATAGTAAGTCAGGTCGTCGTCGAACAAAGGACCAGGTACTAGCCACGGGCAGTGTTACGTCACACAGATAAAATTATTAATTCTCTTGAGATTCCAATCGGGATCTACTGAAATATCCTTCGCATACAGTTGACAGAATTTGAATAGCTCACTTAAAATCATACATATATATATATATATATATATATATATATATATATATATATATAAACTTAATTGTCATCGTTTGTATTGTTATAATTCATTATTCTATAAAACATGAATATTTATATAAATGATATAAAATAGATTAACAATTGATTTTTTATATTATTATTAATTCAGCTTAAATTCTAACACTACGAGATGTTCAATATTATTATTGTTCATTTTTTGTTAATATATACGAGGATCGTTTGATAAGTATGGTAAATTTATTTATTGTTTAATTTAATTAAATTTTTCAATATAGTTTTCCCTACATGTTTACCATACTTATTAAACGACCTTCGTATTTATATAACTATGTCGCTTTTAGAAAGTGAAATTGTAAAATCTCTGTATTATCTTTTATAATAGAATTTATAAATTCAACCATATCATATAAATAATTGTTTATTAACACTTTTTTAAATTTGCTGATATAAATTATTTTTTTCGAATTAAAAAATAAAATATATCATCTTCTCTATATAAATGGTGTTCCAAATAAGACTCAAGGATTTAGATATACATTTATTTGCTATTATCATTTATAATTTTTGACAATCTTTCAGTTTCATTTGGGCTACTCTGTATTTTATAATCTTATGGTAAAAATAGAGGTATTATTTTTTAACAAAATTTCGAGAAACAATAAAACATATTATCATTTTGGATTTTAATTCAAATTGTTAGATTAGTTTTGATATATTTTTATAAGTTTTTATACGTACTTTTTATTAATACTGATATATATTTATAGAGATTTTAACAATAGTTGGAATTTATAAATTGCAAAGAAAGATTTTGTGCATTTTTTATTTTTTATATATTCTTTTTCTTAGATAAATATATATATATATATATATATATATATATATATTATTATATAAAGAAATAAAATATATACAGTCTTAACATTAAATAAATTATATAATGTGAAAAAATAAAAATCTAATTTCAAACAGGATAAAATATTTTTATAAACATTATTAGAAAAAATAAATAATTAAAATCGATAAGTTTAGTAATTGAACTAATTTTAATATAAATATAACCTAAAGTATAACAACTTATTTTTTACTTACATCATATTTTTCAGATATTATTCTTTGTATAAATAAATTTTTAAATTTATGAATATAATTTTTAAATTTATATATTTTTAAATTTGTATTTTTAAATTTATAAATAAATTTTTAAATGATATTTCTAATATTGTTAGAGCTATAAATTTATTATATAATTCAGTTTCTTGAGATCTGTATGGATTTATAATAATTTTCATTATTTTGCAATCATTGATAAATGTTGAATTGAATTTAATATGAAAGTAATTGAAAAATGTTTATTTCATTTAGAATTCAGTACAATTAATTCAAGTATTTTGTATTTATTCATCAAAATCAAAGTATTTTAGGTTTATATATATATATATATATATATATATATATATATATATATATATATATATATTTAATTTTTTTGTATATATTTGAATTTTTCGTTCAATTATTTTTATTTAAATATTTTTAAAATTAAAATAATGAAATATACAAATAATTTAATATCTAAGGTTTTCCATTAAAAATGTAGGAACTTTGACAGTTAGTGGAAATCATGTTTAAATTTTTTTAAGCTCATTTTAACATTCCATTATAGATTGGCAAATTGTCATAGAACATTTAATACTTCAACAACACTTAGAAATTGTAAAAACTTCAATAGACTTATTAAAATAAGAGTTTAATGAATTCATTATTTCACGAAATGGATACATCAATAGGTCACCAAGATCATGTGATCTAACTACATTGGATTATTCTATGTGGAGCTATGTGAAATCATTGGTTTATGCTGATAAACCACAAACGACAGAAGTATTAAAAATAAACATTGTACGTGTAATTTATGAAATTGGATCACAATTATGTGAAAAAGTGACTAAAATTAGACTAAACTAATATACTAAGTCAAGTGAAGTCATGGTGATCATATGAGTAAAATTGTATTCCATTATTAATGCCATAGAATATGCTTAAGAATAAAATAAATAAATAACTTATTAATTAAATATTTTTTATTTTATGTCCATTTAAACTTTTGAAGCACTTATTGGAAACCCCTATATTATACCAACAATAACAAATTTATTTAAAATCAAATTTTAACTACTTTTTTATTAGTAAATAGCAAATAAAAGCAGACTGAAGTTAATTAAGCAAGACGAGACAAATTTTGTCATCAGATTTGATTTAAATAGTAGTAGTGAACAATAACAATAGGCAATAAATAACAGATAATAATAAATATCAAATGTTATATTTTATAAAAATATTTTCTCAATTATGTCCAGATGTACGAAATTCTGACAACAGTGAGTAAAAGAAAGAATTTAATGTTTGAACATAAAAATTTTAGTTTGTATTATTGGATAGTTTATTGACTGGTAATTTAATTATATGTATATATATATATATATGTGTGTGTGTATGTGTGTATCTGGATACACGCATGTATATGTAAATTTATTTATGTTTAGCGTGCCCATATTGTATAATTTAAATATGAATTCATTCAAACGAGACCGTTGCATGAAAATTAATCGGAATATATAAATACAACGTAGACATATATTGGAATAAACACGACGTAGTAATCATACACAATGACATTTTGCAGTCAGATGTGAGACACCTGCTGTCGCACACTGTTTGAAAGTCACCATTAATTATTAATTTCCGCCGCGTGACAAATGCGTTTGTCGCCGGCGTAGAAACGCCGCCACCACCACCGACACGAACACAAATCATCGCCGTTGGTCGCCGCACTCGGATCGCGCTTCAGCGTCGTCGCTATGACAACGTTTCGCGGTACGTATTGAGTCGTCAAACTGAACAGAAGTGGAAAATCAGGGCTGGCAACCAGAAAACCAACAGCAGCGTACGTCGGGAAAAACAGTGATGATTTTTTTTCAGTTTCCGTCCGGTTTTTTCCTCGGCTCTCGTTTTATGAACGCGACGACGTTGAGAGAACTTAAATCCTACAGTTGGTTTCAAACGCCGTCGGTTATACTTGAAACGTAATATGACTGTCATAACTTAAGAGTAATTAACGTCGAGGTCACTATGAATTAAATAAGGTATTACTATACTCCTTCTCATTATATTTTATGGACAATAAATATCACATTTTCTTCTTTAGTTATAGAATTAATTATTTTTTTATACCCTTAACCTGTTATCGTATTTACAAAGAAATTTATTTCTTGATTAAACTCTTGAATTATTTTAAGGCTAACATTTGTAATTATAAATGAAGACAGGATCAAAGAATAAAAAAATTATAATTAAAGCTTAAATGAAACTCTAAATAAATAACAACATAGGAATATATAATTTTTTTATCTCCCCTTTTTAAACTTCAGAGTTGTCTTCATTTGATACAAAACAGTATTTTATTTTATATTTAAAAATTACTCGTAATGACTAATTCATTTTTTAAACTGAAATTATTAAGAACCTATTATTTAATTATTATATTTAGTTTTTAAAATGTTGGTTGTAGTCATCCAAATGTGACGCCTAGATTTGTGTTTTATTAAAAAGTAACAAAAGAAACTATTCACATATTTCTTTTTAACAAAATACAAATATAGGCGTCACATTTGAATGACTTGTATTGAATTTTTTATAGTATTTGTGCTATACTTAGGTAAATAGGTTTTGACGTAATATCAAAATATGTAAATGTTGAAGTAAAATGTACAATTAGTTAACGACAAGAAAATTGAAATAAAATTTGAAAATTTCGATTAAAAACAATTAAAAATTATAGCATAAATATCAAAATTATCTGTCAAAATATCCAAGACAAATCAATCTAACGTATTTTGTAAAAAAAAAATTAATACAATTAAAAAAGTAAGAATAAAAATGAATATAAATTTGATTTTTTAACAAAAATAAATAATTTATCCAAAAAATCAAAAAGTTTATAAAAGTATTCAATAATTATTTATTTTTTATTTCATTTCCTTTAAAAGTCGATGCACATTTCCATGATTAATTTATTAGTGTTAGAATTATAAAATGTCACTATAGCCATCGAAACGTACATTAGTTTTTTTAAAAAAAAAATAAAGTGAACAATTATTCATTATAGATTACTTTTTAAAAATTCTACAGTATTAAAAGTGATAGATTGGCTTGTGTTTGATTATTTTCAGAAATCCCAAAAAAAATATTTATATATATATATATAATACTCAGGTACTAAATTTAAAAAATAATATTTACAATATTTACACTTTAAAAATTGCATAATTTGCATTAATTAAAAAAAAACACAAAAAAAAACAAATCTTTTTTACGAACCCATAGAATTTACAATGATAAAAATCTTTCATTGTTTTTTTTGATTACCATCCCTGTGCCAACAACCTCATCTTATTGGCGACCGTCGTTATACGACCGACTTGATTTTCATCCGTCTGCGTACGTACTTATACCGGAAAATAAAGGAAGCCGAGGAATAAGAAAATGTGAAAGACACGATTGCTGAAATATGATAGGTGTATATGTGTGTTTTTCTACGTTGACACTCGTGGGCACGTTATAAGATTGAAGAGCGAATATGACTTCTCTTTTTTGTTATTGATGATGACATGGTAAAAGGTTGTGGATGAAGTGATGTTGGTTTTATTAACTTTCTGTGTCTACAAGTAAACTTCATTTATTAAAAAAATTCGGCGGATTACGATGGATCTGTCTTACGCTGACACTGATATTTACAAGAAGAGTCTCGTAGAGGGACGGCATTTATATTTATGTACACTTTTTTTCTGACAGTTTGGATTTTGTTATTTTTTATTCTTGTAACGATGTATACTTTGCGTGAGGGTCTTTAAGGAAATTTGATATTTTAATATCAATTCATTATCTATTTGATTAATTATTTACATTATATATATATATATATATATATATATATATATATATAAATGTATTTATATGTATATGTATATATATATATATATATATATATATATGTATATATTATTTCTATAATATGATTACTGATCACATTTAGCTAATAGTTAAGTAAATAATGAAAACGGATATTTTACTTTTTAATTCAAAAATATTTAACAGTATTAATTATAAATAAATAGCATTTTCATATATTATAAAGATATTTATGGTTATAATTTTTTAAAATTGGTATAAATCACAAATTTTTATTTATTTGGTGAATATTTAAGGTAAAGAAAATATTAAGGTAATTTTTACCTACGTTACTTAGATGTATTACCATTTTTGAAACATATAACATGTTTTTTATAGTTGTGGATACAATAAGATCATTTAATAAATTTACTATTTATTTTGGAACTATGGCAAATTCACTTTTACATAAATAAACTAATACCTCGATATCATAAAATGTTAAAAAAATGTTCAATAATTATTTAATGTTTACTTTTTTTATTTATAAGCTGATGCATATTTCGATGAAAATGCCATGACAATAATCACTCTAATGATGATAAAATTGTCACAAAAATATAAATCAACTTATAAATAAAGGAAGTGAAAAAAAAATATTGAACACTTTATAAACATTTTGTGAAATTGTAGTAATAGTTCATTCAATAAAATATTATTGACTAAAAAATATTGATAAACATGTTTCGATGAATTCAGAAAATCATTAAAATCTATTCTAAAGAAAACGTATGTAGCAAAAAGTTTGTACTTTAAAAAAGAAAATAGTTTAAACAAGATCCTGATGGTGATTCAAGTTATATTTTAATTGCAGTTATGGATCACTAAAATATTTTTTAGATCTATTTTGACTTTGACATTGTTCAGGTAATTATTAACTTCTAAATAATTCACTATAATTTAAAAATCTAGTAATAAAAACACAATCATAATTATTTTTTAAGGCGTTCAGCCACTACTCTTATCGTAATTTTCTTTTACCAGTTGAAAATGTGTGCTAATTTTAAGTAGTTTAATATTCTAAATATTATTAAGTAACTAGAGTATATTCTTTGAAATATATTTTTGATATTCTTAAGTAATGTACTTAATAGAATATTTACTTGAAAATGGCACAAGTATAAACATATGATTATATAAAACTATTCAGAAAAAATGAAAATAACGATCTAAAGCTCTGATCAGAAAGTTAATTTAGCCATTATAGATCTATAAAAAAAATCAGAAAATATTATATCAGATTTATTTTAGATATTAAACATAATAGTCATTTATATCCATTAAAAATATGAAATGTATTATTAAAAATTTTATTTAATGTAGTAAATATTTTTAATATAATTCTTTAAGTTCTAATATAATATTTTTTACATTTTTGATTCAACGTTTGTATAAATACTTTTATTTATTTGTTTATTTTAAAGAAATATTCAAGCACAAAAAAATGAAATAATTAATAATTAACATACAAAAAGTCGTTAAATCACAAAGAAAATTTATAATACCTTACTAATAAAATATATTTCTATTTTGATAAATATAAAAAATTGCTAAAATAAAGAATATGAATGTATTTCAATTACTATAAAAAATAATTATATTTTAATTTTAAATATTTGTTGATAAAGTTAATAAACCTCAATCTTATGTTCATAAATACAAGTATATGAAATAGAATATATTGTACATACTATATATATATATATATATATATATATATATATATATATATATATATATATTATTGTTTATTATGTCAAAATAGGATTTAAAGGGTCTGAAGTTAAATCCTCTTTTGAAGTCGTTGCAATTTGTTACGAAAACTGTCATTTTGATAGTTCAAAAGCTGCTTTTAAAGCACTATTTTTTAATAAAAATATATAAATCAGATTCATACTTGAGTTATATATATATATATATATATATATGTATGTATGTGTTTGTAGATATATATGGAGAAATAATAATTTCCAGGAATTTTCATAGAGATATTTTACCAAATAAGATCAGAATGTCGTTACTATGAACCCTGATTGATTCAGAATAATCGGTTTAGCGTGACAAAACCAATGACTGAAAACACTGGAGGTCATTCCGATCTACAATATAAGAGGATTATGTCAGTTTATTGTATCATTTCGGAAGCAATTGTTCCGGAACGAAATTCATATGGGAAAGATAGTGACGAATTAGAATAAAACAGAGTCGAAACGAAACGGACGTGATATTGTTACATTATTCAATAATCCATAGAAATTGAATTCTGAATGCAACTCATGCATGCATAATAATTATCTGTACAATTTTTCATTAGCTAATTCATCTTTAATTCGTTTCTTTCGTGCGCTTTTATTTTCGTTTCGTTGAATCATGCAAAATATAGGGTTGGCTGATTCAGATAATATTATTTATCATTTGATGAAAAATTTGCCTCGATTTGTTTTATTTATGTACACATGTAAATATGTACGCATATAAGTTTATACACACACACACACGCACATATATATATATATATATATATATATATATATATATATATATATATTTCTTTATAGACGGAAAGTGTCATTAATACTTAATGTAAGGATTATAATAACCCTTAATAAACATCAAAAATGCATCCAAAAAAAGTGGTGGATGAGTTTAATTCTGAACATCTTGAAAAAATCTATCAACGAACAAAGTAGTCACGTTGTCAGATTCTTTTAGAATGTTTTGTATTTAACTCATCCACCACTTCTTAGTAGGTCTTTTCGTGATGAATGCTAAAAGGGCTATCCTTATATTTTCATTCAAAGTTGAGGCCATTTTTCACTTGTAAATAAAAACATACTTTTATTACGATCTCATATTTTTCGGACATTTATCTCTCTCTCTCCTCTCTCTCTCTCTCTCTCTATATATATATATATATATATATACACACACACACACACACATATATATATATATATATATATATATATATATATGTCAAAATTTACATTAAATTTAAAAATGTTATTTTCTTGAAAATTAGAAAAATATTAAATGTCATACTGAAATTAGAATATTGATTATTATTATTATTATACATAAAATATACATTGAAATCATTGTATATCAAAAAAATTGAACTAGGTACAAAATCTTCATTAGATTTTAAAATATTTGATGTATTTCTCTAAAATATAAAAAATATTTTTGAAATAATTAAAATAAAGCGGTTACTAAAAAATACCTGAAAATAAAAATATAGAAATGAAAGAAAAAAATCAATATTATTTTAATTAAGAAAAGAGAAAAACAGAAAATTAATATTTTTTACAATTAAATATTCATGTCTTACTATTTGAATTTTTCGGTTTATCAGGCAAGTTTTTGAAATAAAGTACGTTTTATGATAGTGTACCATTTTTAAAATTTTATTTTTGAGTGACCGACCTTTATTAATAATAAATTCAATGTTTTATAACTTATCATAAGTTCTATATAAATAATCACTTGAAATATCCACAAGTTGTAGAAAAAGTTTTAACTATGACATTTTAAAATTATCTTTCAATCATTTTTTTTAGTTTTTATTTACTTGTTAACATATCTATCACATTCTATAGTAATATTATTTATTCGAATTATTTGGTTATATTGTATTGTTATTAATTATAATTTAATGTGCTTCAGTTTTAGGTTAAGTGCATTATTATATTTTTTAAATTTATTCTTTTTTAATAAGAATAAAAATATAAATTATGTTATAAAGATATTAATAGTTTTGATAATATTTATCATTTACATTTTTGTGTTTAATTTTTGTTATAGTTTTGTATCCAAGTCGAGAGAATAAGGACTAAAGAAATAAATAATATTTCGTTTGTTAATTCTAATCAAAATTATTATTACATCAACAATATGAATATTGTAAATATTATTTTTTAAATTTATATATATATATATATATATATATATATATATATATATATATATATATATATATATATATATATATATATATATATATATATATAAGGATTTTAAAAAGGATTTTGAAAATCCAAAAAAAATTAAATGAAACATTTAATGTAACATGAAAATCCAAAAACCAAAAGATACTTAATAAAATTAAATTATTATAACATTTAATACTGATAAACCATACACTAAACTTGGATATGAACGCTATCTATCTCTTTAGTAAGCAAGTATCAGCTTATGGTGCGTGTCTAAGATAAGTTTAAAGTTTTATACAAGTACATACACTTTCATTACGAGTAGTTCGTCAACTGGAGCGCTTCATTATAGTATGATAATATATTGTTATATAGGTGCCCTAAATGTTACTGAACGGTTTAAATATACATTTACTTATTTATTATCATTTACTATCCTTCAGTCTCATTTGGATCATCATATATATATATATATATATATATATATATATATATAAGTTAAATTAAAAAAAAATGGCCTGAATTTTTTAAAGCTATGAGAACAAAGGAGATTTGAAAGCAGATTTCGCACAATAGATCATATTCAAATAGTAAGAAACTTCACCAGTCGATGTAATGAATACTAAATACCACTTTATCTTGTATATATATAATATGAAAAAGCCTTCGACTCAGTTAATACATCAACAATATTGAATGCGTTAAAATTCAAGGAATTTAAGATGAAATATTTAACTTTAATGAAATGTTTATCGAAATTATACATTCTGACTAAAAGTATACTAAGTAAAAGGAAATTTTGAATTATGAAAAAAGTGAGACAACGCGATATAATAATAGTAAAAATATTTATAGTGATATTAAAATTATTTAAAATATTAAAATAAAAAGTGAAAAACTTAATGATGTAAGATTTATTGACGAAATTATTATTCTTTTTAAAAGACCAAATAAAACTTTTTTGAAAAATCTAGAAAAATGAGATAAAATAAATTAAATAACTGGTTTTATAATGAACCTCAATATGTACAATAAAATGTAGATTATATGAAAATCAAATTAATTGCAATAGTAACAGAAGTTAAATATTTCCAAATCTAGTATTTGGAAATAATCTAAAATTTTGGAGAATATAACAACAGTGAATCATTTAAATTGGAAGTAGGTTGATATTTTAACAAAAAGAGAAGTTACTGAAAGATAAGAGAAACTATTGATTAGGAATTCAAAAATATAAAAATACAAGAAGAAATCCATAAATATATGAAAGAGGTACAAGAAAATTTGTCAAAGTTATTGCATTTTTGGAAGTGAAAAGTTTTAAGTTCTTGATTCAGCAATGAATGGAAGTTTTATGATGATATTATAAATATTATATATATTAGGTTGGCAAGTATCTCCCTTCCGCTTTTTTTTTTTTTTGTACATAGCTGCGAAATTCAAAAGACCAGAAGGCGGAAGGGAGATATTTGCCAACCTAATATATATATATATATATATATATATATATATATATATATACAATATAATTAAGTGAAAATTATATATTGCTATATAAATGAACAAAATAACATTTATGTGCAAGATAGGAAATAATAGTTTATACTTAATATACAAGTATTATGACACTAAAAAATACTTGACAGATAAATAATAGTAAGCAAATAAATGTATATTTAAATTCTTCGATCTCATTTGGACCACATGTATAATACGTATACGTGTATATATTTTTTAAATATATATATATATATAATACATACATAATAATATTTTTAATACATACTTTATTACCTTAGGCTCTAAGTCTGAACTTATTTATGTGTATGTACATAAAAAAATATTTATGTCATAGCTGATGTATATAATTTTCTTCGAAGTATTTTTTTAAAAAAACATTACATTTATTTAAAAAATAATTGAATACTTTTTTACATTATTTTTTTCATATTTTTTTTAAGAATAAAAACATTATTTAACTTTTCAACTTCAATTATTTTTATCAAAATGAAAAAATATAACATAACTATATGAAACTAAAACTTGTTAATTTATGAAAAAAATGTATGACTAAACATAAATCATGTTTTTCCTTGATATACTCATTTATATTAATTACTATTATTTTTAAAAATTTAATAGACTTTATCCCAAGTGAACCATTATAATACGACATTAAATAAATGATGTTATTTAGAGTCTAGTATGTTAAACTATACTAGTATTTTAGGCATTGCGTTCCATTGTGGCCTATTTAAAGTTATTGCTTGAAGTCAAAATGCAAACACAATTATATATATTTGCATATAGACATAAATACATACATATATTCATTATATATATATATATATATATATATATCAAAAAAAAAATTGAATACATTAAACACATTTTGAATACATAAAAATGATATATTTTCATGTATTTTAACGACATTTAAAATAAACTGACATATTGATTTTTAGGAAGAATTATAAAAATAAAAATAAAACTACGTTTAATAAATGAATTGATTTAAAATTGAGTTTGTTGTAAAAATATTTTTAATTTTCTTTTCGATATGAACTTATTTATTTTTTAATAAAAATATTACACTTTAAATTATTGAAAATTGAAATATTTTTGTAGTAAAGGGCAAATATCTAATTTAAAACTGTTTACTTATATATATATATATATATATATATATATATATATATATAAAATGAAAATATGCAATGATAGCAAATAGATATATTTATTTTCTTGATGTTTATTAATGATCAACGTTCGTAAATATACATTTAATATCAATATAAAATATTTTTACACTATTGAAAGTTCGTATCGTGAACGTAATCGATCATGTCATTTGCTCAGGTGTGTTTTACGTATCTGTCGAATATAAATCTTAAATTTCTTTTATGTTCTGTTTCGTTCTCTGTGCAGATTGTATATAAAAAAGTTTGATACAAATTTCTATACAACAAGAAATTTTAAATCTTGTTTCATAGAAACGGGTTCGTTGTTTGAAACTATTTTTTTTATACTTTTTTGATTTCAAAAATAGTGTATCTGATTTTATATCAATATCAATTTGTTATAAATTTGTATATATATATATATATATATATATATATATAAGTATATGGAAGTTCTGTGTATTCGTTTTTCCTTTAATATAGGAACAGTAAAAGTGTTGATATATATATATATATATATATATATATATATATATATATATATATATAAATGTAAACGAAAAAAACGATTGATTTAAACAGAAAATTTTCTTACAGACTATAAAATATTTAATAATAAATTCATTCTATTTGAAAATCAACGCCATTGTACCCGAAACCTTAGATATTACGGAAATTTTCTATTGTATTAAAAATAAAGAAGTGTTTTTTCTTCGACTTTTAAAACTCATAACATTTTAATATAATCTACCTCAGAGAGTTTATAAATATTTATCAAGACAATAAAATGTTTTTAAATTTTTCTGAATATATATATTTATTATATTTAGTACAAATAATTCAATATTGTTAAATAGTAACTCACAATACTTCGAAAAAAATATTTTTAAAAGAAATTTACATACTTGATGAGTGATTTTCATATTTTATATTTAAGTTCAATAATTATTTTTAATTGTAAACTAAATATTGTAATGAATCTTTTATTGAGTATCACTGGGTTATAGTTTTTTTATTTCACTGAGTATGAAAAAATATAAATAGAAGTGAAGCAACTAATTTTAATAGAATATATTATATATTATCATACGTAGTTTAAATAAAAAGCTCGTTTATTTTAAATAATATAATATTATATTTATTTTTAATTTAGATTATACGGTTATAATAGCTAAAAAATGTCAAAAATATATTAAGAGCAAATGACAAAATTGAGAAAATATCTTTCCCTAATTTCACAATACAATACTTTATACTAATAATGAACTGGGTAATCCAATACATTTCTATTCAATCCCACACAGACGCATTTCTTCATATCTCTTATTTTATGTTCATCAGTGATCTGTTTTCTTGTCATAGGATCTATTTATTTCCATGTTAAATTGTTTACTTTTGTTAACTTTGAAACTTTCATATGTTATGGAATTTATTCGTTTCTTTCGTTGTTCTAAGTGTTATTGCTGTCATATAGAGTCACTTAGATTTATGTTTGATTAAAAAGAAACATGTGTATAGAGTGATAATAGAGAAGCATGTGTATAGTTTTTTTTTTGTTTATTTTTAATAAAACACAAATGTGGGCATTACATTTGGATGACTCTATACATTTTTCCATATTTCTCTGTATTGTCTAAATTTATTGAATTATCCTGGGATTTAAGATAAAAGTTTCTTTATTAAAAATGAAACCAGGTAGGATGAAATAGTTAAATGTATTTTTCTTTGATAATAAATGATTATTTGTCATTATAATATAGGAATTTCTTTCAAATTGACATTTCTTCATTTTTAATTTTTGTAGTTTTTCTGTATATATTTCTTTTCTGGTAATGAAATATCTTAAATATACATAGTTTTTAACTTGTTCGATTTTCATTTCTTTCAACTTCACATTTCTGAAATCTGTAAATGTGTTGTATCTTATTTATACTTTTCTTAATATATATATATATATATATATATATATATATATATATATATATAACTGAAATGTTCGCAAATCTTTCAAAATGAAGCATTATGTTTTATCATTGATATACACTACATTGATAGAAATAATAAACTACATGAGGACTTCCGCATGCCTACCATCTACCTTGTCAAACGATAAGTATTTGCTTTGTAAAGTTGCGCGAAAATCGATATGAACACATTAATCCACGTTCTCGAAAACTATGTTTCTTACAACCCGCATTACTGATACAAGTATATAGTTAAAGTTGTTGATTATCAACGACGAGGATTAGACGTCGTTGATGTCTCCATTACCGGTCAGTAAGAAGCTTCGAGTTCACCTCGAATCTAGAACTTACGACCTGGCACTATTGTGAACAAGAAATACAACATTTCGAGCTTTGGCCACTCTCACATCGTGTGATCATTAGGCACATACATCATGTGATCCTGTGTCAGATTTTGAGCATTTAAAACATTCCACCTTTGAAAAATGTTATATCGTTGCTAAATTATATATATAGAAACATCGAAATGTGATGCTTATACGAGTATGTGTGTTTTATCAAAAAGAAACTATACACATTTTTTTTTAATAAAACACAAATCTAGGCTTCACATTTGGATGACACTATATATTGTATACATATATATATATATATATATATATATATATATATATATATATATATATATTGGATTCGTTCCATAAAATAATTTTATATAAAGAATAATAGAAATATTTTTTCTATTTATTTTATCGCTAGTAAAGTATTTCCTGTTTTTAGCTAAACAATTTTTTTAAATTATATTTTTAAAATTTTGTTGATCTCTAAAATTTCTTATGAATTTTTTAATGAGTATATTATCTTTATTACTTATCACTAATGTAATTTTATAGTAATTCATAATATATAAAAAAAATAATTTTAGTTTTTATTTTAGGTTTAAAATATTATATATATATATATATATATATATATATATAATGTTTATAGTTACATATTTAAAGATTATATTCGTCAAAATATTATTTAATATTCACTGAATAATTATTGAGTTATGTACAAACTACAAATCTATTGTAATAATATAGAGACATATTTTATAAATTTTATTATTCTCTATTTTATTAAATTCTAAACATTTTTCAGCAATTTAAATAATTATTTAAATATAATTATAAAATTTTTAAAAAAATCCGCATACCCTATCCGACTTGAATTAATTTGAACTTTAACTTTAAACTATTGTGGTGTTGGGGTAAAATTCATTTATGTTAACGTTAATCATCCACAGTTCCAAAACAACAAATAATTGAACTTTAAGATAACGAATTGAAATGATTATTGTGTTCAATGGAGCAAATTGATCATCTGAAAGTTATACAAAGACAATTTCGAACATCTATTTGGTAATCAAGTTCGAATCGAAGCGTATGCAAAACGTCAGCTAAAACTAGTTGTTCCACGAATTGATAACAACGTAAGTAAACCGTAAACGTTTATAGTTTGATGAGCACTGTGTCATATTGTCAATATTGGTTGACCTCCGACCGATTGCAGCGTGACTGATTGGTAAAACGTGTTCACGCTGACATGAACATGTTTGTCGAGTCATGCGCGACCGTACGAAATCAACCAGAACGAGACGAAGTCACCGGTTATGAACTGGGTACGTCGTGTTCGCACGATATTAAGGTTGACTCGATTAGGGGGTTGCTATTATTGATATACTTGTCACCTAGAGTACATTCAATTATGATACCAATGGCCATGACAGTATCTTAAATCAATAGTTTCATATTTATCTAACAGAAATGATCCAATATATATTTTTTTTATTACACATATCAATGATTAATAGATTTATTGAAGGTTATTTATTATGTTAAAAGAAATATAATTTTCTATCAATTTTCAATAAATCTTTATACAATAAAAAGATTATTTTTAATGTTTAATAGTTTATATATACATATATATATATATATATATATATATATATATTATATATATATATATATATATATATATATATATATATATATATATATATATATATATATAGAGAGAGAGAGAGAGAGAGAGAAAGAGAAATTTTTAAATTTATATTAAAAAAATATGTTTTAGTAAAATATGCATGACTCCTTTTATCCAAATCTCATTTTATACAAAATTATGGGATGATTTAATTTCTCTTTATTTTTAAAAAAGAAAATATTGAAAGTTTTCATTTTAATATGAGTAAATTTTCTTATTTCATTTGTATAACAGAAATAATATGAAACATTATCAATGTACATTTACAGATCAGTACTTGCTGGTTTTTGAAAAAAAAATGTATAAGTAAATAAAATAATAAATATAAGAATATATATATATATATATATATATATATATATATATATATATATATATATGTAATATCAGTGAGTTCTACCTCTTATCATTTATGGCATTGAAATATGAATCTTGAATGTCAAAATAATTCAGCGGCTCTAGATAACACGAAGACCATATAAGATGTATGTTAAGAATAATACGTAGATATAGAA
>CP092091.1:31195490-31215490 GCA_029203775.1 Neoneuromus ignobilis | reverse complement strand
ATAAAAGTATATCTAATTTTATTTACTAGAATGCCTGTGCAATCATTTATAATTTATAAGTCAATGTCAATAAAATTACTGACTTTTAAAATGATTTGTAAATATTTAAAAAATATCATTAATTTAACTGTAGTATTTTTTTCGATAAATACTAAAATAAACAAATGAAAGAAAAAGTACTTAATAACTGATAATAATAAATTCAGATTAAATATATTAAATTTATTGTATATATATATATATATAATATAATATTATATAATCATCATTATCATAAAAACCTGTATTAGTACAACACTGACTGAAAGTTTCATAGAATGTAACTGGCTTAAGTGATTTTCAAAATTTTTCCCAAAAATTTTTCCACTTTTCCTTATTCATGGCTAATATCATCTAACACTCATTTCCATTATATTTTACAATTTAATCCCTCATACACACATATATATCCAAACACACACACATTATATATATACATATGTGTGTGTGTGTTTAAACATATATATATATATATATATATATATATATATATATATATAAAATCTTCGAGATTGGTTCTCTGTGATAATATTAGCCCAATTAAGTTTTTTCGCTAAACTTTTGGGACGGAAATGTTTTTACTAAATGATGTTGACAGTTTTATGTCAACAACTTTCAAAATATATATATATAAGAATATATATATATATATATATATATATTTGTTTATTTACAAACATATAAATTTTAGTAAAAAAATTTATAAATGATAATTTTTCTATAGAAATAGCTTGTAAATTAGTATAAATTTTTAGAAAATCAATTATGTTAATCATTATATATATATATATATATATATATATATATATATATATATATATTGAATATATGTCTATTGGATCTCATTTGAAACTTTTTAAAATTTTTGTTGTATTCTTTCTGATAAATTTATTTGATCAATTAAATGTAAAAAAATCTCATCGTTCAATTTAAATTTCTCAAAACTCTATTAAATGTGTATACTTTTTCAATATTACTTTTAAAGAAATAAATTTCTTATTTTCACCAGAAAAGTAATTATTGCCTAATACAAAAAGTGTATTTTATATACATGATTGTTAATGGTCATCCAAATGTGACGCCTAGATATATGTTTAATTAAAAAGAAATAAAAGAAACTATACACATGCTTCCTATCCACCACCCTATGCACATATTTCTTTTTAATAAAATACAAATCTAATCGTCATATTTGTAAGAGCCTATATATAGTAACTTAATAAATAGAAGTTTAATTTTTAATTTAAAACAAACAAGTATATTAGAAACATTTTCTAACTTTTATACTATTTTAATATGTCGTAAACAAAACATATTAAAATTATACAACTAGTGACAAAGACTGAAATTGATTAAAAAGTATATATGTTGTTATACATATAATAGATGTAAACAACGTCGACAAATAACCTTCTATAGTGTAATATAAAGAAGCCTGTTGATACATGTTGATAGCTAGTATTAAAATAGAAAATACCTGGTAAATAGAGATCAGTATGCATGTCGGATGCAACTAGTCGTATGTTCGTTTCACTTCAATAGACAACCAAATGGTTTAGAAAGGCTTATAAACATATACACATTCATTCATACTTGGATGATATATATATATATATATATATATATATATATCAGACATATGTGTGTATGTATGTAAAGTTCATGTTACCGAGCTTGCGCTTTTGTAAACAGAAGCTGCGTCAAACAGTAACCATAGTAACGAGAACGCGTCTAGGGCGGGTCTTTAAGCGTGTTCGACTTGATCAATCATCAAAATCTTATTGTATTTATTTTCTACATATATTATAATGTACAGAATGTTTATTTTACTTATCAGAGACACAAAATTATTTATTGAACTATTACAAGCGTTTCTTGTTAAAATCACCAAAAAACGAATTTTCTCTATATATTTTTGATATTTATATTACATTGACACTAAATATTTTTTTAAAGTGACACATTTAAAACATAAAGTTTTACTTTTAAATAAATTGTCAAAATAAATATAAAACAACAGTTTGTTTGTTTGTTTTTGTAAAAGAAGTAACAGATGATTAACAAATTGATATGTAAACAGATAGATGTATGTATGCGGGCATCCAAAGTAATGAAATTCAATTAATTGAAACACTTAGGACCTTGGTATATATTTACGATTGAAATATTATTCAATTGATTGTATCGAATAACACTGTTGGTTTGATAAATTAATACAGTGATGATATATTTCATCAAATAAAAAAATATATTATGTAGTTTACCAATGCGGTTAAATTTCTTTTCAATAAAGAATCATATGTGATTTTATGTTTTTGCTTTGAAAATGATGTCTTTTGATATTAATACAATTTTTTGAAACTGATTAAGAATATATATATATATATATATATGTATTATTTATTAATTTTTTTAATTATTACATGTTAACTTGTCATGTGGTTTTTTAGTATGGTAAGGAACAAAAAAAAAATTGTTTTATTTAAGTGAATATCAAACTTTTTCTACACATCATTTGGAAAATTAAAAAGAGTAAACTTATATTTAAAAGATTAAATTTAACATCAAATTTATATTTCAATATATTATTAAAAAAAATATTATAATAAAATAATGTAAATAAATATGAAAATACACATACTGATGCTTTGATTATATAAACCAATAAATTAGAGTATAAAAAATACCAATAATTTAACATTTTTTTATTAATCACTATAAACTATTATATCTAAAATGTAATTGATACATATAATATATATATATATATATATATATATATATATTTATATATTTATATATATACACATATATATTTATATATACATATGTGTGTGTATAATAAAATAAAAATTGTAATAAAAATACTCATTTATTTAGAGGGTCCAATAATTAATAAAATGCAATTTAAATTCTTATTAAGTAACTTTAAAGAAAACTGTTATTTTGGATTGTGTATTTTTGTTTCATATCTTATTATTTTATTTTACTATTTTGTAAAATTAACATTAACATAAATTATCACTTCATCATTCCAAGATTTAATAGGTGTCACAATAAAGTAAACAATAATTACCTATTGTTTACTTTATTGTGTTCAAAGTAAAGTTAAACAATGAGTAATTATTTAGAGAATTTTATAACATTTTGTGGTGGTGGGTGATAATTTATTTGTGTTAAATTATTTTATTCTCTAGTATTTCTGATAAAATTGTAGTCATGTTAATTTTACTTTATATAATTTAAAATTATTTTAATAATGTAGATTTTGAACATTTTATAGTATTAGTATAATTTATTTGTGTTCAAGTAAATTTGTCACAAAAAAAACACATATAGTCAGTTATTTATATGCTTTAATGTGTTTCAACACAGATATGTATATAAATGAGGACTATAACTAAAATACATATAATTACACTTTTATAATAAGGGAATAAATTCCTGCCACTTTTTACAGAAAAATATATTATACATTTTGAATTCTATTAACACAAAATTCAACTGGCTAATTTAAATACATATATGGATTTTTTTTATTTTGAATAAAAATAAACCAATTTGAACTATGAACTATTTTAAATAATTATCAAAAAAGTTTTATATATAATTTAATATTTGCATTAAATATTATATAACATATTTATAATATACAAAATAGCACGATATAGTGAAAATTTGTTACTCGAGGGAATAGTTGATATTAAAATCATAATTATAATATTATTATTTTTTTACTTCATGCCTTATAATTTTGAAATTATTTTATTCATATTTATGAAATTTGGAAATTATTTTAATATCGTATATTATTTGTAGTATTAGAGAATAAATGATTCATTTGTATTAAAGTGAATTTAGTACAATACCAAAACAATTAGGCTTAATTAGTAACTTAATTTTTTTATTTTATTAATTATTTTATTATAATAATTTTATTATAATATTTTATTATTTTATTATAATATTTTATTATAAATTATTATAATAGAATTATTTTATTATAATATTTTATTATAAATTATTATAATAGAATTATTTTATTATAATATTTTATAACTTTTGACTATTATAAGATTGTTTTTTTCGAATATTTTTCTGATTTGTTATTATTTTATTAGGATTAGATATTTTTTTTATTTAAAAATTATAAATTCCCATAATATCACTTTTTCACTTATGTCATAAATTTCTTCCAATTTGATTTATATTTTATTTTTAAAATAACTAAAAAAAACATTTAGTTTTATAGAGTCTTAATACACGAATTACCTCCAACCTAGATAAAAATAATATGATTAAGGTATATATATATATATATATATAATAAAAGCGTTAACATTTACCGTTATATTGAATTCGTATTATAAACAAATTCGTAATAAACCGATCGATGTTGAAAACTCCATTTCCTTATAATTATTTTTCGTTTAAGAGGCGTCAAACATAACGAACGCATGATACGAGACTCATTACTTATCGATAAATCTGACTGATGTTTGGAAAACGAACGAGCGAAGAAAAAAACACACCCACACATTTTTAAAAATACGTGATATGTGGAGAATAGAAAACCATTCGATTTGGTCCTATTATTCAATGTAACCAATTCGAATAGATTGTCTCGAATAAATGGATGAGTATATGGCGTGGTGGCGGTTGGGAAAACTTAAAGCGATTCCATTATACAAACAAACCGATGTTCTATTTATCATCTGTAACCGAGCATTCAAGCTTGAAACGACAAAGAAATGATGAGAACTGTTGCCAACTTTACCGAATTATCACACGTTCCAGTTAGTGTGCTATAACAGACACTTTCACTTTAACTTCTAAGTACAGATGTTGGATGATAATAGAGTTTTTATACGAGTTCGGTTTATTGGTCTTATTTCTTCTTTTACTTTTATTTAATTATTCACATATATATATATATATATATATATATATATATATATATATATATATATTAAATATCTACCTATTGTGTTGAGTGCTTCAAGAGTAAATTATTTTTCTCATTAAAAAAATAAAAATGAAAGAAAAGAATTTAAATATAGAATTTTCATTTAAATTTTATTTAATCAATATATATTGAGAAAGAAAGAGAAAAAGACGAATATATATTAGTAGATACACAATATATTGATTTTGGACTATTTATTGATTTTTTAAATTTGAAAATTTTATGTAAATTAAAAACTGATTTAACGTCGTTTCATTATTTTAACTTATGTTAAAATTAATATTTTTTCTTATTAAATATGTACAATACAATATAAATTTATTGATCTAAATAAGTATATATGAAAAGTTTACATGAAATAATATGTGATGTATAGGTTTCCTATATCTAATATTCTACATAATGACTATTGAAAGTTCCGAATTTAGTCTATTGATTAACATTTTATTGTTTATTTGTATTTTTACAGAAAAATTTTACAAAAACCTGCTTGAGTTTTATTAAATATATATTTTTATTGTTGTTACTTATATTGTATAGGATCATTCAAATGTGACATCTGGATTTGTGTTTTATTAGAAATAAACATGTGTATAGTTTATTTTGTTTCTTTTTAATGAAATAAAAATCTAGACGTTACATTTGGATGACACTATATAATAAAAAATAAAGTATGCTAAAACTTATTTTAAATGAAACATTTTCAACAATAAGTAAATTATATTGTTGATGCTATTAAATAGTATTTTTTCGTCGATTATTTTTTATATTTTTTTAGTAAATTATGATGAAATTTGTTATAGAATAAAAGCAAATAAATTATTTTATTAATAAAATATAAACTAATTATAATTATAAATTTTCATCATAACATTTTATTATTTCTATATTTTTATTTTAGTGTTTTTGCTTATGGAAAGTTTTCACAATTTTTTTGTTAAACTCTATATGAAATATAAAACGCAATGAACATAAAACAAGGATAACAAACACTATTATTGTACATAAATTGTTTTACTTTATATTACTTAAATTTTAATCACAATATAAGTGAAGGGTACTTTATTTTTTATTATAAAATATATAGTAAAGTTGAAGGGTTAAATATATATATGTAATTTTTTTTTGGTATTATTTAAGTAACCTATATATATATATATATATATATATATATATATATATATATTATATATATAATTATAAATGTGTAATGATATCAATGAATATTTTTTAATTTATAATTTTCAAAAAGATCCTTAACTTTCATTTTAAATATTTTTCCGATTGATTATGCAATCAATGATATATGATTTTAATCGAATTAATCTTCTTATGGATATTTTTCACTTAAAACTTTTTTTTTATTAATCCTAAGAACAAATATAACAAAATAGTTTGTAGTAGATTTTACAAGAACTTTAAAAATCTTTTTGATTTTAATATTACAAACACAAATTTATATATATATATATATATATATATATATATATATATATATATATATATGTAGATATATGAGACATGTCTCTTAACCAGCCATCTAAATAACAGTACGCGTTGTATTAATTGTGTTTTCTGATCATTTAAAAAATTCCATGAATATTATGCTCACGTAATAACCGTACCAGATCATAAAAACGCAAACGAACTGTTTCGAAAGCTCATCTATGAATCCTTAACGTTCATACTTTGATCTCTATTTATCTGTACAGCACCGAAAATAACCATTTTTTTATTTATTCATTACGGGATACGTGTACAGTTATGTACATTCAAATATATATATATATATATATATATATATATATATAAAGTAACTTTATGTAATACATTTCAAGAACTAGCTTTTTTTAAAAAAAGTCAATGAATTATTTCATAAATATTTTTGTGTTATTACGATCAGTACCTGGAGGAATATAAGTACCTATGCTATAAATGAAATTGTGTTTTTTTTTTGATTTAATGATTATACCTTGTTATAAAAATAGATTAATATATAAATGTCTACATAAAAATAAATTAGTTTACCTCATAGGATATTCTTGGTACGCACAACAGAGATGTTATTCAAAAAATGTTGTTTTTCATATTTTCTCATTTATATATATATATATATATATATATATATATATGTATATAAATATATTAGATGTACCTATAAGTAATGTCGTTTTAAATTTTAAAAACGTTACCATCTACTTAATAAATAAAATTATTAAAAAAAAAGTAAAATTTTGTACAGTATTTCAAAACTACATTATTTATGAGTACACCTAATAGTTGTTTTAATTTCTAATTAATTATATAAGTTGCATTATTATTGATTATCTCTTCCCATTGTGCTATTAGTTTCTTAAGCTATTTCTCAAGTGTTCCTTAATATCACTGATATAGTTAATTATTTTAGGTAAATTTTAAAGACAACAACATAAAAAGTAATCTAATAATATATATCAGATGATTAACAGTGAATAATTAATAATATCTCAATCCAATTATTTTAATTTTTTCGTTACATGTTAATTATAGCATGTAGTCGTGCATTATTTTGATAGAATACAACTCTGTGTCTATTACCAGGGAGGGCGTTTTTCTTGAATTTCTATTTTAAAACTATCTAAGTATATGAGATCTTATAGCATTTAAGATCTCATTAATTTCAAGCATTTCATAAAAAGATATGTTTTTACAATCTCACTTAATGCAATGTATTTACTTTATATAAACGTAATCCAACTTTATAAATAGCCTAGACAAATTGTTCAGGTTTATATTGACTTCTTTTTCTCTTCACATTATTGTATTGTACCTATTTCTTATTGCTTGTAACTGAACGATAAACCAATGGATTATTTTTATTCCAATCGAAAAATGAAACAATTCTTGACACTTTTTCATAATTTTTTTTAAATGATTAAAAAGCTCTTATATATCATACCATGTCATCATACCCATATCCAAAAAGAAGTCATATATTGTCGACTTTGGTGTTCTCAATGTATGTGCAAGTTTAATAATTATTTTGGAGGTATTTGTTATTTTTATGCGAAATATGTCGGCATCAACGTTAGACGGTCTTCCTGAGCGTGAGTCATGCTTGATGTTGAAATTTCCGTCAAGAAATCTAGCGAAATTTTTTATAAATTCTTCGATTAGAACATTTTCAAACTGTCATTTTACACTTTATATATGTTTTTTGCTACAGTTGTTACTGTATTTTCTTTCTTGACTTTGTATTACATTACATGGCGGAAATTCAGTTTATTATTACTTACTTGCAATTTGAAGTATATTTGATGAAAATATGGTCACAATATATATATATATATATAAGTGTGTGTGTGTTACCTTTACTATGATATTGTTTGAGTAAAATAAGGATTCTATGCAGTAGCTGATGAATTTTGCCAAATAACAATAAAACATTGTGTATTTTAGGTGATCTAATTTATTTATTTATTATTTAAGATCCTACATTCTGAATATAAAAAATTATTAAATATAGTATTTAACAATAATTATAAAAGATATCTCTAATATAAAAGTACAATATTATATTATACACAGTGATAATAACCCTGATGATAATGAAAACAATCAATAATATAATTTTACAACTAATTTTCTAAGATATCTAAAAAAATATATAGAAATTATTGATTATATTTTTGGAACTATAATAAAATATACTTCATAATATTTTTTTAATTTAAGAAAAGTTATTTACGTTATAAGAGTATATAAATTAATTTCAGAAAGTTAAATAAATAATTTCAATTTCTTTCTTGATTCTTTTTTATATTTTTTAAGAATAAAGTTGTTGGTTTTGAAATTCTCAAAATCACTTAAAATAAATAACAGTTATTGTTTAATAATAATTTACTTTTATATTTGAATTAATAATTCGTTATGCAATAAAATTGTATACCACATGAAATATTATTTTTACTATATTAGAATTTAATTATACTGTTTATAAATATCAGTTTCTTTTTATAGAATGATCTGTGTTAAACACTTTTAACTGTTATATTGATTACTAATTTGACAAGCTTTTCTAATATTTATCTCAAAAATCTATTCATATCTAAATATAGTCCACTTAGGTTAATTTAAATCCTTAAGTAGTTATATGAACTAAGTTTACAAGTTGTTTAATAAACATGAGTTAACTAGTTTACAAGTTGTTGAATAAACATGAGTTAACAAGCACATTATTTTGTGATTAGTTGTAAATTAATTTGTTTTAGTTAAATCATTAATCATATATGAGTTATAAGAAAAATTCTCGCAATAATATATAAGCTTACATATCAAATAATCTCCAATTGCTTAACACATGTAAGTGGAAATATTATATATATATATATATATATATATATATATATATATATATATATATATTTGGTAAAATTACATCTGTTCATTATAGCATATCCTTTAACAAGGGTTCTCAGTAATATAACTAGATTGAAGTGATAAATTATTTCGTATGATAAAACGGTTTATATGTAATGACTATTGTAAAACACTTACTGTATATGATTCTGAAACTAAGCTTCATTAAGTTTACCTGTACATGTATGTTTTTCATAGATGTTATTGTTTGAAATGTTATTGTTTTCATATGACCTACTTTCATAAAACTTTTTATAATAACAGAGGAGTTTAAAACTTGACAGATATTTTATTTATGTGAATACAGAATATTACTATAGTTAATCTTCTATTTTTAAACAATTGTAATATTTATTCAGTAAGAGAATTGCATTATAAATTAAAGAAACAAAAAAAATGTTATATGCATATTAAAATAATGATAAACTCAGATCAAATTTTCTTATCAGGTTGGTTTAATATTGATTTTAATCTTATTTAATATCAAGATATATTTGAATTTAAATGTTTATAAATATTATTATCATTATTATTATTTTCAGTATCCCTCAGTCCACTACTAAATGAAGGGTTCTTACAAATTTTTTCACTTCGACTAATCCATTTAGTTTTTCTTCCAGTCAATTTCAACGCATTTCCTTATCTCTATATTTCATCTATCCATAGGTCTCTTCTTGGGCAGTTTTATATATCTCAATTTCCAATCAATAACTTCTTTTGTCCATTGATGATCTCCTCTTCTTGCTATATGACTGACTCATTTCCATTTTAAACTTTTTATTTTTGCAATAATATTCGTAATTTTTTTTCTAACTAATCCATTCATTTTTTTTCTTATCGTTTCGTGTTATTCCCAACTTACATATTTTTATACTTTATTAAGAAGTTTGAATATATATATATATATATATATATATATATATATATATATATTTGTTTAGTTAAAAGGTGTTTTTTTTTTGTCTATAACATAATCTTCGAAGTATGTCTTAGGTCTATAAATTATTTATATTTTCCTAATTATGGACTTCTTAAGGTATAAATATTTACAAATTCATAAATTTCAACATTATGAAATTTATTAAGTCTTGTCTAGACATAGCTGTTGTTTTTGAATGTTGTATTAAATAATTTAGAACAGTAGTAGTCGCGTCTAGTGTAATTTAGATTTCTTGACAGTTTCCGAGAAGCTAATCTTGTAAATGTTATATATGAATGCAAGAACGAATTAATACGAATAGATACACAAAATAATAAAAATATTTTCCTTCTCATGTAAATTACTCTAGAGAGATATAAAATATATTCTTCAAATCTGAAAAAGCTTTATTAATTTTTATAAATCAAATTATTGACTTTTAATTTATAATATATAATATTTAATTTATATTTGTAATTTCAATTATTTGTACATACAAAATCTTTTTTGTAATTTTATTTTTTTGCAAAAAAAATGTTTTTTTAAAAACCATTTTAAATAATATTTAATTGATTTATATATCAAATATAATTCGAATTGAATATGCAATATTTTTAACTCTAATTAATTTTAAAAAATTGTGATAAATTAATAATAATATATCTGCTTAAAATTACAAATTCGCTGTCAGGCATTGCAATTATAGAACAATCCTTACATGAATATATTTCGTTTCTCTTAATCTTATTTTTAAAAGTTTTAATTAAGAAAAGTGGTGTTTAAAAATACAGCGATGAAGAGTATTTCAACCTTGAGCACTGTTATAAAGGATTGAAATTTCCCCAAGTTTTTTTTAAATTTCCAATTTAATTTTCAACGTATGATTATTCCTTCCATATGGAAAAAGATAAACTATTTTTGATTAAACTCCTCTCAGGATAAATATTCTTCAAGGTTTTAAATATGCAAATTAAATTTGCAAACTTCCGTCTTTTATAAATCATTCCGTTTAAGGTGCTCAATCGTTTCACTAGGTCTATTTATACTGAAGTGTCTACTTATCATAAAATAAGTTGTTTTTTTTTGAATTTTTTCTATATTTCGTGTTTTAGTCATTGAATACGAATTGCTTGTATATCACACAATACATAACAAAGCTCTTACTAAAGTCAAGTATACTTTTTCTTTAACAACTCTACTACATCTTTTAATTTTCTTTTTACGCAATTTAAGTTTCTATGAGCTTTGCTTATAATACTTGAAACTTGTCAATTCTATAATAAAGATGTTAGTACTGTGCTATATTGTAGATTTTATCAACAGACTAAAATAAATAAATATAATTTTGACTACTATTAAATAGAATATATGTGTTTTTGAAAGATCAAATTCCATATTGTCACATTTTCTCTAATTAATAATTTTGTTTATATCAAATTGTAAAAGTCAAATATCAAAAAATTACAATTTACTTATAAATAACTTAGTCAATAAAAGTCTAATATTTTTAATTTTTTATAAAAATTATATACAGAATGATCAAATAAATTACATTAATATTTTTGAAGTTGCTTCTGTTTTATTTGATGATGGTGTTTTTAATTTTTACTATTTAACTTCAGATTTTCTAGTGTACCCTATTACATGGAATTAATTTGTTATTAAAATTAAAAGAAGTAATATATTGATAATTAAATTATTGGATATTTTATCAAAAACCTTAAAAAATTCAGAATAATTTTGTTTTCTCGGCCTCTTTTATTAAGAATATCTGACAAATACTAAACTAGGATAATATTCTCAAATAATTTAATTGATAAAATCATATATTAAAAAACGAATAATATATTTTTAGTAGTTGTGTTTTTTAAAAAAACTATATATCAAAATATTGTACTTCAAATAAAAATTTGAGTATAAAATAATTGTATTCATAAATTTTAAGCCATTCAATTATAAATATTTTTGTTAAATACTATCATTTTAAATAATAGCAATAGCTCAAAAAAATAAATGTAAATTATTTTAATTAGTGATTCTTTAAGAAAATAAATTGTATTAGTTATTATTCTTCTAATATTCAATAATTTTAATAACTTAAACTATTGATATATTGAAAATTGAAAAAAATATACAAAAATGTTAAGAAATGGTTAATTATTTATGATAATAATATTCAATTTTAATCTCTTTAAATATAAAAATATTTTTGTTAATTTATTTCTATAAATGGTTTATTTTTTAAAAATTTTAAGTATTTTTAATTGTTCTGATAAGTAAATGAAAAATTCATATTTTATATCCAACAAATAATGTTTAAGCGAATAAATGATTCGAACTGAATTAAATTGATGAAATATATAAATTGTACAGTTGGTCAACATTAAAAAATATTATTTTTCTATATTATATTTAATAACTATTGAAAATAAATTTAAATCTCGTATTTTAATTACTCAAAATTAAAATTATTTTTCTTAAAATCACTCAATTAAGTACTTTTTTATAATTTCTGTTTTAAAAAAATATTATATAATTTAAAAATATTTAACAATATTTTATAAAATTGAAATTTATTTTGTAAATAATTAATAGTTATCTTGACACACTTTGTAATTCTAGTTAAATTTTTAAGTCGGTTAATTAAAAAAATGTTTTGAAAAAATAATCAAAGATATATAATACATTCAAATTTGAGTATATAAATAAATAGTACACTAAACTATATAAAAAAATTATTATTCATGTTATAACAAATACAAAACGTTCAAAATAAAATTCATATAATAAATAAATGTTACGTATAAATAAATGCAATATTATTAAAAAAGTCTATGTCAATTGAATAACAAACCTTGAATGTTTATTGTTTACAATTAAATTCAGCGTAACTAAAAATGTACTCCGTCTCTGCATTCAAAATAACATAAAAATTCAAGTGCGGTTCAGTCGACTTCATCTATGAAACGAATAGAGCGCACTCATGCAACCACGTCGGCCACATCCCGCTCGTCGCGAACTCGAACATTATATTTTTCTTCTGCATGGTGCGTTCGTTTCGGGAGTACAGGGATAAGTGTTTGTTATTACGAGTGAAACAGTCTGGACTACTGAATTTATGTTGCCCTCTGTCAGTATCCGAACAGAGCTACTTGTAACACCGTATACGCATACGAGTGTTTGGTGTGGAGGTATAAAATTCATGAGGACTCTCTAAGGAGTTTAACGATAATCATAATTTACATTCTCGCCCGCTCTATTTGGACTCTGCATCTGTCGTATGGCATTTATGTAAGATGGGATGGTGTTCTTAACAACGTGACTAAATGACTGTTTTTCAACAGATTGCTGGATTTTGTTCAGTGGACATATTTTTTCTAAATGTATTCTTTATAGAAGTCATTAGATTAGTTTAGTAACAATATTTGATTTTATATCTATATACGTTTTTTATTTATCTATGTATATATATATATATATATGTGTGTGTGTGTGTGTGTGTAATATCAATAAATACATGCATACATATGTAGTGTATATAATATCGTCTTTAACTATTGACAATTTTTTATTAAATAAACATTCGTTTAATGTAAGTAGCCTAGTTTCTTTCTCTTTTAAATTTCTTTATTTTCATATATATATATATATATATATATATATATATATATATATATATATATATATATCATCATTATCATCATTAACAGCTCCACAAACTATTTCAGTCCCAGGCCTCTTTGAAATGCCAGATTAATAGTCTTTTTCTTGTTAGAGCTTTTTGACAGTTGTTTTTTTACAAGATGAGGTTGTCAGTCCCATGCACAACTCTCAAAAATGAAGGACTTTATATATATATATATATATATGTGTGTGTGTGTGTGTATGTATGTGTGTATGTATATGTGTGTGTATGTATGTATGTGTATATTAACCACCAGTAAAGCATTATTATATATTTCAACCTGCCATTCAGAAGACAACGTTTAATTCTCGATCGGAAAGTTTCTCATTTTTTAAAATCACAGATTGGGCATAGAGTTAATAACCCCATTTAATAAAAAACTGTTGTAAGGCTCTGGATTTGTTAGAGGTCTAGGCTTTACATGGGCTTTAGTGCTTATGGGTTATATAGATGTTTTGTTAAGTGTGGTAGAACTTTAAATTGAATTCTTATTGAAAGTTCTAGTCTGAAAAAGCATCTTTATATATATATATATATATATATATATATATATATATATATATATATATATATATATATATATATATATATATATATATATATATACATGCTAATACACATAAACACACACACTTACATAAAGAGTGTTTTTTTTTAGATTAAATAAAACTTTCGATAGGGATCCAATTTAAAGTTCTATCACGCTTAAAAACTCTTTCTCTCTCTCTCTCTCTCTCTCTCTCTCTATATATATATATATATATATATATATATATATATATATCTCCAAATCGTTATCCAAATGTGAAGCCTAGATTTATGTTTCTTTAAAAAAACATGTGTACAGGGTGGTGTGTAGGGAAAGATATATATATATATATATATATATATATATATATATATATAATTTCTTTTGATTTTTTTAAATAAATTATTATTTTTAATATTTAATAAGTTATTAAAAATACAAATGTTCTCTTATTATGTAACAATTTTTCATTGTGATGTCATTTTTAATATACATTTTAACAAATAGTTTTTAATATATTAATTACAACTTATAGATATTAATGGATTTATTGCATATTAAATTACATTAATATTTTTTCAAGAATACTATTTACTTTATAATATATTTTAGAACATTTAAATGAATAATCCACAATATTTTAGACCTTAGTGTAACTTTATGATTTGTATCTTCTTATGACTTATTTAGAGAACGTGTACCATATTTTTTTAAATCTGAACAGAGGGTTAATTGATTAATTAGTTTATATAAACTTTTAACTTTTAAGACAATTTAATTTATAGAAAAATAAGTTAATAAAACTGACAACTTTCAATTAAAAATATTATAGGGTTTTTTAACATTACAGAAAAGAATATAAAGTGGTTAATTTTATTTATGTGTATAAAAGGAAATATGTTGTTTTTAATTATGTGACACAGAACATCACATTGAGTGTTTTAATACAAAAATAACTTACATTTCACTAAATAAATTGTTCTTTCTCTGGAGAATAATGATTATATTCATTTTGAGTCTGTGAACACTTAATATTCGTGTAAAACCATTATGTATTTGTTCAAGACGTACGATGTAATTATATTCACAACTGCATTTATATATAAACTACACATGCACGTTTTCTTATACGTGATCATCACCATCTGTGCATATCTCAAATAGTTGGAACTGCATTTCGGAAGATAAACTTTGGTATACGTGAAGTTAATATGTAACGACTTCAAGAAAGATGGTTATTGTCTTTAACAAAATTTATGATTGTCTTAAATATTTTTTATATGAATGAATTTGTTTGGTATTCTAAATTAAAATTAGTTTATAATATTTGAATAATATGTAAATATAAAAATAGGTTGGATTGATTAAAAATAATAATTATATTTTTAAAGTAATCATCACTGATATTAAAATGTATATGTAATTATATACAAAGAAAATTTGCAGTAAAAATCACAGATTGATAAATAATTAAATACAATTCAAATATAAATGTCAATTAAAAATTAATGAAACTGCAACAAAAGTAAATATTATATTAATGTAAAAAAATAGTTTTAAATAATCTAAGTTTGTTATACAAAATGTATTGTAAAAAAAAGTACACACGTTGCGTATCAGTAAAGTTGTAAAGAGTATCAATAATAAATTACTTCGGAGTGTATTTAAGGTTCCCTTTTTAGAAACGACTAGAACGTCACGCAAGTATAGTGAATTATATGTGTAGTTATAAGGAGATCAATTTAAAGGCACTATATACAAAATCTTTACATATATATATATATATATATATATATATATATATATATATATATATAAAGTGAATACATATATTAGGTTTGGAGAAGGTCTTTTCAATTTTAAGCTAACATTTTTTCTTATTTTATTCAATTGATGGAAAAAACGTTTCATTGAGGTAATGGAAAAGTATTTTCTCTTTTACTAGCGTAAATTAAACTGAGCAATATAATATTTTTATTTAATCTTAACTATAAATAAGTATTGCGTTTGAGATTATTAGTAAAATATTTGAAATTGTTATTTTTTTAAAAATAATATTTTGAAAAATTGTGGTAAAACATGGTGCACGACGAAGTATTTTTCGTCGAAATCTGAGTTTTTTTTAAAAAAAAAACAGCATGGAAAGTTCAATATCGATCTATTATGTAGTTACTGAATGCACATATCAAAATTTATTTAATAAATACAGTTTTTGTTTTTATTGATAAAACTCATTCTAAAAGACATTCAACGGTTGATTATAATATTTTAATGCAGAAAGTATCCAAAAATCAATTATAATCTTCAGAAAAGTGAAAACACAGTTAAAATTCATAATATGAAGTTTTGGATCATTTAAAAAAATAATAAGGTTTCAGAACTTAATGTCTTGGTTACTGCACAAACTAATAGAAAGAAATTTAATAGACTGATTTACGACTTGTACGTTTTTTTTTCTCGTCAAGCAAATGACTTATTTGAAAACAAACTGCGGTAGATCAAAAATGAGCTTTATATAGTAAACGAGAAAAATATATTGATTGTAAAAATTTAAAACCACATTTGCTGTTGCCTAGGCAGAAATAAATCAAATTAAGAGATACTGTTTTGTTGATGGGATTGCAAGAGAAAGGTATATTTTGAATTTTAAACTCTAATGAAATCATTAAATTATATTGCTACTGCCCACAATTGACTACATTGAATAAAGTAATTTATATAAAAAGGTCAGATTTGATGAACAGAAACAGTGTTATATTTCACTGAGATACAAGACTGAAAATAAAAAATATCCCAAACATCCCAAAAAAATTAAAGGACCTGACACATTTTCAATATTTATTCGATCAAATTATCATTTATTCTATTCTTTATAAAATTATATTGGTAGAAGAAATTAATAAAAAAATATAATCATATGTTGAGGCTATTTTTAAATCCAAACCAATAAATATTTTTGAGAATTCAATAAAAATATATAATTCCTAAAAATGCAACTCGGTAATAGGAGATAATTAAAATTATATAATTGATTGAGTAAAAGAAGAAAAAAATAGTTCTTTTTCATACAACAAAATGAAAAAGACATTCACACCAACACAATAATATCAAAAGAAACTTCAACGGAAAATTTTAACATTTTGAGTGCAAACTCTTGTTCTCTTTTTGTATAACGATAATTACCGGCCTGAATATTATATACGAAACATAAATGTAATTTAAAATATAATTAAAAGATTTCATTATCTGTTTTATTCTATAAAAACCTTTTGGCTATTTAAACGGTCACTAATATTTTCAGCAAATTTTTAACACATAAAAATTTCTCAACTAAAATAAATAATTCTTTAATAAATGTTTCAACAGTATACTTATTTATAATAATATTATTAAAATATTTACTTAATTTTAAAAACGTACATAAAAATAAAAATATACATTTATTAAATATTTTATTATTTTTTAATCAAACAAACCATTATCATTTTTGTCTAAAGAAAATTCGATGCATTATATTTCTATTTATTTTCAATTTGAATATTCATAAAGGAAATTAAGTTACAGTTTTTTCATAACGTTTGCCTTCGATATAGATCTCTTCTATAACGAGTCATATTAAAACATATTGAGGCAACGAAGGTTTTATAACATTCAACATTGTTTGAATATTTACATTTTCATTATTTTAAACGTTTTTGTAATATTTAAAATTTATGATAATAATTTAAATATTATCATTTATTTACTAAATGGTATATTTTACCCATTTATTATATAAACTATTTTGTGTTTTTATCGACGAACTACTTTTTACCTCTTATATAAATATACAGAAATATTTTTTAATTAATATATATATATATATATATATATATATACATATTTGGTAACGTTAACAATATTTAAGAAAAGATCTATATATATATATATATATATATACTTAACAATCATATTAATAAATTCTTCAATTTAAATTTTTGATTTTAAATTTTTTATGTGCTGAACTATTTATTTTATTTCCGAATGGTCAAGATGACTGTACTCTATAAACTATTCACACTAGTCTATAAATAAGACAACAGGCGGAAATGATTATGTATCGTGGGCGACTTCTGATACCGACATTATTAGGTATAAATCTCTTTTAGCATGAAATATTGGTTATTGATGACATTTTGGTTTCTAAGTTAAAATTAGTTGATTTAATAGTTTCTAGTATTAAATTATGTTCAAGGTTTTAATTTAAATAAATTTATAGTAGATTAATATAACTATATAAACAGTATGAAGTATTTATTAAATTTAAAGTATATAATTGGTTTGATTAAGTTTTAAAATTTAATTTAAATAGATGTAATGTATAATTATATATGAATTATTATACTCATGAAAATACAATAATTAATATTAATATACACTTTCATATAAACATATACTAAATATTAATTTTTACACTTTAAAATAATTTTAAATCCTTTTTTCAATTTAACACAAATTAATTAATACCATAATTCCACAAGATAATTATAAATTTGCTTAACAAGTACTTTTTGTTCATTTTATTTGTTTTTAAGCTGACGTGCATTTCGGTACCCATGTTATCATCATTAAAACACTATATATATATATATATATATATATATATATATATATGTATATACATTATACAGCGCTCTGACGACAAAGATATGACTGTCGAAATGTACATCAACTTAAAAACTCAACTTAAGTGAACAATAAATGATTATCTGGCAATTTTTTAATTATCTTATAATATTAAGATAATAATTCATTTGTGTTAAAATGAATTCACCAAATATTAAAACAAATAATTACTTTATTCTTTTTAGAAATTTTATCAATTGAATTTTTTCATAAAAAATACAAGTTATGTATTTTACTCACTTAATTTATCATTTCATATATTTAAAAATGTTTGTTCTTTATATATAATGAATTTGAATAGAAAATATTATTTTTCAATTACAATAAAATTATATTAATTAAAAATACTTATTCGTTACTTAATATTTTATATAATTTTTTAAAAAAGTATTATGAGTCACAATTTTTTTTAAAATTTATCCTATTATAAAATTAATTATTGTTTAGATAAATATGTAAGCAGTTAATTTCCTATTATACTATTTGGAATTTATAGAAGTTTCTGATTAACTTTAATATTTGCTCTAATATCAGTTTTATAAAAGTATTCAATAGTTACTTATAGTTCATTTTTTTCCAACTGCATATTTCAATAATTATACTATCGACATTAAATTTAATATTTGAAACTTTGATGATAATGAAATTGATAAACTGCTCAATGGAAAAAATGCTCATCAAGTATTTATTAAATACTTTTAAAATTTATTAATGTTGATAATTATTTTTATAAGTAATTGTCTTGATATAGAAGTACAAATATATGGAGATAATAGATATAAATAGCATATGATGATCT